>CM059296.1:2275000-2565000 GCA_030340665.1 Neosalanx taihuensis
TCCACCCCCCACCTCCACCCTGCTTCAACACCACTCTCCCTATGCCTAGAAAATGGCTGCTAACCCCCGCCCCCCCACCCCCCCCCAGCCCATCACCTACCCCCAAGTGATATAAATGGTAGCTGTAGTGAAGTCAACCAGCTAAGTGTGTGTGATGGAGGGACATGCAAATGGAAGCTCGCGGGGCCCCCGTTGCCGCGGCGTCCTCGGAAGGCTGCATTCACGGCAAGGGTCCGGGGGACCCCCGCGCAGGGGCGACCATGTGACCTCCAGGTTTAAGAAAAAAAAAACAAGAAGAAGAAGAAGAAGGAAATCTTCATTTTTACGATACGTACATTTCAGTGACGCATGTGAAAGGAGAGAGAGAGAGACGCACTTTGAGGAAAGATGTTCCCGGCATGGCTAATGTGTTACACTGATAGGGGTGGAGTGGAATGGGGTGGAAATTAGAAGCGCTGTGGTTCATTTGCATGGGCTTATTGGGGGGGCTGGGGGGGCTGTGGCGCTATTCTAAGAGGCTTGATAATGACCCCCCCACTATTCTCCGCAGGAACTGCCTTCGTGTGCCCATCACATCACATGCATGGCAGGCCGCGGAAACAGGAGATGCATGTCATTTCTGACACGGCTTGGCACGTTTCTGGCTGCCGGGGGGTGAACCGCTACACGAGTCTGGGTTCTGCTGGATCCGCTCTGTCTTGTTCTGGGGGTGGGGGGGTGGGGGGGATGGGGGGGGGGCGGGGGATGGACTTGAGACCGTTTCCACGTTCTCTCCATCTCCCAGCCTTTCGGAGAGACAGAAAGAACAAGGAAAGGGGGGGGGGGCATCAAAAGCTTCTTTTTTTTCCTGTTCAATCACCTTCAGAAGCTGGCAAGCACCATCAAAGCGCTGAAAGCGTGTACCTTGACTATTGTTCGCTTAAATGACAAGAGCTGTAATCATATCACAACTGAAATATTCCGCGCAACTCGACGTCTGACAATTGATCTCCAGAGAAATAAGACAGGGGTTTTTGTTTCGTTGTTCCGCTACGCTTACAAAACACACCCTCTCGAGCGTGGGCAATACTGGAAAAGCAAAACTTGTCCCTTGTTTCTATGGAAATGCCATAGAACAACAGCCATTCGACTGGACAAAAGGAACATGTCCAGACCGTGTATTTGAAATCACCTGACTAAACGTTCGTTAGATGAATTCATCCATTCTGAGCCTGATTGTGTCGTTGGGCTGATGTGTGAGTCATGTGGCGAGGTGGGTGGCTGGGGTGGGGGGGGGGGGGGGGGGGAGGGCGAGGGGGGTTGGGGGCGATCGTGTTACACGCCGTCTCTGAGGTAAATACCCCAAAGATTCCCGGACAAATTCAACTCCGTGACCTTTACCTTTTGCCTAACAACCTCACATTACTGACCTCTTGGGTTCTCTCGCAGGTGTGTATCTTTGTACGGCGCGACACCATGCTGAAAGTGGGGGGGTGTGTGTGTGGGCTGGGGACTGGTGGAGAAGGACACAGCATGGTGCTGTTATGACGCAGGCAGCCAGCCAGTAAAGTGATGACATGTCACACGTCCAGACATCAGTTCTACTGAGGTGAGTCACCAAATACTCACTGAGAGTGAACTGACTCTTCCCTGTATATCCTTTAGAGATCAAACACACCACTAAAACCAACCTGTTATTATTCCAATATCAGAAGACATGATTGGAAGAGAGCAGCATGTTGGAGCTGCCCTCGATATCAGTTATCTGGGCCTCTTTTGATGACTGTAAAGAGGCTTATTTAAATGTTCCTGTTGAGCCTATCTGGAGGTTGATTTCATAACTCGAGTTAGCAGCTCAATCGGGGGGGCCTAAAGGTCTCTTCTCACGGGGTTTTAAGGACGCACAAAACATCCCGGGGGCGCTACGGAAAAAAAGGGGCTCCCCCCCACCCTCACTTCGGCCCCTGACACAACAGTCCCCTTAATGCAAGTGGCACAGTGTGTCCGCTGGTAAATGCTTTGCATGAGAATCGCTACACCCCCCCCCCCCCCCCCCCCCCCCCCCCCGGGCCCCCCCCCATCCCCTATCTTAACTCCTTCATTTTCCTGTCTTTGACCCATGTAGAATCTGGCTTCCCATCTGAAGGTCTGCACATGTGCAGGCATCTTGGCTCCAGTTCATTCACGACCTGAAGGCGTGTCATTGGCTGGTGAAGGCTGCTGCGTGATTGGCTTGATTCTTGCTCCAGTGGTCTTGTTGTCAGCAGCCTTCTGCTCCACCAGGGGTGCTTTCTGTCCGAGCTGGGTACAGTGGGATGACAACAGCTATTACATCCAGGTTTGTATAAGAGGGGTATGTCACTTTTCACTGGAGGTCTGTTGGATACTCCATCGCTGTTTTGTCGATTAAAAAATCCTTCAACGTTCATTCAAGATAGTATGTTACGGGACAAACCTCACTCATGAATACCAAAGGGTGATTGTAAATGATTACAGATCATAAATAAGGCATTTGGATGTGTGCTGTTAGGATATCAGTCTGGTATTCGCTGGACCCCTCCAGTTGGGTCAGCCAGGACCCACTAAGCGCTCCCTGGAGGGAGGGAAACCTTGTCAGGTGTGGACCCAGCCCAGGCCATCCTGGAAGCCTCCACCTCTGGGACTCTGATGGACATACCACATTCAGCCTGGACGGCAGACTGCAATTCCAACTTTTAGACAACATTAGTAAAGATATTCTGGGACAGGGCAGGGGACATAGAAAGAGAGAGAGAGACGAAGAAGGAAAGCGAGAGAACAAGAAATTTAAAGCGTTAAGAATAAAGAGAAATAAAGAAGAAATAAAGAGAAAGAAAAAAAATAAGGAAATGATGGAGCGTAAGATGAACAGAGAAAACAATAGAGTGAAGACAGTATAGAGAGAGACAGAGAGACAGAGAGAGAGAGATGAAAAGCTGTGGTTTGCATCATCTCTTTCAGCCAGACAGGGTGGATGTGGTGTCCTTCCTGAGACATCTTGATCAGTCTAATTGTCAGTCTAGTTTATGAGCACATTTCACTGAAGCCCTTCAGAGACCTTACAAAGAAACAGCGATGATTTTATTACAAATACAGCTCATCAGGTTATATGTCATCAAGGACAGAACATGCTAGGTAGAGTTTTTAAACACCTGGTCATAGACACTGGATTTTGATGGTGCAGTTGATATACAGTTCATAAGTTTTGGAGATGAGTAGAGTGGAGTCTCGCTGCACACTGGCCCTCCTTATCAGCAATTAACGCTTTCAAAAACACGCCAAGCCAAATACTCCACGCAGTAGAATTCAAAACAAAACAGCCCCTCTTTAATCATGTGCGCAGTAGTTTTCCTGTGTTGAAAACCTTGATTTTGTTTTTCCCCTTCTTCCGGTGCTTGTTGTTTGGAGAAAATTCCATGGATTACGCTCGTCTACCGCCTCTCAACCTCTTACACTCTGTAATCCAGACGGAAACAGCTCTCTTTATCTGAGAGAGAAAGCAGATAAATTGTCATACATTTCAGCCATTGGAACAAATGCTAAAGCATGAAGCTTAGCTCCACAGTTAAGCTCGGAACCTTCCTCGTCTACTCTCTGCTCGCCACCATTTGTTTGAGATTGTTTGTTTTTCAAAACTGCTCCCATTGTTAGAGGTTTATTTTTGTATTTATTTGTATTTTTTTAATCCAAGAAATAAACATATTCGAATGGCTTGTGGATTAAAGAAAAAACACACCTTTTCCTCACATCAAACAAGCACACCTTTACCGTGTGATAAAGAACATGCTACGCTGCCTAGACACACTGGTATTGTCCTCATTTCTCTTCAACAAATAGCGGTTTATTTAAGCAATTTATTCTCTGTGTGTGTCCACCAGGGTGTGTGTGTCTTCCAGGGTGTGTGTGTGTCTTCCAGGTGTGTGTCCACCAGGGTGTGTGTGTGTCCACCAGGGTGTGTGTGTGTCCTCCAGGGTGTGTGTCCACCAGGGTGTGTGTGTGTCCTCCAGGGTGTGTGTCCACCAGGGTGTGTGTGTGTCCACCAGGTGTGTGTGTGTCCTCCAGGGTGTGTGTGTGTCCTCCAGGGTGTGTGTGTGTGTCCACCAGGGTGTGTGTGTGTCCTCCAGTGTGTGTGTGTGTCCACCAGGGTGTGTGTGTGTCCACCAGTGTGTGTGTGTGTCCACCAGTGTGTGTGTGTGTGTCTCCAGGGTGTGTGTGTGTCCTCCTTCTCCTATTTAGGAAATGTTAAATCACCACTGTGTCGAACATGGACCTGAGAAGGCACTGCTGTGGGTTTTGCATTAGTATTTGTGTTGTTGTGTGTGTATGTGTGTGTATGTGTGTGTGTGTGCAACTTACATGGCCAATAAAACCAATTCCGATTCTGATATGTCTACGTGTGAATTCAAGTGCCTTCGCAAGCTTTCCAGCGCAGCTTGTCAAAAAGACAGAACAGTTTGACATTCTGACAGTCACCCCCCCCCCCCCAGCACATACACACTTAATACACCCACACACACACTCCTCCTCCATTCCCTGCATCCCTCCGTTCCTCCAACTACCACCCCGAAGGCCCAGGGGCATTTTAATTGGCCCACTTCCGAACTGTAATTTTTTTTAATTGCTCAGAGACACTGGGCTCCTTCTAAAAATCAATGCAGATGTAATAATATCTGTAATTGTCTGCCACGCTCCGGGGACGCCACAAGAGCCCGGGATCAATGGAGGAGAGGCTGGGAGCTGGGAGGGTTAATTCTTTCCTTTCTGCGGGTAATGGCAGGGCTCCTGCCATGAAGGCACAACTTGTACTGTTCCTATTGTCTCTGCAGCTCCTAATTGGGCCAAATGCAGTTAGATTCCTCCCCCCCCCCACGTCCCCCCCCCCCCCCCAAGTCCCCACCCCCCCCCCCCCCCTCCTTCCCCAGCAGAGGCTGTCGTGGCTGTGATTAATGAAGCCTCCAGTCACGGTAACCTGATAAAAGGAGAAGGAGAGACGGGGTAGGGGGGGGGCGGAGGTGGGGGGGGGGCGGAGGCGGAGGAGATCAACCTGCTTTTGTGTCCGCCTTCCCTCCTCCTTCTGCTTGCTCTTTTTCACCGCCGCTCCTGGATCTTTGGAAACTCGCTCTTTCTTTTTAAGTAAACAGGTGAGGCGCTTACAGGGTTAGCCGGAGTCTGTGTGCTGCGGATCGGAACTGCATTAGAAAGTAATTGAAATCAGAGAGAGGTGGTGCTGCTGTCTGGCCGATCACACAATCTGGGAGAGCTGGGACGAAAATTGGCCGGCCCCAGGGCGTTGGGTTGAAGAGGGTTGGAGGGGTGAAGGAGGCATGGTGAGGAGGGAGGGGGGGGGGGGGCGGGGGGGGGGTGCCCGGCCTCTAATGCTTGGCCTCTTCTGCCATCTCCAGAGACATGTGTCAGGAATCCAGGGTCGGGAGGTCACAGGTATTAGCCTCCCAGGGTCAGCCTGGCCTTTGACTAATTACCTCATTAAGTTGCGCTCCAATACTTTCCAGGCCGGGATTGGGTGACCGAGCTTGTTCCTCAGTAGTAAGAAAGGAGAGAGACAGCCGGAGAGAAAGAGAGAGCGAGAGAGAGCAGGAATGAGTGACAGAGAGAGAGAGAGAGAGTGGACGCGACAGCCAGTGTGACCTATGTTGGACCTAGAGCTCCTTGTTGTGGGCAGATCAATCGCAGATCAATCCTGGGTAAACATATTAGATGCAGTTAAATCCTGCTGGACTTTGCCTAACACGTTTACAGAGGTGTTAAGCAAAGTCCTGGCTTATTGCCCCCTCAGGCTTCAGGGGTAAGGGTGCTCTGGGGTAATTGGCACAGGAGGGTGCTGTTGTGACGGCATTAGCGTAGGAAGAAAGGTGAAGACAGGTGCCTGGGTCATACTAAGACTGTATCTCAATAGAGATTATGAGCACTTAGTTACTTAGTAACCTGTGGTCACGCCAACAGTAGAGTAAATTCCTCATGACATGGGGCAGTTAGCATTCTCACCGTTTCTGCACTGACCTGTACAAAGCAAGCTACTCAATCATTTTTACAATCCTTGCCATACTTTCTCTTATTGAAGGCGCTTCACTTCTCCCGGGTGATTCATTTGACCAATCTGTCTTCCAGCAACGAATAATCAACAGCTTCGTTGTAGAAAAAAGACGGATATCCTAATGTTGCAATGGTTCTTTTCAAGGCCGTGTTTTAGAGATAACCGGCAATTGGTCGTGAAATATCTGTGCATCATTTCTGAAATTCGATTCATGTTTGGATTTGGCCGGTTTATGACGGCAGTGCTTCCTTAGACACCCTCATTTCTGAGTGAAATATGCCCAATTACCATAAAACGTATGAATGATAATTTTGAACAATGTAATGTCAATAGCTCTCTGATTAATCCCTTTGAACACAGCCAAGTGGCGGGCGCAGTAACTTTCTAAGTGATAAGCAATTTCATTTGTTCCTAATTAACAAAAGGCCCATTTTCCTGCTGTCAAGATGAGATTTCCAAACCTACTTAACCAGTCAAGGCTAATACATTTATAAAGGCATGTTTTTTCAGCAGTATGCTCTCTGCTTTTGGAAGGCAATGAACACTAATTACTCACAAGAGGCCATGTGTGCTTGCAGTAGCACAAGAGGTGCTCAGCCCAGGTTCAGCACCAGACTGAGTGGAGGTTCTCTTCACTATGGAGAGAGAGACAGAGCAGGCTCCGTGTGAGTGTGTTGACGGGGCATGTGGGTCAGGCGAGCACATCCTTGTGGTTCCTCTCTCTTCCATGGAGCCTGGAGCGAGAGAGACAGAGCGAGAGAGAGAGAGAGAGAGAGAGAGAGAGAGAGAGAGAGAGACAGACAGACAGACAGAGAGACGAGAGAGAGAGAGTCAAAGCGAGAGACAGAGAGAGACAGAGAGACATAGAGAGACATAGAGAGAGACAGAGAGAGAGACAGAGAGAGACAGAGAGAGAGAGACAGAAAGAGAGAGAGAGAAAGACAGAGAGAGAGACAGAGAGAGACAGAAAGAGAGAGAGAGAGACAGAGAGAGAGACAGAGAGACAGAGAGAGAAGAGTCCAGAGGCCTGATCAGGTCAGCAGACAGCATCTCCCAGTTCTAGCACCTTCCGCACTGTCCTCTCAGCATTCTCAAAGCCAGTCTTCTCCCTCTGCTCCCAGACCTGAATTCTTCATTTGGTCACACCGCTTGCTCCTGAATAGTCACCTTTGAAAAGATTAACCCTTTCATTAAAAATGCCTGACCAGGGTCAACCTACTGCCAGGCTCAGGAGCTTGCAGTGCCTCTCTTTGATCTATCAGCTATGGAGAAATTATTAGCAAACTCTTAAGCCTTGCCATGTGATTTGTTTTTGTAAATTTGTAGAAATTATTCCTAATCCTATTACTGTGGCCGAGGGGACAAACCTGCCGTAAAATATATGAGGCCTTTGTTGCGTGTGGGTGGAGAGAGAGGAGAGAATGGAGGAATGCTGAATGTGAGTGTGTTGGAAGCTCTGGGAATATGGAGAGGAGGGCTGTAGAGACGGCTGCTAATCTCCTGACCAGCCCCTGGACCTTTGATGAATAGGGCGGCTCTGCGGCCGGCGATGCCACTCACCCCCTCTGTTTGACCGCAGAAGAATAACACTCAAACCTGATGACGGTTAGTTCCTCTTTTCCAGTGGACAAGGAATAATTGGGACATTACAAGGAGCCAAAGTCCTCGCATCCTCTTTTAGCAGGGGTGCATAGAGCCAGCCAGCACCCAGGCATAACCAAGGGAAGAGAAGGGGAAGAAAAAATCCCCCAATTTTACACCTCCCATCTCCCTTTCAGTGGCCGACACATTGCAGAACAAAAGTCAGCGTCTTGGCCCAAATCGCGTGTGACAACGCGTAGCAGCCTGTGCTATTTTAGGCTCTTTGTGGTGCCAATCTCCTATCTCTCCCGTGACATTTTTTTCAAAGAAAGAGCAGATTTCCTAGAGACTCTGCCCTTTCCAACTTCCACAGTGTATTCTAGAACACAGAGCAGGGTCCCTCCTCTCTGCTTGGGTGCCAGAGCCCCCTGCTCCGACGGGAGAAAGGAGGAAATTAAGACAGCGTATCACGTTAAGACCCCCAGCCTTTTTTTTGCTAGTCAAATGAAAAGATGTTATACAGATGCTTAAGACTCAGTTGTTTCACGTATTTGGAAGAAGTAGAAGAAAAAGAAAAAAATATGTGCGGGGTATGATGATTTTTTGAAAGTTTACTTTCAGAACAATATTTCACAAAGATGTGTATATTATTTCAAGTGTTATCAGATAGTTCGAGACTATTGTCATTATTTAACGCAGTGAAACCAGTCCATTACGATCAAACATGCAGGTCACACAGGTATAAAATGAATCTCCTGTCCTCGTGTTTATTATCATTGTAGCAATGCATCTATTAACCTATTCTTAAATCTCATCCTTGACTTTTTTCGTAATTTTTTTTATTTGTGTGAAGCTATATTTTAAAAATCCCCCCCCGTCCCTACCTCAGATGAGCTAGTGTGTTGGCAGGCTACCAACTTCACATTAATTTGCTGCTGAGTTTCAGAGCAGACTTATACCTCTGCCTGTTATTATTCAGGGTGAATAGATGGCGAGGAGTTCTAAATAACACAGCTCTAATTGGCCGCTGTTTTGCAGTTCATTTCCATAAAGAGTCTTGAGAGGATGTCGCCTCGCTCCAGGCGGACAGGCGGCAGCGGTGCACCTCTCCCAGCCGTTAATCAGGAAACATACCCTCCCCTGTGTCTGCAGGGTCAAGGGTCAGGTGGGCGGGGCTGACACCATGTCTATGGCAGGACAGTGTAATTGTGGGAGTGTAAATTGTGGTAGAAATGGCCTGTCTCTGAGTAACCTACGGTCTCGGAAAAATGCAGCGCCTGCTAATTCCAGGTCTAATTCTTTTGCAGAGCATGAAATGTCATGGACATTTTCGAGAAAACTTTTTCTCTCTCAAACTTTCTGCATCTCTGTTGAAGCCACGCGTGACCTCATGACGTGACCTTTGGCAGCACAGTCCATCTCACTGTTCCAGACAGTCGGGCTGGGAAGATCCTTCTGGACTAAGGTGGTGAGTAGCTTCAGAAGATGTCCGCTTGGGTCAAGTTCAAGCCTGATGTCACACATGGGTCAGCTAGTGATAGTGCTAATGCCAGCGCCACTGATACAGTTCATCACAATGGTACCAATTAGGTAAAAGGTTCAGGATTTGATTTGGAGTTTAGGCTAAAGGTCAGAGGAATACATGAGTACAGGAATCTCATTTGGATTAAAGGCTTTTAGAAAGCTTGTCTACAAACTCAGACACAAAGCTTGGAGCATAAAACAAGTTATATTTAATGAAGTATACTAGACTGTTCTGTGTTTGAAACAGGATGAGACCATTGGAGAGGACCTGACTTAGTCTAGTCATTGTGATTTAGTGGGACTGAGTTTTGCTTCTGTTTGATTGACACTGGTTCGTGATTATTCACACAGGAGAGGAAAGTTTAAAGATACCAAGCCATCGACTTGACAAGGCTGAAAGGCTGCCTGGAGAGGCCTGTGTGTGGTGTGTGTCTGTGTGTGTGTGTGAGTGAGTGAGTGTGTGTGTTTCTTTATCACCAACAGAGTTTACCATCAGGGGAACCTCTTTCCTTAATTAAACGAACGGTCAAAAACACAAGCTTAATACTTTTTCTTCCATATGGGAGATTTTTTTTTAAATACTAATAAAATACATAACAAATATTGACATAATCCTAATCATAATAATATGATGATCTTTCATCTAAAGAGAGCCTGGAGTTTTTCCACTCCTGTATTGAGCCATCGACAGTTACCTCACAACTGAGAGTTGACACATTCAAACGGCCAATGCGAATTTCCATTTTAGGGAAACGGAATGAAATCTGTTGAACATTGCCCGACTGTCTCGCGCAAAAATATCGTAATAGGCTGCTTGCGGCTGCCACTGTTCACAGGTGTTTTTTTACACCAGTATTTATTTGACCATTATGTTAAATAGTCCCCATAAAGCCCCACTTGGCAGCCCCATCCCCCGATTCTCTCTGTGAGCCGTTTAAGTGTACCATTGGGGGCTACTGTTTTCCATAGAGCCAATATGGCCGACACACTCTGTATAAATAAGTCTCATTTGGTCATGCTCTGCCCCTCCATGGCTGCTGCTGCGATGTAGATGCCGTCCTGACAGTTTGGATGTGTATACACTTCCTGTTGCTGGTTCTTTAGTGAGTGTTTATGTTTGATATAGAGATGTACTTACGTGCTCTGGCTATACAATATATAAGCAGTATAACAATACAAATCAGTAGCAATAGCCTATAATAATAATAATAATAATACGCTTTTTGTTTTATGTTGGAAAAAGAGACAGGAAATGGGTCACATGCTGTTCCAACAGGAAGTCAGTCAGGTGACGTGTCACTTCCTGATGTGATTGTAACTTGGTCCACAAACCCTCCAGCCTGCTTGAGGCAAGGAAGATCAAGATGGCGGAAGGTTTACTGACAGCCCTGCTCTCCCTCCAGCAGCAAGGCCTCTGGTGGGGACCTTCTAGGCCCGATCCTCTCTGTAATCCAGAGGTGGCCAGCATGGGGTGTCAGCATACAGTCACAGTGAGGGAGTGTTGGGGGGCGGGGGGTGCAGGGGGGAGCTCGGGGGGGAGCAGCCTTTGGGGGAGGGGGACCAGGTCCTCTTCAGACCACCTTTTATTCAGGCCCCAAGGCCCCGGGTGCTAAGTGGCAGCCGTAAAATCACAGCTGCCAGATCAAGCACGGTAAATTAGCAGTGCAGCTCCGACATCGCATAGCCTAACCTCAGCCTCCAGCCCCGGCCCCCACATCGCATAGCCTAACCTCAGCCTCCAGCCCCGGCCCTGGCCCCCACATTGCACAGCCTAACCTCAGCCTCTAAACATTCAAACCATGCTTTATCCCTAGTCCTAGGACAGAATTTGTTTACTCAGTATGTGTCATCCATCCCTCATTGTCCCTCCATCCCCCCCCCCCCCCCCCCCCCCCCCCCCCCCCCCCCCCGCTGCAGGGGGCCCCTGTTAGACAGCGCTGTCCCCTCACTCACCTCTGGTTCAGGCTCAGAGCCAGGCCGTCCAGTCAAACCTGTCCTGCTGAATGCCTTATGACAGCGTGTTTGTGAAACCCTTGTGTTCTGTTTGTCCTCCCCCCCCCCCCTCCCCCCCCCCCACCACCTCTCCAGCAGCTCCTTTGTGGGTGGTGAGAGTTCAGCTTTGTTTGGTCCTCCTCATTGGAGCCGGTGTCTCACACACACACACACACACACCTCTGTCCTCTGCGTGTGTCTGTTGACTTACCTGTCCAGTGTTTGCATGCTCTTTGTCTTCATCCTTCTCCTTCAGGTTCTCTCTCTGTGCTGATAGCGGTGCTGTATTACAGCAGCACACAGTACGCAATGTCTTTCCATGCAGTCGTCTCCCCCGCACAGCCAAAATCAATGATTCTGAGAGGAATAGCACCATCAAAACCCCACTTGCCTCATCTTTACATTCCCTCCCCTTCCAACCCTCCTCTCCTCCTTCCCTCCCTCCTCCCCACCTCCTTCCAGCCCCTGTTCCAGGCATCAGCAGGGGAGCGTGGCTAATTTACGAGCGTGGGCAATGCCAACATACTCTCCGAGGAGGGCCCGTTTTAACACCTCCAAATGCTGTAATGCATCCCAGCTGACCTTAATTATAAAAGCATGCCGTCTACACCTCCCTTGCGCCCTCCCTCCCCCCGCCCTCTGCCTCCCTACGCTGGGCTGGGGTGTGAGCCAGAGCCCCTATACCTGCAGGAAGATCCACAGCAAGCACAGCTCAATGTTAATAGTTGCATCCTGAGAGGAAATCAATAAAGATATAAAGGCGGATATCGCGGCGTGTCCAGCCCCTCCGCCCACCTTCTGCCTCTCTCCTCTCCTCGCACCTCGCCTCCTCTCGTGTCCTCTCCTCCTGTCATCTTCTCTTCTCCTCTCCTCTCCTCGCGCCTCGCCTCCTCTCGTGTCCTCTCCTCCTGTCATCTTCTCTTCTCCTCTGTGCTTCGCTCTGCTCTTCACTATTCCTCCTCTCCTCTCTCCCCTCCAAGGGACCTATTTATGACCTAGGCCTAGTGGTACTTACCTGGCTGGTATGGACCAATGGCGTGGAGCTTCTGAAAGGTCACCAGGATGGCGTTTTGATCCCTACCCCCCATCCCCCCTGCTCTCCACTCCCCCCCCTCCCCCTGCTCTCCCCACTCCCCCCTGGCCTCCTGGCCCCTGGCGTGAGAGGCAATGTGAGGGACGACGTCTGACCCCCTGGACCTCATCTGGAGAGGGTCTCATGCAGGGCTTACAGCGGGTGCTGTGATGCGGCTCTGCCCAGACATGAGCGTCTCCGAGGGCCCATCACCGTACCGGCTGCGATCCCAGGGACTCTCCGGTGTTCCTGCACTGCGGCGTGGACCACGGAGCATATTAACAGACTCACTCTGCTGTCCGGAGTGTGGATCTCTATAATATTGATATACGTACAGCACCGCCAGCTAGCATGGCCGGCTACCGCACGCCCATCGTTGCTCTGATATATCGCCCGCACAATAGATAATATTTTATGTACCTCCCCATGCACAGCACAAATATTATGACTATTAGTACATTAATGAACTCTCTGGCCTGAGGTGGGCTGCACAGCCAAGGTTAAGAGCTACTTTAATTAAAGATCAATAGCGTTTTGCAGTATATTTCCTCCGTTCAGACAGGGGGGTGTTTCTATCTATAGCATGCCAGGGTGAAATGCACCAGACGTTGACCGCAGACAGGTACGTGTGGAGGGGAAGGAGGAGAACGCTCAGGGCATCTTTAGGAAGCGCCGGACGGTATATCGTAGTACGTCGTAAAGTATAATCGAAATGTGTTGGTTATCCGTAAAAAAATATATATAGTTTCCCTGTTTGGTTGCCTGTTTGGTTGCCTGTTTGGTTGCCTGTTTGGTTGCCTGTTTGGTTGCCTGTTTGGTTGCCTGCCAGTCAGGTCTTTGGAAAGTTCCTGGCCGTTGCCGATGTTCGAGTCTCCTGTCTCGGGTGGATCTGCCCTCCCCCTTGGGGGGGAAGGGGGTGGGGGGGGGGGGATGGGGGGGTTAGGGGAAGTGAGGGGAGGACTGAGCTGCTGAGATCAAAGCCAGGCTGCTCTCCACCAGCCAGGCACACAGCCAAACACTCAGCCCAGCTACTCAGCCATCCAGCCAGCCAACCAGCCAGCCAGCCAGTCAGTTAGTTACACCTTAGGCTTTAGTCCTTGTTTGTAGTGCTGGAGGTGCTGGACCCCAAAACACACCTTCGCTCTCAGGGCGGCTAAATTCCCCTCTGATCTTTGTAATCCGCCTGGATCTTGTTTGACAGGACAGAGATCCACCTGCTGTTCCCAGCCCTCAGCTTGTTCCTGTTTCCGGAACCAAGCCAACAAAGAGTGGCTAACCCCTCCATCCTAGTCTAGCATGGCCCGGGCCAGTCTGGCCTGGCCTAATCTAGCATAGCCTAGCCTAGACACATTCAGTCCCACTTCACGCTAATCAGGGTTTGGAATATGGAGGATTGGTCTGGCCATGCACCTTGAACTTGGTTAATCACCGCTGCTAATGATCTGCAGAGAGCTACTACTACACCTCGTAGATCTGCAGTGTGGTGCCAGCCCCTCTCTCAGAGAGACCCAGAGAGGTGTTGACATGGTTGGTTCCAAGTAGTTAAGAGAGTGCTGAATATCAGTCAATATTGGGGTTTTAATTTTGTTTCAAAGATAACAATTGTGAAGGTTTAGAATGCAAACCTCGCCGGAAAAAAACGCGGAGAGGTATGTTTCCAATTTGTCCGTACGCTACAGCGGATGAAACCTTATACTTGAACTAAACGCGAGCACACCGAAAGGATGTCGATGTATCAAACATGGAGGGCTACGTGCTCACACAGGTTCGCCCGCTGTTTCAGCCACAGCACGAAACACACACACACACACCGCCGCTGCGATCGAAGAACCGAGAGAGAGACGTACCAGATGCTGCTCGTCCTATCAATACTGGTCTGGTTTCTGCTCCGCCTGCACAGGTCTCCACGGGCCCATTGACCAGTATCTCCCCCCCCCCCCCGCCCCTCCCCTCCCCTCCTCCCCCCTCCACCTCTCCGCCCCCCACGCTACACAAGACTAAGACAGGTTAAACAGTTAAACGCCAGCAAATCCAGCACTGCCCTGTGGGAAATTTGCTTCTAATCCCTAACTTATAGGCACACAATCAAAGCCAAAAAGCCCCGGCAACAAATCTGATCTCCCCCCTCTAACGGTCTGAGGTCTCGTGGGAAGGCCTGGAGAAGCTCCTCGGACAAGCCTGAGATGGATAAATACCTAAATGATGAGACAGTCTGGGGACGGGGGACTAGTGGCTGGCTATGGCTGCTCACCTCCAATTTGGCATCCGGGCAATGAAAGGCAATTGTGCTGCAGCCCTCACACAGCAGCCAGTCCTTATTATTATATGTTGAAGTGTGGCTCGGCCAATGATTAATGACAGTGTCAGGACGAAAACAAAGCGCAGCGCAAGTTATCTCCCCTCCACCTGCTCCTGCCTCCCGATTGGAGGAGAATGGGAAAGGGCGCAAGCGGTACACAGCCTGATAATGGAACAGGGAGCAAGGAAAGAGGAGAGGAGAGAGAGAGAGAGGGAGAGATAGAAGAGGAGTGAGGGAAATTGAGAGTGGAGGAACGAGAGACAGAGTGGGGGTGGAGAAGAGAGGATAGGAGAGCTGAGGTGAGAAGACAGGGAAATAAGAAAATAAGAAAGAGGTTGTTGAGGGGGAAAAAAAGAGAGAAGGGGAAAGAGAGCAGGAAAAATTGACAGAGAAGCATAGCACCAGAAAAGCAGAGGAAGAACAAATTCACACAATCTAGTACAGTCCTTCACTGCACCATCGAGGTACACTGTGCACAGGGTACACACACATGAAGCCAAGATTACTCTCACTATTACACCAAACTGCTGCATCTGCATAAATATAGTCCATTTAATTGCCTCCCTTTCATAAAAAGGCAGAATTCCCGTCAGGATGTTTATAGGTGTGAGTGAAGATAAGGCGTCCAACTTGCTTGTGATTGTGGTCTGCGGTGTGAGTGAGCCCCACTCCGGCAGGGTGATTGATTTGACAGACATAGTGGACTTTCATGGCGTCTGTGTTTGTTAGGTCCAGCCTCGCTGTCCCCTGCTGTATTGGTGTTGACATTTATGAGATGGTGTGTGAGGGGGCCTCGCAGACCGCACTAATGAGAGCATGAAGGCTTTGGAGGGATTCTGCAGCCTGACACTGCCATCCAGTGGACGCCTCTGGAACTGAGCGACAGCAAGAGATTGAAACGGCACCCGCCAGAAATGAACCGATGAGAATTTTAGCGTCCTTAACTGTTGACATCAGATAGCAGAACGGAAGACCTAAAATGGCACAATAAAATGCACAATTTTTTAATGCTTAAATATAATTTTGGTATTGTAATGAGCAAAAAAAAAACAGCATTCATAATGTGTACAAACATTTTATAACTTATATTTAGACCAAGAACCTGCATAATTTTTTCAAATCTAAGTTTGAATTAAATCACAAGAAAAATGTAAGTGTTTATTATCAACATGCTGGTAAACATGATCATGTCCCATCGCCATGGTGAATAGACTTGTTCTGACAGATCTTTGAAATAAAACTCTCATTATTCATACGGGGAGGTTCTTCTGCATGAGATCAATGCACAGACTGCCCGAGTTTACTGAAGCCACCCGTCCACTGTGTGTGTGTTTGCGTGTGTGTGTGTGAGTGACTGTACGCCTGTCACACACGTCCCCCGAATCAGGTTGATTTGGGACAGGAAGTCACGAGCGCAGCGGTGACGGGGACAGGACATTGGTTGGAGAGCGGAGCTGACCCAGATAACGCCGGTGGAACAGCAAGCTGGGTCACTGAGCTGTGTTCAAGCACAGGGCTGCTCCTGAGTCAGAGGAGCACAGCCCGGCCTGCTCACTTCTGCTGGGAGCAGGGAGAGACAGCAGAGAGAGACAGCAGGGAGAGACAGCAGAGAGAGACAGCAGGGAGAGACAGCAGGGAGAGACAGCAGGGAGAGACAGCAGGGAGAGACAGCAGGGAGAGACAGCAGAGAGAGACAGCAGGGAGAGACAGCAGGGAGAGACAGCAGGGAGAGACAGCAGGGAGAGACAGCAGAGAGAGACAGCAGGAAGAGACAGCAGAGAGAGACAGCAGGGAGAGACAGCAGGGAGAGACAGCAGAGAGAGACAGCAGGGAGAGACAGCAGGGAGAGACAGCAGAGAGAGACAGCAGGGAGAGACAGCAGAGAGAGACAGCAGAGAGAGACAGCAGGGAGAGACAGCAGGGAGAGACAGCAGGGAGAGACAGCAGAGAGAGACAGCAGGGAGAGACAGCAGGGAGAGACAGCAGAGAGAGACAGCAGGGAGAGACAGCAGGGAGAGACAGCAGAGAGAGACAGCAGGGAGAGACAGCAGGGAGAGACAGCAGGGAGAGACAGCAGAGAGAGACAGCAGGGAGAGACAGCGAGATCACCGGCACGTTCAGACCTGCGGATAGAGAACTGGAAGACATATCTGCTCATATCTTCAGTTTAGACGTGAAATTCAGGATTTAGTCTGGAGGAGACATTTTTCATCTGTTCTAAACATCCTCGGTCCAAGTTGTTCTGCGATGAGTGTTGATCTCGGCTGCAGGAGGACCCCCCCTTCCCCCCCCCTCCCCCCTCCCCTCTCTATTAAAACCAGGAAATGAAAGTCGGCCACCCTTGGCTTCTCTAATGAAGCTTCTCAGCTGCCCAAAGAGCGCCTCTCTGACCCAAACACCACGCTCCCCCTCCCCCCCACCTAGACCAGCTCCTCTGCCACTCTCCTATTCCACCTCTAATGAATTCTATTTCAGGATACCTTCACCCCGAAAGGAAAAAAGTCAGCGTTTGCCAGATGAGATGAAGTGGGGAAGTTTCAAAGGGCCGACACAGCGCACGGATGGGCTCTTCTCCTCTCCTCTCTTTAAGCTGCATTCACCTGAGGTAAAGTGAGTTGACTCTGTCTCTCAGACTAGCTTCTCACCAATCCTGCAGCCGATGAAGAAACTGAGGCTTAATGAAGTCTTTCCGCAGGATATAAAGAGGACAGGGAGGCCCATGAGCTGAAGGAGGTTGGGACCTAAGGGGAGGAGGATAGGGATGGAGGGGGGGGGGGTGGGGAGGAGGGCAAGGGGGTGACCGCACAGTCCACTGATAGGCCAGGGTCAGGGGTCATCCATATCGTTCTTCGTGGTCTTCAGCGACGCGGCCAGTTCCGACAGATTCAAGTGTACCCCGCCTGATACACGCGTGTAGGAAATGTCCGTCTCCCGTTTGGGGCGTGTCTGCCGGGCCCTTGAGGCACTCACGGGGAACAGAACGAGGCCTCTGACCGTTTCACCGGTCGGTGTGTGCGCGACGACCGTCACCATGGCATCCCTTTGTCCCCCTGCTCTGGGATGCCAGTTATGCGCCGCTGATACGTGTGCGGCGTCTATACAAGGCTGTGGACTCTGCCTGTCTTTTAACCCCTTCAGATCTGTCAGAAAGGGCTGGTGTGAGGACGACACGCACACACAGCTGTCTGGGGGAGCTTGACTCGTGTAAAAACACCAAGATGGCCTCTCAGCCTAGCACAGCTACACCAGGACTCACAAGAGAGCAGGCCCTCGCCAACAACATCCACCAGGAAATCAAGCGCCTGACGTTTTAACCTAGTTCTTTATGACATCGCGATGCCCTGAAGAAAAACACGCACAGGCTGTTGTCCTTTGAATCTGCGGGGAAGGAAGCTGTCTGTTCGACGTGTCAGAGTTTTGGAGGGTTCGGTAATTGAGCATGAGAAGATGAAGGAAGCCCCTCGTCTTCGTTAAGGATGGCGCGCCTGGCTGCTAGACAACACAGCGCGGCGGTGTTAGGGCAGAGCGGCTCAGCACAGCGCTCAGCACAGCCGCCTGCTCGGCTCCCAAACGCAGTCTGTCGATGCGGGATGGCTTCAGCGGGCATCTTTGAAGATCTGAGTCGCTGTTGCTTTCTTTGTGTGTAACGATGGGAGGAAAAGAGGAAGAAGAAGAAAAAAACACACCCATAAGAATACCTGAAAGAGAACAGTATCAAGAGCCATATGTATATGTTGCTTTACTCATCCCTCTCTCTCTCTCTCTCTCTCTCTCTCTCTCTCTCTCTCTCTCTCTCTCTCTCTCTCTCTCTCTCTCTCTCTGTGATTCTTCCTCCCCTTCCTCCTCTCCTTCCGTTGTTCTGCATGTGTTCTGCGAGGCGCTGCCTTGCGTCTGCAGAGGGCCCTTTCATGGGAGCAGCGAGGTACAGAGAGGAGCGCGAAAAAAAAACCCTCTAATGTTCTCAAACGCACAACCCAGGGACAAAACACCGAACTCGGCGCGGCGCCTCTCCTTGTAGTGCGGAGCGCAGACAAGCTGGCGTTTAGCTGGGGCCCTCGTCTCCGACGCGTGGTCCGGTGGGATGTGCTGCTGTATGTTTATCACAGGATCATCTTCTTCTTTTTATGTGGCATGTTCTTCCCCGCCCTCTCCCCCCTCTCCCCCCTCTCTTCCTCTGTATCCTCCTATCCTTGGTGGCTGCTGCTGAAGGTGTGCCCTAGAGTTCAGAGAATGGCAGACACACACACCGACACACACACGGAGAGTGTTTTTGAACCAGAGTCTTGGTGCTTCTCTGTGCTCTCTCAGCAGCCAGAGCAGCTCTCTACTCCTCAGGAAGGTTGGGGTTTCGATGCTTCTATAGTTGTGACACAGTTCTGTGGCTTCAGAAGGTCTGTGTTCAGTTCCTGCCCTATATTCCTCCATCAGCAGCCTCTTCATGGTGTATTAGGGAATTCACCTACATCATTCTCTGTGAATTGACACTTGAGAAACACTCCAAAACTTTTATTTGGTAAATCAGTCAGTTTGAAGATACTGTATACTGTACACCATTGTCTTGTAAAATTAACTGTACATGACAAGTTTCCCTCAAGTCAAATCCAACAGCACCCTCTTGTGGGTTTTTTAAGCACTTTCAGGCTTTAGCAAAGATCTTCACTCTAAACCAGTGGTTCTCAACCCTGGTCCTCAAGGCCCACAGTCCTGCATGTTTTCGATGTTTCCCTGCTCCAACACACCTGATTCAAATGAATGAGTCACTATGAAGCTCAGCAGAAGCCTGATAATGACAATTCATTTGAATCAGGTGTGTTGGAAGGGGGAAACATCTAAAACATGCAGGACAGTGGGCCCTGAGGACCAGGGTTGAGAACCACTGCTCTAAACTCCCAAGTCAAGGTACAAGTAAAACCCCAGATTCTGTAGATGAATGCTATGTGAGTGGAAATATCGTTTGGAAGATGGAAGAAGGAAAACCAGCCAGCTATCAGAACAGAACATGCAGAAGAGAGCGGTGAGCAGGCTAGGCTAGGCTAACTCCTCGTCCCTGACAGACCCAGAGATCCAGACAGAGGTCAGCTCTCCTGTCTCTGTGTCCTCAGGACCTGAGCATGGACACAGGTCAAAAGCCCATCGTGGGGACTCATCCCCAGAAGCCTGCTGACCCTTGACCCGTCCAGCAGTGGCTTGTCTTAGCCCTCCTGCAAAGGTGAGCTGCTGTTTGCCGTCCCGCTGAATGGAAGGAGTGGGAAGGGATTTTTTTGTGGATTATTTTTATCTGATTATTTTAGTGACATATTTATTGGGACCAGCAGGGTGTTTATATTCATGTATTAACTCTGTTTTTCTGTTTGTCCTCCTCTTTTTCTTTTTCTTAAAAGCATGAGCTGTTTGACAACAAATTTTCCCCAGAGGAGACAATAAAGGTTTCAATCAGGTGTGATGCCTGCTTGTTGGAACTGGCCTTCGTAAACCCAGAGGCAGTCAGGTTCAGACCAGCAGCTTTAAGCTGTGTGTCACATGCCTCTTCTCTTGCCTCTAGTGGGATATTTTGATGTGGCGGAATGTTTTTTCCATATGTTAAAAACAATAACAGATTGGTGTGGGGTGTGTGTGTGTGTGTGTGTGTGCGCGTGCGTGTGTGTGATCATGCCCCGGAAGTGTATGTGTATGGGTGTGCATATGTGAGTGTCCGTTTGTCCCTGTTTGTGAGAGTGCGTATGCACGTGTAATCGTGTGATCGCAAAGTTCTGGTGATATCCAGTCCCTTAGTGCAAAGGCTTATCCCAGGAGTCAGTGTGTGCAGGGTCCTGGGTTGGAAGCCCGGGTGGGGATAGATCACGGCAATCCAAGGGAGGACAGGACTTAGGAACAGCTACCCTGGAGGAGATGCTCCGAGGGAACAGCAGTACAGGCCAACGAGAGGCTGGGCACCATGATCCACAGCCCACAGTGAAGGGATACAGTCGCACCTCGGGAAGGAAGAACCGTTTCTTTCCTCCCAGCGTGACAGGGATCTGGGCGAGCGGGGGGGGAGGGGGGAGCAGGAGCGGGTGGAAGAGCTGCTCCGCGATGCAAACCTGATGACTGGAAGTGCTGCGATGCTGTTTGTTAACAGGGGAGGAAGGTTGCGTGTTTCTGGCGCGCTGCCGGCTTGTTTACCTGCTTAAACGCAGAGGGAAGGGAAGCTCGCCGCCTCTCCTGCTCCCCCCTTCTGGCTCCCAGACATAAGTTTAACATGACCTTTAAACAATATTCTCACACCGTCCCAGCCGGAGCTGTAGCCTGTGGCTTTCCCCTCTGTCTCTACACATACCTCCCAGCTGAAAGTGGGGGGGGGTGGAGGTGGGTTTAGATTTGGGGGGCAAATCCCAAGATCGGGGATTTTTTGGAGAGCATCAAAGACACAGGAGATGGAGGGAGGGAGGTGGAAGACCAAGAGGGGGTGAAAATGAGACTGAGGAAGGGTGGTGGTGGGGGGGGGGCATTAGAGGCAGGGAGGTGAGGAAGAAGAGGCAGACATGAGGAGGGAGGGAAAGATGGAGATGAGTGCTGCATGTCTGACAGAGGGAGGGAGATGACAAGGTTCGCTGCAGACGGACAGATTTATTAAAAAGAGCTTACATTTATTAGACGCTCTTATCCAGAGCAACTGACAGCAAGTACAGGGACATTGCCCCTGAGGCAAGTAGGGTGAGGTGCCTTGCCTACGGCCCCCCTGGCACGGCCGGGAATCGAACCAGCAACCTTCTGTTTACATAGCCCGATTCCCTAACCACTCACTGATGGCTCTGCATCAGTGTTCTCACTGGGTACACAAAGCACCAAAAAACACCGGCAAAGCATTTCTGCACAGACAAAATGAAAGTAGAATAACTCTGATAAATGAATAGCAACAGGCAGTTTCTACACACGTTTCCTCAGCACAGACATGAAGATGTTGGTCAACCTCATCTTCTGCATCTGATCATCAGATTTGTTGTGAAGCGTCTACATGTGACCACCCCCATGGTGTGTGTGTGTGTGTGTGTGTGTGTGTGTGTGTGTGTGTGTGTGTGTGTGTGTGTGTGTGTCATCCAAACCCATTTCATTGGAGGAATTCTTACAGTAGTGAATTCCCTCCATTACCTCGTAGTGTTTGCTCCCTCTACTGGTACTGCTTGTAACTACAGAGATTGTGCAAGGATCCCTCATTAATGCACAGGTAGGCTGTAGCTAATGGACTTGGTGCTTGAAAAAAGTTTTTACATTTAGCAGACACTTCTATCCAAAGCAACTTACAGTAAGTACAGGGACATTCTCCCTGAGGCAAGTAGGGCGACGTGTCTTGCCCAAGGACACAACATCATACAGCCACAGCCGAGGCTCGATCTCACAACCTTCCGATCATGAGGCCAACGCCTTAACCATTGAACCATCTGACCCCTCTGTTTTTGTTGCCATTCTAACCCTACTAGGTTACGAACACGTTTCATTGTGAATTAATTGCGTTTGTGTTCAGTTGGGTTGAAGCATTCTGGGTTTGGAATTAGCAGAGCATTGGCAGTGTTGTGTACTGCATTATCAGTCTGGGCAGTGGTCAGGTGCAGGGCTGTGACGGACGGACAGATGCACAGACAGACAGACAGACAGACAGACAGACAGACAGACATACAGACAGACAGACAGACAGACAGCAGAATAACACCCAGCTGCTCTGAGTGTTCCATCAAGCGGCTGAGCGGTTAGGGAATCGGGCTAGTAATCAGAAAGGTTGCGAGTTCGAATCCTGGTCGTGCCAACATGACGTTGTGTCCTTGGGCAAGGTACTTCACCTTACTTACCTCGGGGGGGAATGTCCCTGTACTTGCTGTAAGTTGCTCTGGATAAGAGCGTCTGCTAAATGTAAATACTGACTAAAGTCTACGCGGATGTCAGCTATTGACAAGACGATCAGAATCAGAATCAGAATGGGGTTTATTCGCTATGCAACATTAACAAACATAGAATTCACTGTGGCAGGAATGAGCAAAGATAGAACATATATGTGGCATACTAATAAAATAATACAATTAAAATTAATACAATGTAAAATACACTACATGATAACTACTATGATAAATATAAACAAATGATACAAATGATACAAATAACATGGAAGTACAAATAACATAGGTACAGAGTGGAATGGGTATATATAGTACGTGGGGGGGGGGGGGTATATACACAGTAGTGTAAACAGTGGTGCAAAAATCACAGTAGTAAGTTTTTAAAGTTTTGTGTTGTGTTGTGTTGATACAAGCTAAGATCACAATATGGACAGGAGGGAAACGATTCATGAAAATGGCGTAAAAACTGGTGCTTGGTTCTTGATATCATCATGTCCACCATGCTCATCATCAACTGAAGGTAAACCATGAGAGAACAGATCGACGAACATCCTCCTTTCCACCGGGGGGCAGTGTAGACCACGGAACAGCCTTCCCAGCAGCGCCGTGCAGATTTCACCTAGCAACAGGGCTGCTGCTCGTTCATCCTCACACACCTTCCTCCCCCACGTGACTCCTCTTCCACTTTCATATGCACAAACAATTCATCACAGGAACACGCAAACATCCAGGCAACGCTGCCAGCATGAATGTGAGAGAGTGGGTGGGCACACGCATGAATGCCTCTTCACATGTTACACAAACATGCCCACACACACACACACACAGGCACACCAGGACATTTAAATAAACACACTTGGAAGGAACTAAATCCAAACGATGCCATTTGCCTGCGTGGAACCGAGGTTGTGGGAGTGGGAGGAGGCGTGTGTGGGGGGAAGGCTGTCAGTGTGACACCCCTGGTCTCTGTCTGCCAGACCCAGGCTCCCTGTCAACGCACATAAAGCCACTTTCAATGTGAATGGAGCTGCTTTCACTTGGCTTTCAGGCCACGGTCAGAGTCAATGCAACAGGCACCAAAGTAGACTCCCCCCCCACCTCCCCTCCCCCCTCTGGAGCCCCCCAACCCCTTCACCTTCACCCCTCCGCCCCTCGCGGTGCCCTCTCCTTCCTCCTCGCCCCGTCGGTCTCCCTCTTCCTCTCCCGCCCATTCCGCCCATCTTCAAACCCACTCCGCCCCTCTTCCTCATCCTGTCTCTCCCTCTTCCTCTCTGGCCCCCACCTCCGTCTCTCCTCAACCACCCCCCTCCTCACACACACACACACACACACACACACACACACACACACACACACACACACCACCCTCCATGTCCCAGATAAACACACACACACACTCTCTGCTTATTTGTTCCCCTTTGTGAAAACAAATCTTGAGATTCTGCCGCTGTACGAGAGATCAAAAACAGCCACCCCCAAATAAATCAATCGGCTCTGCAAGTCTTAAGACTGCCCTGCAAATTGGCCCTGAAAGATAGCACTATGTGAAACCTCTCTGTTTAAAGCTCCTCTTTAAGAAATAAAAGCAATCTTTGGGAAAGAGGAGAGTGTACAAGGTCATCTTCCTGAAATCCTCAGATTCACAGGAGTTCTCTCCAAGGGCAGAGAGCTTGGCTAATCTTCCTTCCCCCACTCCCCTACAGTACACTGCCATCACCCAAGTATCAAACTGAACATTTGGAGTTATATAAGATATACAGTACTCTTGCTTAACGGATTGTGTAACGAAACCTTGTTTCTGGGAGCGTTGTTCCCAGCAGAGGTGAACTTTGTTGAGGTAATCACATTTGTCAGAACCCCCCCCCCCCACCCCCACCCCCCGGTCATAGGAAACAGACAAATTACTTCTAATCAATTAAGAGGCCCGCAATGTTCCGTCTGTCTGCGTGCTGGAGGGCGACAGGCATGGAACCACACACACACACACACACGGCTCTGGAATTAGCTTTGATCTTGGTGCTGTGAAGAGTTTGAATGGGGCAGGCTTTATATTGGACTGGGTGGAAGCAGGGTGTGGATACAGCTGTGTGGGGGTGCAAATACAGTTGTGTAGGGTCTGGATCCAGCTATGGAGGTGTGCATGGGGCTGTGTAGGGTCTGAATCCAGCTATGGAGGTGTGCATGGGGCTGTGTAGGGTCTGAATCCAGCTATGGAGGTGTGCATGGGGCTGTGTAGGGTCTGAATCCAGCTATGGAGGTGTGCATGGGGCTGTGTAGGGTTTGGATCCAGCTATGGAGGTGTGCATGGGGCTGTGTAGGGTCTGGATCCAGCTATGGAGGTGTGCATGGGGCTGTGTAGGGTTTGGATCCAGCTATGGAGGTGTGCATGGGGCTGTGTAGGGTCTGAATCCAGCTATGGAGGTGTGCATGGGGCTGTGTAGGGCTTGGATCCAGCTATGGAGGTGTGCATGGGGCTGTGTAGGGTTTGGATCCAGCTATGGAGGTGTGCATGGGGCTGTGTAGGGCTTGGATCCAGCTATGGAGGTGTGCATGGGGCTGTGTAGGGTTTGGATCCAACTATGGAGGTGTGCATGGGGCTGTGTAGGGTTTGGATCCAGCTATGGTGGTTGTGAAGGTGTCCACGGGGCTGTTTAGGATGTAGGGCAATGCAGACCAATGCAGCTCTGTGTGGGCTTGTGGAGGGGAGTCAGGGTGGGGCTACAGGTGGGCAGGTGGGCGTAGTGTCCTGTGGATCCTGGGCAGGCCCCTGCAGGATGTGACGCTGAGGAATCATGGGGAGTTGAGCTCCAGCAGAGGCTTTGGAAGTCCTCGAGGAGGATCCAGGCTGGTTCGGACGCATGTGCGCAGCATGTGTGGGTCAGGCGAGGCGCCGTTAGGGGAAGCAGTTTGAGGAGAGCGGAGGGAGCTGTGCATCGCAGCGCTGGCACGCTGTGCTGCGAGCGCACAAACAGCTTCACGCTGTCCCTTTGAATGTGACAGTGATGTGTTTACCGTGGCGTCAAAGGCAGATATGTCCGTACATCTGGGACCCAGAAAACCCCCCTGAAGATAGCCAAGCCCTTGAGCACATGCAAGCTGGGCTGGGAGGGTGTGCGGCGAGGCAGCGGCGGGGGTGGAGGTGTGGGTTGGAGGTGGGAGGAAGGGGGGGTAGGGTGAGGGGGGGGGGGGATAGATCTGGCAGTGTCTAAAAGGGTCTGTAAGCTCACTTTGTTGGTTGGAATTTGCAGCACCATGGAACAACTTAATAACAATGCGTGAAGCAATGAAAATTACACAGCTCCTGCTCCGGAGGAAAAATGATCTGCTCTCAGGTTGCACTCGGGAGAAAAAAATGTGTTCCTTTCAACGCACGCATGCACATACACACAGGGAACCTGAACGCACGTATTCACCCGCGTTTGCGCACATGCACAGCCAGGAAAACACAGGTGTGTGTGTGGAACCTTTGGCTGTTAGCTGAACCTTGCCCAAGGCAGTCTTCTGGAAGCACAACCATGTGTGTGTGTGTGTGTGTGTGTGTGTGTGTGTGTGTGTGTGTGTGTGTGTGTGTGTGTGTGTGTGTGTGTGTGTGTGTGTGTGTACCTAAATCTGCAGCTCTTCTGTGCAGTCAAGAGAAGAATAGGGCTTGGGCCACATTCCAGATCTACCTCCCTGGGCGAGAGACAGCATTCAGCATTCCACTGCCTCCCTGTCAGGCCAGGTGCATTCCTAGCTGTGAGGAGGGCCCACACACACACAGATATGTCCGCACGCACAGATAGGCCCACACACACACAGAGATAGACCCCCACACACACAGACAGACCCCCACACACACAGACAGACCCACACACACACAGATAGACCCACACACACGCGTACACAGATATGCACTCATGCACCCACAGATCCCCCCCTATACACCTACTGTATAACCCTACACACACACATATAGCCCCCCCCCCCCACACACACACACACACACAGATAGCCCAGCTTCACACGTATATAGGCCCCCAAACACACATACACACAAATAGCCCCCCCCACACACACACACACACACACAAATAGGCCCACACACACGCAGATCCCAAGGCATGCACGCACAGACGCACACGCGAACATGCACACACATGCTTAATCCCCCCCCAGAAGCTTACACAGGCATGTCTATACATCTCAATCAGCGGCGCCTACAAACCTCTGCATTCAAACAGATTGTGTACACAACACAGTCTGATTCAAAACCTCAATCGCACATAACCCACATCGAAATACCTCTACACACTGCATACACAGTCATGAGCACATGTACGAGCTGTAACCCACTCACATGACTAAAAACACACACACATTCACACACACACACACGCGCGAGAAACAAACTGTCATTGTCTGTGCAGCGTGCTCCTTTGAGAAGTGAATGCAGGCTGCAGTGTCTGTAGTTCATGTATGATTCAATCATTTCTAATGCATGGATGTTTCAGCTAGGAGAATGAGGCGGAGCTATTTCAGGATCAGGGCTTGAATACACGGTGAATGTACAGCCAGGCTCTTTTTGAAGTTCTCACGCTGCTACTGCCAATGAGCATTGACTCACTCATGACAGTGCGGACGGGGGTGGAGTGTGTGTGCGTGTGTGTGTGTATGTGTGTGTGTATGTGTGGCGTGTGTGTGTGTGGCGTGTGTGTGTGTGTTCATGGGTGTGTGTGTGTGTGAGTGTGTGAGTGTGCGCAGCGACATCCGGGGGTCTCTTTGCCTCCTCGCTGGTTTCGCTTCATCTCTTAGCTCTGTAGGAATCCCACACAGAAAGAGGCTGATATTCCTCTCCTCGTTCCTCCTCTCTTCCCATCTCTGCTCCTCTGCCCCCCCTGTCCTTCCCCCCTGTCCTCTCCACCCTGTCCTCTCCCCCCTGTCCTCTCCCCTGTCCTCCCCCCTGTCCTCTCCACCCTGTCCTCTCCCCCCTGTCCTCTCCCCCTGTCCTCTCCCCCCCTGTCCTCTTCCCCTTGTCCTCTCCCCCTGTTCTCTCCCCCCCGTCCTCTCCCCCCTGCCCTCTCCCCTTGTCCTCTCCCCCTGTTCTCTCCCCCCCGTCCTCTCCCCCCTGCCCTCTCCCCCTGCCCTCTCCACCCTGTCCTCTCCCCCCTGTCCTCTCCCCCCTGTCCTCTCCCCCTGCCCTCTCCCCCTGCCCTCTCCCCCTGTCCTCTCCCCCCTGTCCTCTACCCCCTGTCCTCTCCCCCCTGTCCTCTCCCCCCTGTCCTCTCCCCCTGCCCTCTCCACCCTGTCCTCTCCCCCCTGTCCTCTCCCCCTGCCCTCTCCCCCTGTCCTCTCCCCCCTGTCCTCTACCCCTTGTCCTCTCCCCTGTCATCTCCCCCCTGTCATCTCCCCCCTGCCCTCTCCCCTTGTCCTCTCCCCCTGTCCTCTCCCCTTGTTCTCTCCCCCCTGTCCTCTCCCCCCTGTCCTCTCCCCTTGTCCTCTCCCCCTGTCCTCTCCCCTTGTTCTCTCCCCCCTGTCCTCTCCCCCCTGTCCTCTCCCCCATGTCCTCTCCTCTGGCCCAACCCTGTACTCAGTGGACAAGCACACTGTGGTCTGAAGAGCTTGATGCCACCCGCCTTCTCTCAAGGGTGTAAGGGACAAGCAGGAGAGGTGAAGGGGGGTGGGGGTGGGGGACAGGAGACAAGGTTGGGAGGGAGGGAGGGAGGGAGGGAGGGAGGGAGGGAGGGAGGGAGGGAGGGAGGGAGGGAGGGAGGGAGGGAGGGAGGGAGGGAGGGAGGGAGGGAGGGAGGGAGGGAGGGAGGGAGGGAGGGAGGGAGCTCATTTTAATGCTCCTTTCATGCAAAGGCAGTGTGTATCTGCAGGCTCGGCCCTATGTAAGAAGCGGTAACGGGGCTCCGAACAAAAGCTCCATTCAGGCCGAGCACACAGCTTCCCCTCCACACTACTAGACCATCACACAGAGAAAAGGGCTGCTGGGTACATGCTAGTTGACAGGCACGAGACTCCATGCTTGAGAAGCCCTGAATCAGACCCATTCTTCTGCAGCACGGAGGACCGTACCTCCGTCTTAACGCTGAGGCTACACTCCAGCCCCCCCCCCCCCCCCCCTCTCTCCATCGTTCCTCCTCCTGCTCCCCACCATCCTTCCCTCCCCTTCATCATCCCTCCGTCTCTCTGTCCCGCTGTTCCCTCCTCCTCCCCTCCTCCCCTGATTTCCCCCCTCCCAACTCTCACCCACACACACGCGCGACACCCCTCTTCACACAAATACGCACCCCCCCCACCCCCCCCCGCCCCCCCACCCAACTCCCCCCCCAGCCCCCCCCCCCGCCCTCCCCACCCACCCACTACTCGTGCCACTTTCCGTACAGACACTTTTCATCACTGAAGTGGCACCCCCCCACCCACAACCCCCACACACCCCTCCTCAACACACACACACCTCTCCCACCCTCTCTGTGAATGAATGGAGGTTGCCGAAAGAGAGGAAGAGAATTGGACTCTTCCACAGAATTGGACTCTTCCCTCTCCTCCAGGGTTCCTCTGAGATGGCCACCCCTTCAGCTGCCGCAGGAGTGGTACGGTCCGAGCCGGAGCAGACTGCAGAACTTGTGAGAGCACATTGTTTGTAATCTCACATCGCAGGGGTCACATCCTGACTCGTGTGTCCGCTCCCTGAGCCCCTTGCCTCTCCTCTGTCCTCCCCCTCCCGACCCCCCCCCCTCCTCTCTTCCTTCCCCGCCAACCCCCCCCCCCCAACCCCTCCCCAGCTTGCAGCTTTTAGACAGGCCCTGTTCTTCCTCTTTTGTGTAGGAAAAGCTCCGACATCTGAAAACAATCAAATAATCTGGGCACAATGTGCCTCTTCATGGAGCGGTGCTGCTGGCTCCCAGATGAGACTGGGAAGAGGGGGGGGATTAAAAGGAGTGGGGGGGGGGAAGGATGGAGGAGGAGGATGGATGGTGAGGAAGGAGGGGAGGGATCGCAACTGAAGTTTTAGAGGGGGGGGGGGGTCATATTGTGACTAGGGTTGAATGGCTGAGCAAGTGTGAGTGGGCGTGATGCGACGCTTGGGAGACAGGAAGGGGGAAAATATGCGGAGCGTTCTCCCCGGGAGGAAGACTCACGTGTGACTCAGGGCTCCTGGTCAGTGATTCCTCGTCGGTGGACGGAAAAAAATCCGGATACGTCTGGAGGCCACGTATTGAAAAAGACGCCGTGCTCGCTGAGACACCAGGAGAGGGCTGTGGGGGAGGCTGTGGGGGAGGCTGTTACTCCTGAGTAATCGCAGCGTTCTGGACCTACTCACTTCACACGGATTTCTACCAAAGTTGTTTCAGTGTATTGGTCATGCGGGCCTCTCACAGTAAAGAGCAACCATGTAAACAATGACACATGTAGCGGATATGAGACATAAGCATGCCAGATGACTTGGTGGGCTTGATATTTTCAGTAGATTATCAATACGAGGACAAAGTATGCCTTGTAAATGGAATGTCCCTGTACTTGTAGCAAGGAGGGTAAAGTGCCTTGCCCGAGGACACAACGTCATGTCAGGGTTCGAACCGGGTACCTTCTGATTACTAACTCTAACCGACTGCGCCACATGACCCTCACTATGATAATAATATATAGACATACAAAACGATACTGTTTATCTACACATATGAAAAGGGAAGAACACCCAGCACCCCCCGCCCCCCCTGTGAGCCCCCCCCCCCCCCCCATCCCCTCTCGGTCCCTGTGGGTAAACAATCATCTGTGACTTCCTCTCCAGGGTGTCATTAGTCCTTGTGTCGGTCCTGCGGTGCTCCGAGGCGGCAGGCTGATTACAGGGACGAGGAGTCCACCGAAGACGCCCAGATAAACAGCCCCGGGCGGCTACAGAGGCCTGTCCTCCTCAGCCTAAACACAGCTAAACACAGCTAAACACTACCAAACACAGCTAAACACTACCAAACACAGCTAAACACAGCTAAACACTACCAAACACAGCTAAACACTACCAAACACAGCTAAACACAGCTAAACACTACCAAACACAGCTAAACACTACCAAACACAGCTAAACACTACCAAACACAGCTAAACACTACCAAACACAGCTAAACACAGCTAAACACTACCAAACACAGCTAAACACTACCAAACACAGCTAAACACAGCTAAACACTACCAAATACAGCTAAACAGCTAAATACTACCAAATACAGCTAAACACTACCAAACACAGCTAAACACTACTAAACACAGCTAAACACTACCAAATAAAACTAAACACTAACAAGCACAGCTAAACACTACCAAACACAGCTAAACACTACCAAACACGGCTAAACACAGCTAAACACTACCAAACACAACTAAAAACTACCAAACACAGCTGAACACTACCAAACACAGCTAAACACTACCAAACACAGCTAAACACAGCTAAACACTACCAAACACAGTTAAACACTACCAAACACAGCTAAACACTACCAAACACTGTTGAAACAATACCAAACACAGCTAAACACTACCAAACACAGCTAAACACAGCTAAACACTACCAAACACAACTAAAAACTACCAAACACAGCTAAACACTACCAAACACAGCTAAACACAGCTAAACACTACCAAACACAGTTAAACACTACCAAACACAGCTAAAAACTACCAAACACTGTTGAAACAATACCAAACACAGCTAAACACTACCAAACACAGCTAAACACGACCAAACACAGCTAAACTCAGCTAAACACTACCAAACACAGCTAAACACAGTTAAACACTACCAAACACAGGCCAGCTCCCCCTGCACTCACATGAGGGTTTTCAGACGAGCCAAGTCTGTGGCGCACACGCACATACACACTCCCGCCGGGAAACTAGACAGTTATTGCGCCCGAACTAAATTCAAACGCTCTACATTTTGAAATTTCTTACAGCTTTGGCTTACTGGACGTTTTCATGGGAGCCCCTCTGAAAAATCCTGATATGCTAGATCCTATTCTGAGACGTGTATAGCCTTAAATGTAGATTAGAACATACGACCTGTTATAAATTAAGTGTTGGACTACAGATGAACCCTTTTTTCAGACACTTGCAGCCAGAAGTACAGACAGGCCTATCATTCATTCACATGTTTCAAACAGGATCCAAAGCAGGCTGGTCCTAGAGAGCACAGTACATGACTCATCTCTGCTTATTATGGTCTGCATGGAAGCTCACATAGTTCACATTCTATCTATTAAAACGACCGAGAACATTGAGAAGAGACTTTTTTTTTTTTTTCTCAAGGGCTGCACATTGGTGACCTCTCGTCTGAACCTACATCCTCATGGTCACAAGACCGTCTCTCTCAGCGTCACGCTGCGCTAGGCTAGGTAGTTCCTGCTGCGGGATCTACCTCAGGCTGTACAGGGGAGGAGGATTCCAAAAACTACTGAGCACCAGAGAGCGAAATGGGGAAGAGAAAATAGACCTTTTTATTTCTCTTTTTCTCCACACAAACACAGTCCAACATGCCTGAAGGCCCCAGCGACTTCCCAACCCTCAGGCCTGTTACACCCTTTTCCACCCGCCAACCCGCAATTAGCATGCCAGACAGCCAGTGACTTCCGAGACCAGGCCACTCTAATCACAGGTATGCATTGTTGTGTTCAACTGGCAGGATGTTTAAACAGCAACTCTCACCCTCACCCCACCCCTACCTCAGCCCGAGAGGGGGCTTCGCCCCGCCCCGCCTCGCTTGCCAGCAGACGGGATCGTCTGACGGGTTCCACAGCAAACTGGAGAGCGAGGAACCTTTCCTCCACTCCTCCGGTGGGGGACCAATCAGGTGACAGAACAATGGCGGAGAGGATGTTTTGTTGCACAGGTATGCGGACAGATAAAACAGGAGTGTGTTCTTTCAACAACACATAAAGGAACGGGATCTGGATGTGGATGAAAAACAACTCGCAGAGACAGGGGATCAAAAGGAGATGAAGATCAGTAGATTAGACCCCTCAGAACCATAGAACTGTCATCTGTGATTTTGACCAGATCCTCTGCTCTCCGCAAAAAAACAGAGATCTTGTAGAGCTCCGTGAGGTTCAAAGGGTTCTGAGTCGAAAGGGGTCTGAGACAGGAAGATCGCTCTGCAGACATCCAGTGTCCTGTCTGTTACCGTCTGTACAGAGTCGCCTGAACTTCCCTCCGCTTGTGACCGGAGCTAGTCTGTTCGTGGCAGTCTGTTTGAAGCTGGGAATCACCTGAGTTTGAGGATGTCATGTGACTAATCATGTGTCATTGAGAGGAAGGAAGCTGATATAAACACTGGAGACTACAAAGCCTCTTTGGTCTGGTTTGACCTCAAGGTGACCTGGCGTTTCCTCCAGTCTGGCTCCCCTTCCTAAATTATTTTGCTATGGTAACGTTTATTTCATAACAGCATAAAACCATGCACAGCATAATACAGTGATTTAAAGACAACGCTAACAAGACCATGAACTTGAGATTCCAACATTCAAATTCTTGATTTTAGTCCATGTTGTGATGACTTGAGTTTAAGAATGTCCTTAGGGATTATTGACATGAATTGAATTCTAACTATCTAGCAAAAAAAAGGAAAAGAGTATAATAATGTGTATTTGGTCCGATCTTTTTGAATGTGCTTCAACAGATGGTTGTGATTGCTGTTAACGGAGGAAGTCACAGAGGATTGTGGGAGCTAAACATCCTGTTAGCCTTGTACTCGCCACACTGTGTGAAAAGAAACACAGGAAATGCACTGGCTGTCTATATGTGAGGGATGAGAAAGCGAACTGACTCCATGAACTCTGAATTCTCCAAAGGATAGAGGCATGTAAGGCAGGGAGGAAGGAAAACATGATGGTTGCGGAGTTTTTTTTTTGTCTGTTTCATTATATACATTGTATACATTTTGTAGGCTCAACGTTTTTAATCAAGAGGAACGTACTTTCTTTGACAGTGTGTACGATTAGGAAGTTATTAGCTTTTAAGTACACAGTTTTTGTTTAATTATTGCCGATTTACTTGTCTGGTGACCATGTTAAACAGGCTGTACAAAGTAAAGCCTAGAATTGACAAGTGTTGGATTGATATAGACTATCTGCCCAGTCATATCTATCCTTTATCACACTGATGAAGACCTGCTTAGCCCATTCCCATATATTTTCAGCATTACAATATGTTTTTCCATTACATATGATCACAGGGCAATGGATGTGGCTCTTGGACAGAGCTGCAACATAAAGCCTATAGGAGAGCCAGTGAGATACAAAGAATCTTCTCACACAACATTCTGTCACTATGACAACCAGGCAGCATCATTTAGCCTGATCTATCACCATTCCACACAACACAGAAATCCAATAGCATTAAGGTCTTATATAACCACCCCATTGTTTTTCTCTCCAAGGCATACAACACATCCTCTGAAAGTTAATGGGATTCATGGAGATTATATGGATTTCCTGTGTACAGTATTTATCAATGGGTCGTTCAGTTCTTCATAACTCACCTTTTAATTTTGAATAAAAATGAATTGTAATATCCCTGTCTGTTATAGGATATTTTTTTAAAGGAAACATGCTGTCTATATCCAATACATCGGCTAAATGTCTCAGAGTGAAACAGGAGGGGTAGATCATAATTAATTTAAATATCCGCGTAATTATTTCTCAGTTCATGTTTCGTTTCAAAAACAGGGGAAGAAAAGAATCGAGCATTTTGTCGTCATCAATCTTAGTCTCTTTCCTATCTTCCAGTTTGCATTGCTTGTGAACTGAAGACACCAGATAAAGAGGACTGGAGGGTCGATGCCTCCATCCCATCCTGCCTCCATCCATCCAGCCTCCATCCCATCCTGCCTCCGTCCCATCCTGCCTCCATCGCATCCTGCCCCCATCCTGCCTCCATCCCATCCTGCCCCCATCCTGCCTCCATCCCATCCTGCCTCCATCCCATCCTGCCTCCATCCAGCCTCCATTCCATCCTGCCTCCATCCCATCCTGCCTCCATCCCATCCTGCCCCCATCCTGCCTCCATCCCATCCAGCCTCCATCCCATCCTGCCCCCATCCTGCCTCCATCCCATCCAGCCTCCATCCCATCCTGCCCCCATCCAGCCTCCATTCCATCCTGCCTCCATCCCATCCTGCCTCCATCCCATCCTGCCCCCATCCTGCCTCCATCCCATCCTGCCTCCATCCCATCCTGCCTCCATCCTGCCTCCATCCCATCCAGCCTCCATCCCATCCTGCCTCCGTCCCATCCTGCCTCCATCGCATCCTGCCCCCATCCAGCCTCCATCCCATCCTGCCCCCATCCTGCCTCCATCCCATCCTGCCTCCATCCCATCCTGCCTCCATCCAGCCTCCATTCCATCCTGCCTCCATCCCATCCTGCCTCCATCCCATCCTGCCCCCATCCTGCCTCCATCCCATCCTGCCTCCATCCCATCCTGCCTCCATCCTGCCTCCATCCCATCCAGCCTCCATTCCATCCTGCCTCCATCCCATCCTGCCCCCATCCAGCCTCCATTCCATCCTGCCTCCATCCATCCTGCCTCCATCCCATCCTGCCCCCATCCAGCCTCCATCCCATCCTGCCTCCATCCCATCCTGCCTCCATCCCATCCTGCCTCCATCCCATCCAGCCTCCATCCCATCCTGCCTCCATCCCATCCTGCCTCCATTCCATCCTGCCTCCATCCCATCCTGCCTCCATTCCATCCTGCCTCCATTCCATCCTGCCTCCATTCCATCCTGCCCCCCTACATGAGACCATCCAGGGGAGGCTGATGTCATTCACTCATTAAACAAACAGAGCCATTGTGAGTCCCAGGGATCATTTGAAAGCACAGACTCGTATTGCTTATCAACAGAATTATTGACGGTAGCACAACTCACAACCTTCAATGATTTTCTACTCTGCATGCTGGCACACTGACTCTGCTGTATCAATGCGTGATTGAAAGGCAACTTCTTTTAGGAAGTGCTGGAACTAGGCTGCTTTCATTCAACTTTGGAAGGGATTCAACTTTGCATTGACACCGTTTTAGTCTGGGCATCGTTATGAATGATATCAAAACAAATACAACTCGAAGTAATGTACGGAAATAAGTCAAGGTTGACATTATTTGACAGATTGCTTTGTGCTTTTGCGACACCGCGGAAGGATCTGCGGAGGCAGGATCGACGCTTCCGCCCAGTTTTCCGATGTTCAGTTCTGGATTCATGAATGTGAACCGACTCATTTAGTTCGGTTCATCAAAAAGAGTCGGATCTTTGGCTCACGAAATCGCCTCTGCGTTAAAGCTACAATGACACATTTCCGTACCACCAAACAAAAAGGGAAACCAAAATATACTGAATTGAATAGCCTCTGTTATACGACGCTGATAAAATGTTCTTATCCGCTTGTAAGCCTTTCTAACATTTTTCTGAAAATAATTCACATAAAAATGTTTTGTATACTGTTAATCAAAACAGCTCACCATGAAGCTTAGTGAAATGCAGTGTGGCCTACTATCTTAGTCCCTAATATGCTACTTCAAAACCCCGATGTTTCAATAGTATAAAGATTCAAACGTATGAATGAAACCTAACTGATTCAGTGAGTCACTCAGTTGATTCTTCTGACTCATCAGCACATCACGATATTCCCTGTCTGAGTTGAAAATGGAGTTCGATTAAAGCAGCAGCAACTTTCTCTTGGAGAACCCAGTTTAAGCTTTTTCATTTTTTTATTATTATTCAATCACATAACTCGAGATTTATTGGAAGCTTTTCCTCCCCCATTGGAAGCTTTTTTGGAGGCTTTATTGGAGGCTTTATTTAGACAGAGACACGTTGTTCAAGTGTTGTCCTGGACCTGAAGTTGGAGAGGGGGAATGTTGCGATAATAACCATGAATAACGGGGCTGAATATCGGGTTTAATTTCGTTAATTCTTCGGTAATTGATGTTGCTGAAGCGGACTAAGAAGATGTCCAATCTGCACTGGGAGGATTTTACTTCCAGGGAAGATAAAATGAATCATCGGCTGTCATTCCTCCTGTAGTTACCAGCTCTAAGATCTTACTTGATTTTATCCAGAAAGCAGCTTCGAGATGCACCATTATGGACCTTTACTGTGATCTGGGAGGCATATAGTGATATTTAATGTTGAAGAAAATGGTGATATTTGCGGTTTATTTCCCCGCTTTCACTGCGTCTTTGATGCTGTTGCCAGGATCTGGATTCCCGTGAGAAAACATGAGCGAAGAGTCGACAAATCCTAATAACGAGTGAGTTTGATGTCTTTAAATACACATTTAATGCGACGATATTGTCCTTTGTTGAATTTAGGAAGTGAATGTAGCCTCTTATCTAGGATATGCATGGATTAAAACGTGCTCCTCTAACAAGGACCGTCCTTATACTGTGTTTTAATGTGCAGCCTGTATTTTTGGTCGATCCCTGCAAAGTAACAGTAGACTAAAGGCATTCATCTTTTTTGTTTATAATCAATGTTATGGGTTTGAAGCCTTGAATTATGAGTAAAACACATATCGTGATATAAAAGGTCTTGTCAATGACACAGGATCATCTGAATATAGGCAGCAGCAGCATCCTATGATGGAAACGCATTGTGGTTAAATCCTGAAAACCTTCACTGTCATCCATATCTAACTTTAACCGATTTGAAATAGATAGGCTAAAGACATTTATATGAGCCATTATTTTTTTAAATTATAATGATTTTAATACACCTTACCCAAGCCTTTAGGACAAACATCCCTTTATGGCTTTCACATCAAACACAATGATAAAGCCATACATCTATACACTTAGTCTGCATTCAAATACTGCTCTTATAAACCAATCCTTTACAGTAAAAATATTCGTTTGTCTGTGCGTATAGATTTGCTTTATGGTTTGAAAATATGTACAGTATAACCTACATATAGATATATACAAACCTAATATATATGTTATGCAATTGTATTCAATTAAATGAAAATATATATTTTAGCTGGTTGCTGCAATGACAGAGAGCTGAAGACGCCATATTTTTTCTCAATCACACTAATTTGCATATCACAATCTCCATTCATAAATTTTCTTTCTAAAAAGGACGCGTTGCGTTGCAAATATTTCGAAACGAGGACCGGAAAAGCAGTATCTAAGTTTTCTGTTATATACAGTTGTCGCTTATCTTAACATTTCCTTCTTTATTCGTGGTAAATCCGTGTTGTTTTAATGGGCTGGTCTCGCGCTTGTTGACAGTCAGTGAGAAATATGTGGTCGCGAGGTGCTGCGGTCACGTGACTCCTTCCATTCATAAAGTACCTGGCTGTCCATTCACACTACAGTAACACTGCACAATACTGGCCAACAGAACAAGAATACAAGATATTCACCTTGAATAATACAATATGCATCTGTCAGGCAGTTGATTTAGCACTCGGTTTAAATGGCATTTTTAAAATATTCCCTAATACCAATAGGGTCTATTGGCCATTTCAGATGGTGCTCATCTGCTCGTGTCTCTCTTGACCGTTAGATGCGGATGTTCTCTCTTTTCCATTTGCCTGTCGCGCGCATCACGTTGATTGATTTAATGCAGGAACGCTTTGTCCTTGAACCAGGCGTCTATCATCTCATGTTCAATATCTTACGTAAGCCGGAAGATCTAGAACGCGGGCTGCTCTGTAGCTGTTCTGCACGGTGCACGGCAAAACATAAGACGGGCATCATATGACGTGTTCTCCTCCGTATCTCATGGTGACCGCATGATTCTTTGAAGTTTAAACATGGTGGAGACGGTGAGAGCCTGACAAACATGGTGTCCGTTTACAGGCTGCTCGGTTCACATGAACCTTTTTTACCTTTATTCCTCGTGCAGTTATCCCTGCTCTGACGACAAAGCCACACATACTGAAGAGAGATGCGGTGTTTGTGCTTGAAGATGCCATCTTAAGTCACCGAGGTTAACATGAATCCCTAATGAAGGATGCATCGCAGTGTAGCATACAGGCCTCTGTCAGTCAGAATACCATTGTAAGGCCATTTAATTTGAGGTGCTCTTAATGGAATTGGCCTGTTGATACTGACCTGACATGTCATCATAGCCTCTCCCACCGCCCCTACTGGCCCACAGCCCCCTAACTTCAGTCCTTTAACTCTTTGTGGGTGGAGCTTGTCCTCCTCGTCCTGTGACTCGAATCGATCGGACCCCCATGGTTGGAGATTGCGTGTGTGCCGCTTCCTGGTTGGCCGGTCAGGTGATCTTGCTCCTCCTATCAGTGTGATTGATTGGACAGCGCAGCGTTGGGGTATGCTGATGCTGCCATCGTGATCTTATCACCTAAATGCTGTCTCACTCTCTTCTCCACTTCTCTGTTGAGTTTCCCCAAACACACACACACACACACACACACACACACACACACACACACACACACACACACACACACACACTCCCCGCCCTGGGACAACAGAGACAGATGGACAGCTGCTTCAGCTGTTCCTCTATGGGTCACGGTATTCGGGGGTGGGGGCGGGGGGGGTGGTGGTGTGTGTGTGCGTGTGTGGGAGGGGTGGTGGTGGTGATGGGGTGGTGGTGGGGGGGTAATTGGCTCTTAAGTTAATCATTTTCTTTTTACTCTTTGTCACTTTGGTAGCTAAGGTTATTGCCTGGATACAGCCGGATGGGAAGCTAGCAGCAGTGGCGTGAGGTGTGTTGTGAATGAAGAGGTCCATGTGTAGGGTTAGCTTGGGATCTGGTGTCATGGTAGGATAAGCAACTAGCCTCGGCTAACTGAGCAGGCTCAGGCGTGACCACGAGGCTTGATTGTTGTCTGCTTTTGTCAGTCCTCAGTTTTGCTTCTGTAATCTTTTTGGGAAGTAAGCCTTCTAACCACCTTTTGGCTGTTACCTCCATGTTGGAATTTTGTGATCTTTCTCAAACTCATTGTGGAAACAGGAAGTGGACATCTTGCATAACAACCTGAGCGAATGTTTGATTCTGGGCTGGACCGCTCCTCTGTAAATACACGTGTGTGTGTCATATAAACCACCACTGGTATTAGCTGTGTGTCTGAGATCTGTAGGCGTAGTGCAGGTCTCTCTCTCTCTCTCTCTCTCTCTTGCTCACTCTCTTTTAAGAGGGGAGCACCAAGATAATTTGCCTCCTCTTTTTTTTTCCAGATTCTTAGAATATGATAATTAGATATGGGGGATGATTGGTTGCATAATCTTTGAAATTACCTTGTGTACAAGCTATTTATGGTGCTGTGTGTTTGTTCCATCAGAGGCTGCCGGATTGTTTGCATGATTAATGACAATAATCCTTAATAAAGCAGGAGACTGATGCTTTTGTTTCCACGCAGCTGAACAGGCGCCACCGTACTGTACGCTGACGACACTGTACTAATGCGCTCGAGAGCTTGTCTTCTCATGACTGCGGATTCAGGGGACAGAATGTTGTGTATTTTAAAGACGAGCCACTTCTCTTTTCGGGTTTTTTCGTTTCCTCTTTTCGAGTATTTTAGGACGTCGCTTCTTCAGTCTTTTTTTCTGTCATGTGTGACCAGGGGTGCAGGCTTCACCTCGCTAGTCTGGTTGTGGGGGGTGGGGGGGATGGGGATGGGGGTGTGGGGGGGTCTGTTCATCCTCAAGGAACATCAGTTTGGGAACATGAAGGCTGGGCTAGGAAGATGAGGGGTGGGCCAGGCTACGATGGCTTCTACGATGTAGAAAAGCTGGGGACTATGGACATGAAAGCTGGGCTAGACTCAGGACATGAAAGCTGGGCTAGACTCAGGACATGAAAGCTGGGCTAGACTCAGGACATGAAAGCTGGGCTAGACTCAGAACATGAAAGCTGGTCTAGGCTCAGGACATGAAAGCTGGGCTAGACTCAAGACATGAAAGCTGGGCTAGGATAAAGACATGAAAGCTGGGCTAAACTCAGGACATGAAAGCTGGGCTAGGCTCAGGACATGAAAGCTGGGCTAGGCTCAGGACATGAAAGCTGGGCTAGACTCAGGACATGAAAGCTGGGCTAGGATAAAGACATGAAAGCTGGGCTAGGCTCAGGACATGAAAGCTGGGCTAGGCTCAGGACATGAAAGCTGGGCTAGACTCAGGACATAAAAGCTGGGCTAGACTCAGGACATAAAAGCTGGGCTAGACTCAGGACATGAAAGCTGGGCTAGACTCAGGACATGAAAGCTGGGCTAGACTCAGGACATGAAAGCTGGGCCTTGTTTGAAGCAGCTGCTAGGCCACAGACATAAAAGGCGACAGATGTAAATAATAAACCTTGTGTCTTTGATTGAGTTTCCAAACTCTTTGAAAACAGGAAGAGGTTGGTTGATGTGTGTGTGTGTGTGTGTCTGTGTGTGTGTGAGAGAGAGAGAGAGAGAGAGGGGGTGGGGGGAGTGCTTGTTATTTGTGTTTGCGGCTGTAAAAGATAAGTAGGTACAGTATATGGGAGGATTTAAGAGAACACACAACACGATGTCTTTCAGTAGCCATAGCTTTGCCCTGGGTCATCTTCAGAACTCCTAAGGATCATTTAGAAGCGATTGATAGTCAACGAACAAGAAGCACAGCTTCTAAAAAGCCAGCAGACATAACGTGAACCAGCCTCCCTCCCTGTCATGGTTAAGACCTTGTGTATGGGGTGGGCCCATCTGAATTCTGTCTGCATGGCATGTTCCATGTGCTCTTTAGTGTTTTAGAGGGGAGGACGAGTCGATATATAACTTGTATTCTTTGATAACGGTTGCATGGAAGGTAACCAGACATTTCAGCCACCAAAGAGGGTGACTCACCGCCTGAGAAAAGCAGCTTTTTCTAGTTCTTCATCCCCCCCCCCACCCCCTCCACTCTGTCTCTTCATTTCCAAGCGGTTTCTTTTCCTCTCTACAGCTAATCTATAGAATCCGATTGGGATAAGCAGATTGGGTTTATTTAGCCCCCAATGATTTTTTAAAGATCATTTTATGGATATTTTCCTCTTGAGAAAGTCCGAACCCTGAAGGTCTCTGGTTGAGCTTGACGGCCCTCCCCTTGTCAGGGTACAAGCTAGCGAGGGAGACAGGGGTGTGGGGGGCTGGCAGGAGGAGTTGGGAGGGTGGGGGGTGGGTGGGGGGGGGGAGACCTTTCTCCCCTTTTCTGATGCTAATGAAAAGAGGAATGGTTTTCCAGGCTTTAGCTTGCAGAGTGTGTCTCCTGCAGCATGCTCCACTGCCTGGACATTGTGAGAACACAAAACTGCAGGCCCAGGATCCAATAACGTGAAATTTCAGCAGAGAAGCGGCCATTGTGTGGAGAGAGGCAGCCAGGGAGGACGGAGGGGAGGGGGCGGGAGGGAGGGTGACTTGGCGAGCTCCCAGGGCTTAGGCCACATCCTCCCTCTCCTCTCTCGCCATCCACTCCTCCTCCTTATCCCCCCCCCCCCCTCCGCCCTCCCTCCTCCTCTGCCCTCCTCTCCAGGGCTGGGAAGCCCAGGGCCGAGGCAGGGAGGCAGAGCATGATGGCATGCTGGAGCCCTGTGGGCCAGAGACTCAGACAAACGGCCACTTTGTCAGCTCAGGAAATGGTTGTCCCAGGATCCCCCTTCTCCACCACACACTGAAGCAGCCTGCCTGCCTGCCCCCCGGCCTCCAGCCCCCCAGCCCCCAGCCCCCAGCCCCCAGCCCTGGGTCCAGGCCTGCCTGCTTGCCTGCTAGCCTGCCTGGCCAGCACGTGCCTTCTCAAGAACAGGCCCAGAGCCTTTCTCTGTGTGTGTGTGTGTGTGTGTGTGTGTGTTTGTTATATGTGAATCTCCTAACTAGTCATGCAAGAACATCACAGTACAAAAACGTTTTGGTTTCTGAGGTGATCACATTTCAATGCGTTATACACGAGTAATATATTATTTTTACATTTAATTCAAGACTCTTTTTTTTAATGTTGTCCATTGACATTTAGGTTTACATTGGATTATCAAGTGTTACTGCAAGGCTAGATTTGAATCTTTACTCATAAACAGCCATGTCAACGCTGAACAGATACAGACTGTATTACTGGAGAGACATGTCCTAGTTTGGTGATGAACTTGAGGGTTTTAAGTCCGGATGAGAGCTGTCAACTGCAGCCCCTCCCCTCCCTCCCCCCTCCCACCCCCGCACCCCTCTCTCCCCCCCTCCCACCCCCGCACCCCTCCCTCCCTCGCTCGCTCGCTCCGTCTGTTTTCTTCTCCTTTTCGGTCGGAAATGAAGTCAGTCATCCAGCAGAATAACTTGGAATAATTTGGAATGGGGGGTTGGGGGGGGGGTGGGCGCGGGGAGGTTCTCCTCCCCCCCCCCCCCCCCCCCCCCCCCCCGTGTGGCCAGGCCAGCTGATCCGCTTCCTCTCGCTCATTGTGTCCACTGGACTGTGTACTCCCAGTGAGAGGCGCCCACACCAACCTTTGTCTCTCCCCACCGTCCCTCTGCGGACAGAGAGGGGTTGGGGGGGGTGGTGGTGGTGGTGGTGGGTTGGGGGGGGGGGGGTGCTTTGTGCATGTGGAGGGGAACAGACCGACTCTGTGGAGTGGTTTATTGTCTGCCGAAAGCAGAACCTGTGACGGTGAAAACATGGAGGACAGAAGCAGGTGGATTTAAGTATCTTCAGTCCGTGAGGTTTCTGGGAGGTCATCGTCACGTTTGTTGTGTTTTTTTTTTAATTTTTTTTTAAGGGTTTTTCTTCAATGCTTCTGTTGGCCGGTTCTGTCCAGGTTCTGTCCAGGTTCTGCTCTCTCTTTCAACATGCACAAATGTGTTGTCCTAAGTAATAGAAAAGTATCAGGAAAATTGTTAACACACACACACACACACATTCGTTGTGTCCCTGTGTGCTCTGGTGTTGTGTTATGGCCGCTAGACTGGGCCTGTTGTGTAGAACTTCCCCTGTGTGTGGAGGCAGAGAGGTCAGGTCCTGGTCATCGTGCGTCAGTCATGGCTGTGCGACACGCCTGCCTGCCTTCTGTTATTAACCCCCCCAATCCCCCCCCACCCCTCCCCCAAGTTCCTTTATTGGGGGCCAAAGAGGGTACAAGATACATTAGGGGCAATATGACCTCCCCTTCCCAGACCCTTAATGCTCTCTACGTGCCCCCAACTGTCAGATGAACCGGCGTCTGTGTGGAGAGCCTGAAGTCCTGCCTGTTGTCCTGCGGTGGGCGCAGCAGGAAGGGGTGCAGGGGGGCTGGGAGGAAGTCAGACGTTGTTGTGGTGGTTGTACTGCAGGACCAGCTGTCTTCGTCTGGGGGACAGGATATCAGAAAGAGAGAGAGAGAGAACCACAGAGATATCCTCTCCTGTACAGCTGCCAAAGACACTGGCCTCATTAATGTCCTGCCTCTAACCTGCTTGTTTTAGCCTGCCTCTAGACTGGCTGTTTTAGCCTGCCTCTAACCTGCTTGTTTTAGCCTGCCTCTAGACTGGCTGTTTTAGCCTGCCTCTAGACTTGCTGTCTTAGCCTGCCTCTAGACTGGCTGTTCTAGCCTGCTTCTAACTTGCTTGTTTTAGCCTGCCTCTAACCTGCTTGTTTTAGCCTGCCTCTAACCTGCTTGTTTTAGCCTGCCTCTAGACTGGCTGCCTCACCCTTCCTTGGTTTCCCTGTCTCCTAGAACTGGTCTCTCTCACAATGTCCCAATGTTAGCTCCTGCCTCTACCAGTTCAACCATCACATCTGCTCTCTGCTAAGGTCTACATGTTGCCACAATGCAGGAACTGAGGCTAAACAGGGCTATTACCATAGCCAGGAGCCTCTGGAGTTAGTGTGAGGCTGAGCAGGTAGCTGGTCTAGCTTAGCCCAGACTTCCCTCCCATCCGGCAGGTCTGCTGGAGGCTGTCCAGGGTTCAGAGCTCATGCTGGCTCATTTATTCAGGAGTTATTAACCAAGGTCATCAATCCTGCAGGAAACATTGGTCAACTATTGCCAGGAAGCCCTTTTTTCTTCTACGTGGCCTGGATGCGAATACAAATAAGTTTAATGCTCGATGGCTCAGGTAGGATTAATTGATAACTAATAGACAAGGCATTAGAGTTTGCTAAGGGCGAGAGGCTGAGGAGAGCAAAGTGCAGGTTTGAAGGTGAAGAGAGAAACATTCAGTGGAAGCTGTGGAGGAAGAGACGGGGGCAGGGGGAGTCTCTCTATGGAGCCTCTGGGTAATGTCAGGCTCACGTACGGATACTGCTTGATTTGCACATGCATTTATTTTAGACGTCCGTCGAAAAACGCTGTCAAGTCAGTGTTTTGGTGGGGGGGTTGGGGGGGGGGGTCATGTGACATCATGGGCATTAAACTTTGACCTGGCCAGAGTGCGTTTAATGTCACAGAGTACAAGACGTCTGGCTCCCTCCCTCCCTCCCTCCCTCCCTCCCTCCCTCCCTCCCTCCCTCCCTCCCTCCCTCCCTCCCTCCCTCCCTCCCTCCCTCCCTCCCTCCCTCCCTCCCTCCCTCCCTCTCTTCCGCCTGTCTTTAATGTGTAACCTGCAGGATCAGGAAAGTGCTGCCCTCAGCACACTTTGACCTTTGGGACTTCTGGTGGCCCAGTGGAATGTTATTATCTAATCAGGAAATGGGAGACTGCTGGAGGGTTAGGGAGGGGTGGGGGGGCTGAGGGGAGAGGGGCAGGGGGGGTGAAGGAGAGTTGTATAAAGGGATGGGGGGGAGGGGAGGGGGGGAAGCAGAGAGAAGGATCTGGAGAACAGGTACAGTGTGGACACACCTGTGTGTGTGTTGGAGGTGAAAGGTGAGCCCCGGTCCAGACAGCCTGGGTCAGGGCTTTGACCCCGTGGACACTCACCCGCCTCTCCTGTCACGGTCACACAGGGCTGAGCGCACACACACACACACACTCAGACACTGTTTATGTTGTCAGACTGTGTGATGGCAACACACAAGTGAAAGCGGTTCATACAGGTCAGTGAGTGAGACTGGTGGACGTGTTTTAAACGTTGCAGGGCTGCGGTCTCCTAATTGCGCTTTTTCACCGAATGATGCCGGTTAAACTCGCCTCGCTTTTGGTACCAGGTGCTGCGTATCTCCACAGCTGAATAGTACCCCCTCAATGAGACTGGTTGTCATGGCAACACCCCATGAAACTGCCATGACGTCATCATCAAGGCGACACACACCGCTCTCCCTGGCAACCAAGCAGAGGACATCTGCACCCCCTCGACAGGCATGGTCCGCACTGGCTAACGACTCTCCTCTTCCTCTCCTCTTCCTCTCCTCTTCCTCTCCTCTTCCTCTCCTCTTCCTCTCCTCTTCCTCTCCTCTTCCTCTCCTCTTCCTCTCCTCTTCCTCTCCTCTTCCTCTCCTCTTCCTCTCCTCTTCCTCTCCTCTTCCTCTCCTCAGTAACAGTTATGCGCGTGTGAGAGCAGTGGTCCTGACTCGGGACGACTCGGGGTGGTTCCCCCTGGCGGGGGCGGGCCTCAGCTGCGTGACCGTCTACAAGGTGAGCCGGGGGGGCGAGGACAACCACAGCACTGGAAGCAACAGCCCCAGCCCCAGCCTCAGCTCCGGCCTCAGCTCCGGCCTCAGCCCAGGCGTCAGCCCCGGCCTCAGCCCCGGCCTCAGCCCTGGCCTCAGTCCCAGCCTCAGCCCCGGCCTCGGCCCCAGCCCCAGCCCCGGCAACACTGACTTCCTCATCAAGGGGGAGCGCCTCAAAGATAAATCGGTAAGAAGTCCTGCTTTTGTCTCTTTAACCTCAGTATGGCTAACAGGATGCAGACGAACGCACACGCATTGTACGCAGGTACGCGTATCATACATATGTACGTACATAAGCACATACGTCACGCACACACACACTTCTCTAACATGTGACCCTCAATTGAGAGGAAGCATGCTGTGGGTTGACATGTTCGTCAGAGCCTTTCATTCACACACACACACACACACGCACACACACAAGAACTGGTTGCTTGGCTTAGCTCCACAACGCAGGTATCTGAAAATAGGAGCTGGATGAGAGGAGCAGCATGATGCTGCTGTGATTCATAGTGACATCATCAGAGAGGGAGGGAGGGAGGGCGGAAGAGAGGAGGGGGGAGGGAGAGGAAGAGAGGACTGGAGAGGGCAGACTGCTCTGAATGGAGGGTAAAGCATGTGAATAACACACACACACACATACTCACATTGCCTGCGACATGGGGTCCGGTAATTGTGATGACTGTACCGCGTCCTTTCTCTGTTCTAGTGATTTGTACGCTAGTGCCTCTTCCCCTTTACATTCACATATAGGAGCTTGTTTGCCTGTTGACCAGGACATTCTGAGCTGTCCCCGCCGCCACGTACTCCGGTGGCTGTTTAAAATGCGATGTCTTCAGGGGTGGGTGACTGAGGCTGCAGTAGTACCAGTGGTAATAAGATGGGATGTAGCTAAACACAACCACAACAAAAAGTCAGCCATATGTAGGGCTTTTGGGAGCTGGCATCATCCACAGTGCCAGGGTGCTGGCATCATCCACAGGACATCACATAGCGAGGGAGACGCTGCCTTTGGATGACAAGTGAAAAGACAGGAATTGTGTATTCTTAGAATGTCTTGAGAGAAGAGAGAGAGAGAGAGAGGTGAGGGGGATCTGACTATAAGCGCAGTGATGCGGCACGAAGTGTACTGGTGCCGATGAGTCAGCTGGCCCTTCATATAGCCACCAGTACTCTCTCCCTCTGTCTCTCTCTCTCTCCCTTTCGTTCTCTGTCTCTATCTCTCTCTCTGTGTCTCTATCTCTCTCTCTGTGTCTCTATCTCTCTCTCTGTGTCTCTATCTCTCTCTCTGTCTATCTCTCTCTGTGTCTCTATCTCTCTCTCTCTCTGTCTCTCTCTTTCTGTGTCTCTCTATCTCTCTCTCTCTCTTTGTCTCTCTCTCTGTCCATCTCTCTCTCTGTCTCTCACTGTCTTCCTACTTGATTTGACTTGACATCTATAGGTGTCTTATTTTGTGGGTAGTTCTGAATTAGCAGCTGGCCTTGATGATTTGATCAGTTTGTAACCCATGAAGATGGAAAGATTCCAAATGATCAGTGCAGTGAGGACTGCTCTGGTTACAATGGCTGTCTGAAGTCGTTAGAAATAGAACACATTGGAGTTTGATTGGCTACATAGCACATCCATCAACCTGGTTATCTATTGCTCTTTCAAGGTGTATGTGTGTTTGTCTGTACATGTGTGTGTGTGTTTGTCTGTACATGTGTGTGTACGTGTGTGTCCGTGTGTGTGTGTGTCTGTCTGTACATGTGTGTGTACGTGTGTGTGTGTGTCTGTCTGTACATGTGTGTACGTGTGTATGTGTGTGTACGTGTGTACGTGTGTATGTGTGTGTACGTGTGTATGTGTGTGTGTGCCTGCTTCTCTTCCCGCCACAGAAACAGGCATGTGGTCTTAATATTGGCCCTCCAGAGTACAGCAGCTTGTCTATCTGTTCAGCCTCTTTCATCTTCTGTCTGTCCCTCCTCATCTCTTATTATCTCTTTACTAATCCTCTCTCGCTTCACCTCCACCCGCTTCTCTCTTTATGTCTGTCTGTATCTCCCCCCCCCCCTCTTCCCAGCTCCTCCTCTCTGCTACTGTGTGTCTGCTAGCGTGTGTGTTACTCGTGTGTATGTGTCTTGGCATGGTGTGTGTGTGTGTGTGTGTGTGTGTGTGTGTGAGAGAGAGCGCAGTGTGGAATGTGGTGTTGAGTGTCGTTCTTCCTCGTAACAGCGATACTTCCTCCTCTCACGGCCCGCCACTCACCTTGCGTACTCCGGCTCCGCTCAGTCTCGCCTCCACAATCAGCCCCACAGGCACGGCAGCCCCTCCCTCCTCCCTCCCCTCCTCCCTCCTCCCTCCGCCCTACCTCCCTCCTCCCTCTCTCCCTGCCTCCCTGCCTCCCTCCCTCCCTCATCCCTCTCTCCCTGCCTCCCTCCTCCCTCCCTCCCTCTCCCTGCCTCTTCCCTCCCTCCCTCTCTCCCTGCCTCCCTCCTCCCTCCGCCCTACCTCCTCCCTCCCTCCCTCCTCCCTCTGCCCTCCCTCCCTCCCTCCTCCCTCTGCCCTCCCTCCCTCCGTCCCTCCTCCCTCTGCCCTCCCTCCCTACTCCCTCCCTCCTTCTCTCCCTCCTCCTCTTCCTCCCTCCGAAGGCTCTGTGTAAACACTAGTTCATAACCTTAACCCCTCTCTCTCTCTCTCTCTCTCTCTCTCTCTCTCTCTCTCTCTCTCTCTCTCTCTCTCTGGGAGACATACACCTCGAGACACACTGGTTTAACACACACGCACACATGCAAACACACAAACTCTCACTGGCCTAACTATATTTGTTCATGAGCGCACACACACGTACGCACATATATCACGTATCCAGGGGGGCACACAGACACAAACAGTGCCACGTATGCTGTCTGTGTATCAGATCTGAGGTGGCCATGTTGACAGAGGTCCAGGGCTGACAGGGCTGGGGTCAGGGCTGGGGTCAGGGCCAGGGGCAGTGGGGGAGCCTCCTCCCCTGGGTGTAGACCCTCCACACTGCTAAAGGACGTAAGCCATCACGTAGCACAATTCTGCTCCGGGATGTCAAGTGAGTCCAGCACGGTCCTCCTCAGTTTCACATCACAGAACACGCTCGCTCTGACTCCCACCAGCCGTCCGGTACAGCTCGTCCTCTCCCTCCGCTCCCATTTGGCTCGTGCACACTCCCTCAGCCCTCGTGCACGCTCCCTCGGTCCTCACAGAAACCCTCAAAGGCTGTAATGGCCGTCTCCCATTTCATTTAATCTGCCTAGAGGAAGACCTGGAGCACACCCAGGAACCATGATTAATAATAGGCTTTAGAAACACCAGTCTCTCTCTCTCCCTCTCTCCCTCCCTCTCTCTCTCTCTCTCTCTCTCTCTCTCTCTCTCTCTCTGTCTCTCTCTCTGTCTCTCTCTCTCTCTGCCCCCCCTCTCTCTCTCTGCCCCCCCTCTCAGCCACACTTCTGGCTCCATTGGCCCTCACGCTTCATCATCATGTGTAATGAAAACCCCTCCATTTAAAATGTGTTATACAAATTAGCCCAGAAGAAGGCGAGGGTTTTTCGCTGTGGAACTCAGTCCTCTCTGTGTGTCCCCCCCCCCCCCCCTCCCTCTGGTTGGGCCCTGCCATTGAATGAGGCACGCTTCCCAGCGTAGAAGGAGGAAGCAGATGAGAGGAGGGCTGTGTCTCTGGTTGTCTCTCAACGCTCACAGACGCCCCCCCCCCCTCCCCCACCCACCCACCCACCACTATCACTAGCATCTTATCAGGGTGTGTTTCAAATATAGAGGTTCTTATGGGATTTTAGTTGAGAGAGAGAGAGAGAGAGGGGAATGGGATTGTGATTGTTTATGGTTCAGCGCTGAAGTAAAGGCTCAGTTTGACCATTGGGGACTTTTTGGTTCCATTTTCATTTGAATATTGAAATCTCCCCGTCTCTCTCTTGCTCTTCTACGATGTTTCAGGCTGACCACCTGTCCCTTCTCCCCCTCTGTGTGTGTGTGTGTGTGTGTGTGGTCTAGGTTGTGCTGGAGTGCGTCGTGCAGAAAGACCTGGTCTACAACAAGGTCACCCCCATCTTCCACCACTGGAGGATCAACGACAAGAAGTTCGGCCTGACCTTCCACAGTCCTGCGGATGCCCGAGCCTTCGACCGCGGCATCCGCAGGGCCATGGAGGACATCAGTCAAGGTGAGGGGCCTTCTGGGACGGGTCAGCCCCCCCGGTCTCCCCCAGCCTGTCAGCGTCGGGCTCTCGGTCTCAATAAAGCCCTGACGTGACGCGCAGTCTCAAACCTGCGTGTGTCGACGCACGTGAGCGCTGGTTTTCCCGGGCGTGCTCAGACGCGCCTGCTGCACGCCAGCGGTTAGCGTGTCACGCTTGACCTGGTGGCTGTTCTCCGTGTGATGTGCAGCGCTCCACCCCCACCCCCAGGCTACCTGCTCGCTCACCTGTGCATGACCCCCCCCTCCTCCCTCTCCCCTCCCCCCCCCGGCTTATCTTATCTGTGCCAGCTGTGAGGGAGATAAAAACACACACACTTCCTGTGCCGGCTGGCGAGCGCTGCATGCGAGAGGGGAGGGGCCGCAGAGGGAGGGTCGGGAATGCGGGATCCTCCGAGGTCGGTTTTGGGTCGGCTGCTCACGAATAAAGAGAAGAAATGGGCCGAGACGGGCTGTGATATGCAGCAGAACCTTCTGGAAAAGATTAGAGAGAACCCAGAGTCGGTGCTAGATTGATCTTGGGTTAGGTAGGATAAGTTTGACTTGAAGTATGTCTTAAACCCAAGCTTCTGATTCCAATTCTTGGCTAAATGCCGCCTACGGTAAGCTTACAAAATGCCTGCAAATGGCAAAGCTAATGCTAAGGTGCTGGCGCCAGGCTAATTCTACGCTAATGCTTGGATGAGTTCATGTTGCGGAAAATGCCTAGGCATGGGTAATGTTTGTGCTAAGCTAATGCTAGGGTGATCTTTAAGTAGGCTAGGTGGAAGGTGGAAAACAGATAATGCTAGGCTAGGCTAGGTTGGGTGGAGTTGGTCTGGGTTGACACAGCAGCGTTGAGTCCCTGATAAACATTTCTCCAGCAGAGTGCCAGAGGTAGCCAAGGCATCTAATTAACAAGAGAGCTGCCAGCTCAGCAATCTGCCACCCTGCTCCTGTGTTACACAACGCTGCGCACACACACACACACACACACACACACACACACACACACACACACACACACACACACACACACACACACACACACACACACACACACACTGGAGGCTGGTCCTATACAGGCTCTATAGTTGAATATTTGCAGGGGGCAGCTACTTGCTATACCGAGCACATGCAGAAGGCCCCTTCTCAGCCAATCAGGTTGCGTGGTTGGAGCAGGATGGAACACCATGTGATCATAGTGACTGGACGCATGTCTGTCAGGGCTCCAGAGCTAGGCTCCCATTCAGGCCCTGTTCTCCTCCCTCTCTGCTCTCTCTCTCCTCCCTCTCTGCTCTCTCTCTCTCCTCTCTTCCTCTCTGCTCTCTCTCTCCTCCCTCCCTCCTTCTCTGCTCTCTCTCTTCTCCCTCTCTCCTCCCTCTCTGCTCTCTTTCTCCTCCCTCCCTCTCTGCTCTCTCTCTTCTCCCTCTCTTCTCCCTCTCTCCTCCCTCTCTGCTCTCTCTCCTTCCTCTCTCCTCCCTCTCTCTTCCCTCTCCTCTGTCTCTCCTCTATCGCTCCTCCCTCCTCCCTCTCTCTTCCCTCTCCTCCCTCCCTTCCTCCTCCTCCCTTCCTCCTCCCTCTCTCTTTCCTTTCCTCCCTCTCTTCCATTTCCTTCCTCTCTCCTCCCTCTCTCTTCCCTCTCCTCCCTCTCTCCTCCCTCTCTTCTTCCAGCCTATTCTCTGCTCTCTTCAGTACTGGCGTCCTCTGTATTCTGCCAGTGTTGTATAATGCCTCTCCCCAGTGCAGGCAACAGGCAGGTCTCTCTGTATTCCTGTTGCATTGCTGCCGGACTGCAGTGTGTGTGTGTGTGTGTGTGTGTGTGTGTCAGTGTGTGTGTCAGCTTGTGTTTTTGTGAGCAAGGGTTTGTGAGACAGTGTGTTATGCTCGCAAGGGCACGTTTGCCTGTGTGTGTGTGTGTGTGTGCGCGCGCACGCGCGTGTCAGCCTCAGCCTTGCAGTCCTCAGTTGCCATGGCAACGCCGGGCACATGGCTCAGGCATCTCCGTGGCCGAGTGCTGGCAGAGTCGTGCTGCAGGAAGCCTCTGTCTCACTGTGGTGGAGGAACACACACACACACTAACACACACACAAACACACACACACAAACACACACACTGATGCCTCTGTTTCTTACTGTTATTGAAGGATTTGCATACAATGTCTCATCTTGATTAATGACTGACTGATAGGCACACATACACACACACACCCACATACACACACACACCCACACATACACAGTCAGAACACAAACACACAAGATCATGGATGTAGAGGAAAACAGAAAAGACAGAAATCCAGGCGAGCAGAGACAGCAGTACCTCCCTGTGGCTGAAAGTCCCCTCAGACCAGCCCTGTCCCAGACACACTGGAGGCCTGCTCTCACTGTACTGGCTCCTTCTAAAGGAGGCCTCAGACCTGCTCTCACTGTACTGGCTCCTTCTAAAGGAGGCCTCAGACCTGCTCTCACTGTACTGGCTCCTTCTAAAGGAGGCATTAGACCTGCTCTCACTGTACTGGCTCCTTCTAAAGGAGGCCTCAGACCTGCTCTCACTGTACTGGCTCCTTCTAAAGGAGGCCTCAGACCTGCTCTCACTGTACTGGCTCCTTCTAAAGGAGGCCTCAGACCTGCTCTCACTGTACTGGCTCCTTCTAAAGGAGGCCTCAGACCTGCTCTCACTGTACTGGCTCCTTCTAAAGGAGGCCTCAGACCTGCTCTCGCTGTACTGGCTCCTTCTAAAGGAGGCCTCAGACCTGCTCTCGCTGTACTGGCTCCTTCTAAAGGAGGCCTCAGGAGCCCTTTGATGCCTCAGGTACAAACTGTGTCCTGCTCTTCCCTGTGGAAATGACTTAATGCCTGTTTGCTGTGGCTCTGCCAGGGCTAACTGTGGCAGGAGGACCAGGGCTAACTGTGACAGGAGGACCAGGGCTAACTGTAAGAGGAGGACCAGGGCTAACTGTGACAGGAGGACCAGGGCTAACTGTGAGAGGAGGACCAGGGCTAACTGTGGCAGAGGATCAGGGCTAACTGTGACAGGAGGACCAGGGCTAACTGTGAGAGGAGGACCAGGGCTAACTGTGACAGGAGGACCAGGGCTAACTGTGAGAGGAGGACCAGGGCTAACTGTGGCAGAGGATCAGGGCTAACTGTGACAGGAGGACCAGGGCTAACTGTGAGAGGAGGACCAGGGCTAACTGTGGCAGAGGATCAGGGCTAACTGTGACAGGAGGACCAGGGCTAACTGTGACAGGAGGACCAGGGCTAACTGTGACAGGAGGACCAGGGCTAACTGTGACAGGAGGACCAGGGCTAACTGTGGCAGAGGATCAGGGCTAACTGTGACAGGAGGACCAGGGCTAACTGTGACAGGAGGACCAGGGCTAACTGTGACAGGAGGACCAGGGCTAACTGTGGCAGAGGATCAGGGCTAACTGTGACAGGAGGACCAGGGCTAACTGTGACAGGAGGACCAGGGCTAACTGTGACAGGAGGACCAGGGCTAACTGCTGCAGGAGGACCAGGGCTAACGGTGGCAGGAGGACCAGGGCTAACTGTGACAGGAGGACCAGGGCTAACTGCTGCAGGAGGACCAGGGCTAACGGTGGCAGGAGGACCAGGGCTAACCAGGGCTAACTGTGGCTAAGTGTGACAGGATGTCCAGGGCTAACTGTGGCAGGAGGACCAGGGCTAACTGTGGTCCAGTCCACCTGAATGGAGCTCGAGGCAAAATGGACGCTGGTCTTTCAGTTCCTGAGTAGGTAGATGGGTGGTGTTCAGGATGAGGAAGCGGCAGAGGGATCTGGTGTTTTTAGCCTCGCTAGCCGGGGTAGCACTATGTCCAGCATGCATATTTCATCACACAGTACGAACCTCACTGACACACAGCGGCTTTCACTTCTCCATTAGACTGGGGAGTATGCATGCACACACACACACACACACACACACACACACACACACACACACACACACACACAGGAAATGATACAGCCCCAGCTCTTTTCTGGCCTTTCTCATGTGCTGTTGTGACATCCGCAGATGTTTGCGTACAAATGGGGAGGGAGGGTGGTGTGGTGGTGGGGGGGAGTGAGTGTGTTCTCCTTAAACACAGACGCCTGCTTCGAGGACTGATGTAGCCCAAGCCTGCTTGTGTAGCCCTCTCTGCCTGTCTCCCTGCCTGTCTCTCTGCCTGTCTCTCTGCCTGTCTCCCTGCCTGTCTCTGCCTGTCTCTCTGCCTGTCTCTCTGCCTGTCTTTCTGCCTGTCTTTCTGCCTGTCTTTCTGCCTGTCTCTGCCTGTCTCCCTGCCTGTCTCTCTGCCTGTCTCTCTGCCTGTCTCTCTGCCTGTCTTTCTGCCTGTCTTTCTGCCTGTCTCTCTGCCTGTCTCCCTGCCTGTCTCTCTGCCTGTCTCTCTGCCTGTCTCTCTACCTGTCTCCATGCCTGTCTCCCTGCCTGTCTCTCTGCCTGTCTCCCTCCCTGTCTCTCTGCCTGTCTCTCTGCCTGTCTCCCTGCCTGTCTCCCCTCCTGTCTCTCTGCCTGTCTCCCTCCCTGTCTCCCTGCCTGTCTCCCTGCCTGTCTCCCTGCCTGTGTCTCTGCCTGTCTCCCTCCCTGTCTCCCTGCCTGTCTCCCTGCCTGTCTCCCTGCCTGTCTCCCTGCCCGTCTCCCTCCCTGTCTCCCTCCCTGTCTCTCTGCCTGTCTCTCTGCCTGTCTACTTGCCTCCCTCCTGTTCAGTGATATTAATGCGCTTGTTGTCTTTGTCTCTCCAGGCTGTCCTTCGGTTGGGGAAGCAGACGTTCCGGAAGAAGGTGTTCAGGTGAGTTCTACCCTGGGACTTTCGGTAGCGTGGTGCATAGGTCACGTTCTACAACTGCCGCTAGAACGTTCTGAAACAGCATGTTCAGGTTCCACTTGGAGTGCACGTGAACCTTGTACTGCCCAGGGTGACACCATCTGTCTGGGCCGCACCAGAGGGAAACCTGAGTGCTGTGTGGGTCTCCAACACCCCTCCCTTCCTCCCTCTGTCTCTATCTAGCTCGCTCTGTCTCTCCTCTCTCCTATCTCTTTCTCACTTTCTTTCTCCTTCTCTCTTCCTCTCTCTTCCTCTCTACAAGTATCTTTCTCTCTCTCTCCCTCTCTCTGTCCCACTCTCCCTCTCTCTCTTTGTCCTCCCTCTCTCTATCTCCCTCCCCCCCCCCCCCCCCTCCTACTCCCTGGCTGGGCTGTGGCCTTTGTCTTCCTGCTCTGTTCACAGTAGGATTTACAGTCCATTGAGCGGCCCAGGACAGCCAGTACCTGAGGCGCTGAGTACAGAGTCCAGGTGTCCAGGCGTGTCAGCCTCAGTCCTCCAGGCCAGGCCTGACACTGGACCTGACCCCCCAGCTGTGGACAGGGATCACAGGAGGGGGGACTCTTGTGGTCTGGGCCCTGCTTTATCTGGCTGTTTCCTCATTCTCCATCTTTTTTGACGGCCGTAGACAAGCTAAGCTGCTTGGCTCAGGAGTATTGTGTTGGTGAGCTGATAAAAAGGACTTTGTCTCGTTGTGCTCCATCTGAGCTTGCAGAAACTCACCGGTTGCTGGGTGTGTGTGTGTGTGTGTGTGTGTGTGTGTGTGTGTGTGTGTGTGTGTGTGTGTGTGTGTGTGTGTGTGTGTGTGTGTGTGTGCGCGCGCGCGTGTGTGGGAGGGTTAAGTTAGAGCGAGCTCAGGTACATAGGTTTCCACCCACGCAGATTTGTGGAAGATACCATGCTAGTTGTGGAAATGCCACTCCTGGGCTAGTTATATAAACATGTGACACAGGAATGGCCGCCCGTGTAACGCTAGGCTAACACGGACAGACGTGAACGGATGATTCTCTGAAGCGGTCATTTCTGCTGTTGAAACGTCTAGAAGTCTGTGTGAGTAGGTACCGTCCCAGTGACTGGACACGTGTGTTCACCTCTGACCCCCGCCCCGCCCCTCCCTTCTGATTGGAGGAGAGGTCAGAGAGTGTGGAGGTTGCAGGTTCCTGTGGAGAAGTGCCTCTTTAAGGGGACTCATACAGGAAGTCCAATAGCACCACTGTTGCTAGGCAGCAGAGGAGCAGGCGGATAGGGAGGTAGGCAGGGGGCGGAGGAGAAGGGGGGGGGGGGGTTCCGTAAGTGAGCCACAGAGGGTGTCGCCATGGTGATTTGGCATCCGAGTGTTGCGGTCGGAGACCTGGGTTCGGGGATAGGAAGGAGTGAGAGAGGGGGAGAGAGGGGAGGGGGGGGGAGAGAGCAGAGGGGAGAAAAAGAGAAGGAAGAGGAGCAAGAGGATGGGAGGGGAGACGCATACGTCTCACACACACACACACTTCTTAAATGTCTCCACACAACCAGTGTCTAGCAGTGACACCATATAGCTGGTCCAACACTGGCACAGTGCAATGTCTGCTTCTGATCACTGCCTGGATGACTTGAGGCTGGTGACTAGCCTAGCTGCTAGCCTAGCTGCTGGCCTAGATGCCAGTTTAGTTGGTAGCCTAGCTGCTAGCCTAGATGCCAGTTTAGTTGGTAGCCTAGCTGCTAGCCTAGATGCCAGTTTAGTTGGTAGCCTAGCTGCTAGCCTAGATTTCCTTGACAGAGAGAAAAGCAGTTTAACATGACAAGGTTTCTTCGAACCTTGATGTACTGTTGGTGCAGGATGTGTGTTTGGGTGTGTTGTTCGTACGAGCGTGTGTGATTATTTAAGGGCCTTGTTCTCAGCCCATATCCTGCTCAGCACCCTCTGCCCACTGGAACACACTCATCCCCCCCCACCCCCCCCTCTGACACCTCTCACTCACACACACACACACACACACACACACACACACACACATTCACACTCAACACTCAGCAGTAGGACATGTATGCATCATCACTCACATACAGACATGCTCATTTTCCTTCTTGAGAGCGCGCACACACACACACACACACACACACACACACACCCTTATGGATTTGTCGAATGTGTGGCTGCCAGGGTAGAAGCGCGTGGAGCTCTGGTGCTGGTGCAGAGCCAGCCCCGGCCCTGGCCCCCCGCCCTGGCCCCCCGGCCCCCCCCGCCCCAGCCCCCTCCATATCTCTGGGGTCAGATCCGAACCAGATTGGCCCCCACGCATGCCTTTGAATGGTGGGGCTCAGGCAAGCGCTTTAAAAGGAAGCTCATGTCTGGTTCCCATTTCATCCTGACCCCCCCCCCCCCTCCACCCCACCCCTCTCTCCACACACACACACACACACACAGAGTTACTCTGTATATCTCTGCTCCCACTCTCTTCCTTTCTCTCACTCTAAATCTCTCTTTCTGTATCTCTCTCTTTCTCCAAGTCTTTCCCACACACACACACACACACTCACACACACACTGACACACACACACACGCACTCACACACACACACACACACACACACACACAGCTGTCATCTGGCTTTTTAAGTTCTGGACTGCATTTCTCCAGCTGGAGCTGGTTTAGTACTTTCCCTCTACAGACTGTGTGCCGTTTGGATTCTCAAACACACATATGCACTTGCACACACGTGTGTGCACGTCGTCATGCTTAGACTCCGGGTCTGCGCTGTTTGCATGTCCCCTCAAAATGAAAACACGCTAGATACGATACACATAGTCAGTATGTTAGCTCCTCAGAAAGTACGCACAAAAAATACTCTTCCTCACTCTCTCTCTCTCTCACACACACACACACACACACACCCTGTGTGTTAGCAGTCTGAGGGGGAGAAAGCAGAGGAGAAAAAAGGAAAGAAGAGAGAAGAGAGGGGGGGGAAGAAGTAAAAGGAAGCATCTCTTAGCAACCACAGGACAGTAATTACTGAAGCAGCAGCTGGGAGATTTCCGCTGTGCGTTAAAACACTGGCGTGGGTTACTTTACACACAGCACTGACTAACCAGCAGCAGCAGCAGCTTCCTCCACACAGGGCCAGGGAGAGAGGAGGAGAGAGAGGTGGAAGGGGAGAAGGAGGATTAAAGAAGGACTAGTTCTTGCCTTGATGAGAGCAGGATGTGTGTGAGGAAGAAAGAAAGGAAGAAAAAAAAAATTGAATTTGTGTGCGTGTGCGTGCGTGCGCGCGCGTCTGCCTTGCCTGCATGCGGGCATGTGTGCAGATGGGAGCCCCTTTGCTTGTGTGAGTGCTGAAATGTGCTTGCCATCATCAGAACCTCAACATAAGGCTCTGTGATCCTGGATTCCCCCCCCCCTTCCCCTCCCTCACATCCTCCCCACTCTCTTCTCCCTCCAACCCCCTCCTCCCCTCTCGTCTCTCTCCCTCTCTCCCTCCTCCCCACTCTCTTCTCCCTCCCCACCCTACTCCCCCCTCTCCCTACTCCCCTCTCTCCGTCCTCCCCACTCTCGTCTCCTTTCTCCCCCTCTCTCCCCCCTCTCCCTCCTCCCCACTCTCTTCTCCCTCCTCGTCCCTACTCCCCCCTCTCCCTACTACCCTCTCTCCATCCTCCCCACTCTTGTCTCCTTCCTCCCCCTCTCTCCCCCCTCTCCCTCCTCCCCACTCTCTTCTCCCCCCTCTCCCTACTACCCTCTCTCCATCCTCCCCACTCTTCTCTCCTTCCTCCCCCTCTCTCCCCCCTCTCCATCCTCCCCACTCTTGTCTCCTTCCTCCCCCTCTCTCCCCCCTCTCCCTCCTCCCCACTCTCTTCTCCCTCCTCGCCCTACTCCCCCCTCTCCCTACTACCCTCTCTCCGTCCTCCCCACTCTTGTCTCCTTCCTCCCCCTCTCTCCCCCCTCTCCCTCCTCCCCACTCTCTTCTCCCTCCTCACCCTACTCCCCCATCTCCCTACTACCCTCTCTCCATCCTCCCCTCTCTTGTCTCCTTCCTCCCCCTCTCTCCCCTCTCTCCATCCTCCCCACTCTCCTCTCCTCTCCTTCCTCCCCCCCTCCCTCTCCCCTCTCCCTTCTGCCCACTCTCTTCTCCCTCCTCGCCCTACTCCCCCCTCTCCCTACTCCCCTCCCTCCCCCCCGCTCCCTCCTCCTCTCCCTCCCCCCTCCCTCTCTCTCTGTTTTCCCTTCTGTTCTGGACCCCGAGGCTCAGGCGATGGCTGTCATATTTCTGTCAAGTGCACACAAGGTGATCTGTGGTGTTCATGTGAACTACAGCGAGCCCTGGCATCTGAGCCCAGCTGTCTCCTCGGTCTTCACTCTCCTCACTGATCAGAGTCGAGGCTGTGCTGGAATGTTCCAGACGGGATGCATTTGAACTGGAGCACTTCGTGGACAGTCGTCCTGTTTGTCAACGACAGAATCTTCTCTCGTGAGACGCTGTTCGGCCGAAGAGGACGGGAATGTTCTCTCCAAGGACCCGAATTCCTTGATTCGCTACTCAACGTCGAGTTAGAAGCGGTTCACTGTTTGTCTGGCAGGCCCATGTTTGTAGATGTATGCACCAATAAAAATCCCTGTGGGAACACATGAGAGAGAGAGAGAGACAGAGAGAGAGAGAGACAGAGAGAGAGAGACAGAGAGAGAGACAGAGAGAGAGAGACCGAGAGAGAGAGACAGAGAGAGAGAGACAGAGAGAGAGAGACAGAGAGAGAGACAGAGAGAGACAGAGAGACAGAGAGAGAGAGAGAGAGAGAGAGAGAGAGACAGACAGACAGACAGACAGACAGAGAGACAGAGAGACAGAGAGAGAGAGAGACAGAGAGAGAGAGAGCTGACAGGAACTCTGAGTTCTGAACAGAAGGGTTTGAGTCATCAGCCTCACAGTCTGGCTCCACCAGAGATGAGCTGAGGCCTCCACCTGGTGGTCAGATGAAGCACTACACGCTGTCACTTCAGGAAGCTGTGTTTTAGCAGCCTTGGCAAAGGCAACCCAGTGACTCAGGACAGGCAGAGAATCACATCCAAACGAGAGACGTCTTGCGCTTTTCTAATGACTTTTAATTTCAAAGGCTTTTAATTCAATTGGTTTAAGATCACTGGGAACCAATCTGTCAAAGTAAATGGAGATGAATCTGGGTTGCGTGTGAAACAGTGGGTGTTTGCGTTCCAGGCGTGTGAGGAGCCCCCCTCAGTCCGCTTCCCGCCCCTCGGAGATGTGGTTTCCACCGAGCCCTTCCGAGGTTGCTATGTACGCGCCCAGCCTTTCGATGACTTCCCATCCAGCGGCCGACGCATCCTGCCCCCACAGGTCAGTAGAGCATCCCCCATGGTTACCCTTACTGCCTAACATTCTTCTGCCCTCCGGAACAGAACATTCCAGAACTGTCTTTTGATCGGTTTGACTGAAGTTTGCATTTCTCTGTTGGTCAAGCCGCTCTCCTTCTCTTCCTCCCTCAGCAGTCGTTCAAGTCGACGCGCCACGTGAGTTTCCACATGGACGAGGAGGAGATTGTGCGTATCAACCCCCGAAAGGACGTCCACATCCGGGGCTACGAGGACTATCGTCACCCGGTCATGTGGAAGCAGGATGTGGAGGGAGACGATCCAGACTTCCCCACTGCCTTCCACAAACTAGACAGTAAGAAGTGCGAGTACCTCTTCCCAGAGGGCCCCGGTGGAGAGCCCCACTCCGGCCCTGGCATGGGCCCCACCCTGGGCCTGGGGCTGGGCAAAGACTCCTCATCCTCCATCAAGACCCAGCCCTCGCCGTTGCTCAAGTCCAAGAAGGGGCGGCGGCGGCGGGAGGACGGCGAGCGCTCGCGCTGCATCTACTGCCGGGAAATGTTCAACCACGAGGACAACCGACGAGGCCAGTGCCAGGACGCGCCCGACCCCATCAAGCAGTGCATCTACAAAGTCAGCTGCATGCTGTGCGCGGAGAGCATGCTCTACCACTGCATGTCCGACTCCGAGGGCGACTTCTCGGACCCGTGCTCGTGCGACACGGCCGACGAGCAGTTCTGCCTCCGCTGGCTGGCCCTGGTGGCGCTGTCCTTCATGGCTCCCTGCATGTGCTGCTACCTGCCGCTGCGCGCCTGCCACCACTGCGGGGAGGCGTGCCGCTGCTGCGGGGGCAAGCACAAGGCGGCTGGGTGACCTCCGACGCCCCCCCGGGCCCACACCAACACCCTCCAAGGTGAAGCCCAAGCACAGCCAGCTAAACACAGGAAGCGGATAAAAGCGGAAGTGAAAAAAAGCCGCAGTCCTTTTATTTGTCCTTCGCCTCTCCAGGTGGGGGTGACGTGTTGTTAATCCCAGCTCTGATGGGGCGGCAGGAGATTTGCGTTTGCGTCCGTAGCCACGAGCAACGGAGGACAAACCCTCAGCCTTCGCTAGGCTCACAGGAGGTGTTAAGTTCAGGAGCTTAACGTAAGGAGGAAGAGGCGACACGATTAACAGACTTGGAGATATTACTAAACACACTCACACAGACACGTGTACAAAACACACACACACACACTCACACTCGTTCAGAAACAGAAAGCAGGCCACCTAGTCACACTCTGCTATAGGTGATGTGTAACTTTATGAAGGAGTATTGTCTTTTGTACAGAGAGTGAAAACGACACGATTAATACAAATTTAAATAAAAAAAAAAGAATACAAAACTATTGTCCGTAAAGAAAAAAATACGTACTTGCTGTTTGAGTATGCTAAAAGGGATGTGTTCTTGCTTTTTGTGAATTTGAAGTTGGGTAACAGTGGCCTTTCCTTCTCAACTCAAGCATTTTCTGACAGTTAATGATTAGACACAGAAAGTGCACTAGACATGGTACCCCCCTCCCCCACCCCCCTTCCGTCTTCAAAGGTAACCTCCTATTCTAATGGTACATTAACCCCTTGAGCACCCATAAGCTACTTTTACACTTCAGACATGTTGCTGTGTTGTTTTTGCTGTTTATCAGATGATGAAAAAAAATGAAAAAAGAAGTATATAACACCCTCTGTTTTACAATGGTACCGGTAGACATCACTTTTGACTTTCACTTAGACATTAGAATGGTTTATTGTATTGGCAACGCGATTTAGACAGTTTAATGACATTCTGTGATAAAGGGATTGGTTCCATGAGCAGAAGGGAATGACAGGGGTACTTTTGCTGTCCCTTATCCCCTAAAACTCTTTCAAAACGAATAACATGGAAGCATCTTAGATCATTGTACCTGAGACTGATATGTCCATGTACTTTACCAGGAATCAATTAGTTAGACTTTCCAAATTTGCTTCATGGTAAAACTGGTGTTTTTTTGTTTTAACTTTTTTCCTTCTTTTTTTCTGCTCCTGCTCATTTTCTTGTCATTTTGAACGTTAAAGCTGAAGTTTTGCTCAACCAGCAAGTTTTTAGTTCAACTTAGGTGAATACAAGGGATTTATAACCCTTTATGTAGAATAATGAGGCACTTAAATTGAACTAGTTCTCAAGGGGAAATAAATCTCTTTCTGAGAAGTCGGTCTGTAATCTGAAATAAACACAAATTGCGATAGAAGAAAAATCCCACTTTGAAAGCACTGGTCTGGTCTCCAAGCTTTGGGTTCAGCTCCTGTCTATCTGTCTGTCCTGTGTTATGCATTGGTATGGAAGATGAAAGCCTGCTGTCATTGTAGAAGGCTACCTGGGGTGGACTAGGTGACGCTGAGCCACACTAGCCCAGCGGGGGGGGTCAGTGATGGGGCCCTCTGCCCTGTCTCTTCTGGAGGTTGTGGATGGGTGTTTCTGTATGTACATGCGTGGAGATATACATGGTGTTCTAACTAGACTATCTTTCTTTGACTCATAATGATTCTGAGAAGATATGCTGCAGAGGTAGATAGATAGCTAGCCCTGGTCGGACCCCTGTTTAATATACCCGGAACAACAAAAATGAGTTGTTCGTGCTTATGAAGTGCCAACACAAAGACTTGTGTTTTTTGGAATTGGTATTAAATTCCTGTTCAAAGAAATTTCAAGTAATGATCACCATTACTAATGATGAGCTGTTGCCCATAGATACGCATCCGCTCCCCCCTCCATCCACACCTGAAAAACAGGAAGTATGTTGTCCTGTCTGGATGAGAGGGAAGGGAGAAACCACTTCATCCCAGTTCCAGCCCTACTATGCTGGGCTTGTGGCACCAACCCTCATTACTTTCTATGCAAACTATATTTACCATAGGAAACACATGGACCTCTATCCAGAGTCCCTATCGACAGTGACCGGGACATTTTGACGCTAGCTAGCTTGCTAGGGAGGCAGGAAGTAGGTAGGTAGGAAGACAATGTACAGCAGGGCTCTTGATTTTTGTTCAAAGGTTTGGCGTGAGAAGATCGTACCCGCATTTGGGTGCATAAATCCAGGAGACTGGGGAGAGGAGGGGAGGGGAGGGGGGGTGCTTCTGATTGGCTGGTAGGTGGCATTTAACTCTGCATTTAACTCCAGACAGCTATCAGCTCAGCAGAAACCCCCCCTCAGTATGTCTGCCCTTTGTCCATTCATTGTATATAGCAGGACAGGTTGTTCTCAGCATGAGAAATACAAGGTGCTCGAGAGAGAGAGAGAGAGAGAGAGAGAGAGAGATGGAGAGAGAAAGAGAGAGATAGATGGAGAGATGGAGAGAGAGAGATGGTTGAAATGTTGGAGTCTCACTGCAGAAGTGTGAACCTGCAGAGCCCTGATCTACAGGAACATGAGCCCAGGTACAGCAGCAAATCCCAAACATGTGTAAATAAGTAACACTATATTTAAATACTGATCGTAATCCCATTTGAACGTTCATAGATACAGCTGTATTTATCCCTGCTGTCGGTATATACTGTAGCTCCAATTGACAGCATTATGTACATAGGTCACCTTTTAGTATTATTTCACATTGAAAAGTAGAGGGCGTTTGTGATGGAAATGACTATTGAGCTTTTAATAGAGTTTCTTTCTAGTTTTGTACGGAGGAAGGAGGATAGTTCTAATGGTACAGTAGTAACAGTCCACTTATTTTAAAATAAAGTTTGATATATAAAGCTGCTAGATACAATCACTAATTTTATTGTGCTGAAAGAGTGAGAGAGAGAGAATCTGACAGACTGTTAAAACAATACTTAGTTCTCAGACAGCATAGAACAGTGCGTGTGTGCGTGTGTGTGTGTGTGCGTGCGTGCGCTTGTGCGTGTGTGTGTGCGGGCTTGTTGGTCCATCTCTATGTAATCCTGATGTAATTGGATTGTCCTGTGCAAGGCAAGCTGAACCAAGGTTTGATGAACTTGATTAAAACTTGCTGGCTGAGAAGCAAAATGTATACATTTATACAAGTTTAGAGAGATAGTGGAATAACACCTTTCATTCTGCATTAACCAGGACAGTGCAAATTGCTGTCATGTACTGTATTATATATGCAACCTGTCTGTCTGCTTAATTTAAATGTTTTTGTTTAGTTTTTTTTTTTTACCTGCCAGTTAACTTGGATACATAAGACTTCAGTTTTAACCACTTTGCTGCTAGTCTTTCATCCTCTTTTGATCTTGGAAATTGTGCATATCTTTGGAATGCATACAATGTACATTCTTGACTTTGTCTAGGTGAAAAGAAATGCCTATATTAAAAAATAAAAAACAGTTTTTCAGTGTATTGTAAAAAAGAAAAGACAAAAAAAGAGAAAGATGTCTTTATTTCACAGCAGTTGAGTGGTTCCTTTTCTCCAACGCTTTTGGTGCACTGATAAAGTACGTAGGCTTATTTTCATCTTAAAACGCTTGATGATGTAACATTTGTGATTAGTTATAAATAGTGGACAACATTTGTGTTTTTTGAAAATTGCAGTATACATGGTACTCTAATCCTTCTGTAAACACACTGCCCCTGCCCCTGTCATCCATCTTTCAGTTCCTCTAGTGACGTCAAACTTCACACATCCTGACAACCTCGAAAAAGTGCCTCACGCCTCTCTCATCGGTTCCATTTCAGATTTAACAGTTCTTGTTCTGGTTGGTTTATATACGTCTAGGTATTTCTATCATGGTTTGAGAATACCAAGTATATGATGTAAAATTTATAGTTCAATAACTCATGTCATAGTTGTATTTTCTTTATACAGATGTAGCTTGTTACTTTTCGTAAATATATAATGTAAATATGCATACATATGTTTGTAACTGTTTTTATGTTACATCATACACTTGTAATTTGACATATCAAATAACATTATCATAATAAAATGGTGAGTTTTATTACTGTGGCGTTGTTCTTTGTGTTACTAAACGAGTGTTCACTTGCGTGTGTGCTTGATATCACGATCATCATAATGATGCTTCATTTAGCAGACGCTTTCATCCAAAGCGACTTACAATTTTAAGTACAGAGACAATCCCCCTGAGACAAGTAGGGTGAAGTGCCTTGCCCAAGGAGACAACATCACATAGCCACAGCCGGGGTTCGAACTCACTACCTTCCGATCGCAAGGCCAACGCCTTAACCCGTTGAGCCATCTCACTCCCATCGTTAGTTGTGTATTTTTTTATATATGAACAGGCTTTGATGTGGTCCATGTCTGAGTGCCCCCCATGGTGGCCCCATGATACCATCCTGAATATAACAGCTGCTTCATAACTTCCCTCACATCCAAATTCAGAAACGGAACGGCGCCCTCTTGCGGTTGTTCTGCCTCTACTCAGTCGGACCGTATTCGTTGTTACACACGACGTGGAACGGAAATAAACCACGTTTCTGTACGGAAGCTATTACGGTTGCATCCTTACTGTTGCAGAAAACATCCTATAATGGGTAGTTCACTATGACTGTAACTGGGTAAAATGTGGAGTTTTATGATCGTGTTGACTCGTGATTAAACACCGTTTTGATGGAAGCTGATATTCTGGATGTGCTGGATCAGATCGGGTAAGTAGACCCGCGTGCATGACCACCCTGGAGAGATCTACAGCCGCGCGCGTGTGTGCTCATCATGTGGGAGAGATCTACAGTCGTGTGTGTGTGTGTCTCCATCATGTGGGTGAGATCTACAGCCATGTGTGTGTCTGTGTGTGTGTGTGTCTCCATCATGTGGACATGATGCTTGATGCCATGTATTCTCTACTATAGAGACACGTGGTGATTTGAAGCCATCAGGCTGAGTATTTAGCCACCTTCAGAGGTGTACATATGATGAATAAATACTGATCACTGACCACTAATACCACCAGAATGAGTGATACAGAGTGGTGCTTATTCCTTCTTACTTACTTGCGTAAGTTATTATTATTTTATTCACAAAAAAATGTATACTGTACTATATCGTGCCCCCCTTACTGTTATTGTTATATTACCCTGCAACTCTGTGTGCTGTACTTTACCCTACTGCTGTTGTGAACCCCCCCCCCGGAGGACAAATGAAGGTTTATCTAATCTTCCTAATACTGCCTGTCCCAGGTATGAAGGGCCCCTGCTGGAGGACGAGGCGCTGTTGCAAGCAGCTGAAGCTGGCCTGAAGTCTGCTGACTTTGTCAACCTGTGCACCTGGCTAGTTTTCAGACTGAAGCCTTTATGCGACCTTGAAGAAGTCTTATCGTCCTCGCCAGGTAAGCAGGAAAAGGCCACTCTTTCCTCCATTTACAACAAAGCTTTTGGACACAAAGAAAAATGTGTAACATCTGTTTTCAATTAGAGGATTCGGATAGCCTGCAGCTTGAGATCAGCGGTTTGCTGAAGGAGTTGAACTGTCCCTATCACAGTCTGGTGTCAGGCGTCCTCCAAAGGGGTCTTCAAAATAAAAAGGACTCTCTGAAGCTCTTATGTAAGTCATCACATGCGATCAGAGTAACGCAGTCAAAACTTTGGATGAAGCTTGATAAAAATGAATAAACATAAAATGGCAACTATGTCTACAGCTAAGTAACTCAGCTGTTTCTTTGTGTCGTCTTGCAGTGTTTCTGAGTTCGGAGCTGCAGGCTGCACAGATAGTGAGTAGCAGACTCACCAGAGATAAAGAGCCTGGTGCTGCTGGGAGTCCAGAGCTGAAAGACCTTCAAGCCATCTGTGAGACTCTAAACATCCCAGAGCCAAGAGACCCAGACACATCAGAGCTGTTCTCCCAAATAGAGAACAAGGTGAGCGGGAACGGAACACAACAACTCTCTTTTGATGAGTGTTGCAGTTCTCACGACATGTCAGTATTGCAACTAGCATTGCACATGCATCCTTGCAATACAAGACTCAGGTTGATGATGGTAAAACTGTCGCGAGGCACAGAAGCAGTAATTACAATTAACCAACTGGTCTTTAACTCAAATAACACTGTGACAAATAACACTGTGACATGTATGGCTGGCTTTAGACCCTGCAGAGATTGACCTAGGTTTGAATCTTGTGTCTGTGCCTCCAGGTAAACACAGTGTTGCTGAAGCTTCCCAGAGGTCACATAGGTGAACCGGCTATGAAGACGTCCCTCAGCAGTGAACAGTGGGTGAGAACGCTGCCTTACACCATTCAAATAGGAATATCAGGGAATTGAGATGTAGAGTCCTGCTTGAGCAACAAGTAACACCTATTCTAGGGGCAACATGAGTGGTCGATTCAAGGAGGTGTTCTTTTCTGACCACAGGAGAGGCTGAAGGACATCAACAAGGTCCTGTCCTCGGAGTACGAGTGTCGGCGGAGGATGCTCATCAAGCGTCTGGATGTGACGGTGCAATCGTTCGGATGGTCAGAGAGAGCCAAGGCAGGTGGAGTCCCAATCCCTCTCCTCAACCAGGGTTTTTTTTCCTCTCCCTGTTCCCCTTACAGAAGCCAATCCAGATAGTTTAACTCTCCCATATTGTGTTCCAAGGCCCAAGCCTTAATCCACATACCTAACTCTAATGACCTGTCTGACACGCTGAGCTGTGTCTGTTATAACTGGGTTTGGAGTTCTACATGATGGTAGCTCCCCAGCAGCAGGCTAGCAGACCATCCCTGCTTCAGCCTTCCAGCTGAGAAACAGAGACAGAACGTGTTGGATGGTAACCATGGAGTCACGTGGCTCAGCGGTTAAGGCGTTGGGCTTGTGATCGGAAGGTTGGGAGTTCGATTCCCGGCTGTGGCTACATGAGGTTGTGTCCTTGGGCAAGGCACTTCACCCTACTTGCCTCAGGGGGGAACGTCCCTGTACTTGCTGTAAGTCGCTCTGGATAAGAGTGTCTGCTAAACGACTATACGTCTTTGTCCCTGTCCGCTCTGTTAGATGCGTGTGGACAGCATGGCCAGAGCCTACCAGCCTAAGAGACACAGCCTGGCACTGCTGCCCTCCGTGGGCATGGCAGAGCTGCTGGCTGCCAGGCAGGACATCTGTCACGTTGTGAAGACCAGCAGTGGCTCCAGCAGGCAGGGGACAGCCTGTGCTGTCAACAAGGTAGAGCTGCTCTCTGAACACCTTGCTGGGACTCCTCATCCTTGGGGACAGCCTTTCAGGGATGGGAGATGTGGTTCCGTGAAATGTATTGTGTTTCTGCTTAAAATGTATTCATTTCAAGTTAGCTTTTTAATTGATTTTTATCGGCCCTTCATTTTATAACAGTGATGACTTATTATAATATATGCAAATATTTGGCATGGGTATCACTGTGGTTGGTTAGACTCATAATGTGTTTACAGAGTACGAGGCCAGCTGGTCCTATCAGGATGTCTGTTCATTGTCCTGCTGCTTCATGTTGCTCCGCCCTCGTCCACAGATCCTGATGGGGAGAGTTCCAGACCGAGGAGGCCGGCCCTCGGAGATGAACGCCCCTCTCCCCGAAATGCCTGCATGGAAGAAGAGGCAGGATGGTGGAGGGGGTTGGGGCGGTCAAGGTAGTGGAGGAGGAGGAGGTTGGGGAGGAGGAGGTGGATGGAACCACGGTGGACATGGAGGAAAGCGTGGCCGTTATAACTACTAACTAGATTTGGCGATGCTCTTATGTTGCCATTTTATTGTTTTGTTTTTGTTTTGAATGACAAATCATGAACTGAACTGAATTGGCTAAATGTCTTAAAGACCTTTTTTTATAATTTTGCTGTAGCGAGTGAAATATAGGCCTACAGCAGGACATGCAATTATATTAATATTGACAATAGCTACTTTGATGTGAATCAATTATTCTCTCCCTTTTTTTCCTAATTAAACGATTCATGATCAAACTTGATACTGAACTTGTTTGGGGGGGGGGTTGCATAGGGAAATGTGACAGATGATTTAAATTTATCTGTGACTGACCGGCTGCAATATTTGTTTGCTTGGTGTTTCCACGTGCGCATTGTTATTGTTCCCAAGGTGTTATTACGCAATATTGGCCGAGGCTGTAACCACAACAAGACAAATAAAACGTTCATAGCTGCAGACCACCCAGCTGAATAGGCCCACAGTCTGAACTGCGGTTAGATGGGATGAGAACAGATCGACCTGACCCCGCACTAGCCTCCTAGGTTATACAGTTGGTGAACCGTTTAGCAATAAGGGAAAAATGCGACACTTAAAAGCTTCACGTCCGTGACCAGAAAGGGCTTGATTGACCGCAGCCATCACTGCACCCCTTCACCGCTGCCGGCAGATCTCACCAAGGACACCATGGCAGAAGTGTTAGAGGACTATGGTCAACAGCTGATCACCGCTCTGAACAGCCTCCGACCCCCTCACCATCCTCAAACCGCGCACAGACAGGTGGATACTATATACTCCTCCCATCAGCAGCACCGGAGGGACACCGGCGGCGTGGCCGGTCATATTAAAGAAGTCACCATAGAGGAGCTCGCTGAGTCTCGCCTGTATGATGTGCAGGAAATGATGACTGTCACCCGCCAGAGAGCAGAACTCATCTACATGAACAACCAGTACAGAGAGGAGAACTCTGAGCTCCAGATGGCCGAGGAGGAGGCGGAGGTGAAGAGGGAAGCTCTGCAGGCAGAGAACATGACATTTAGGAGACTGATCAGAGGTCTGGAGAACTCAGGGGAAGACACGAGACCCCTGGGGGAGGACACGCGACCCCCCCTGGAGGAGGAGATACGGCGCGCGCGCGCAGACCTCGAGGAGCGGAGCAGTACGGTCCAGCAGCAGAAGGCGCAACTGGCGCAACTCGGAGAGCAGATGGAGAACCTCAGGGATGCGACTGGAAGCCTCAACTTCGATCTGTCTCTCAAGAAAACACAAATGGAAGAAGACGAGTGCAAAATCCGTCAGCTGACCTCTGGTGTCAGCACGCTGCAACTGCAGGTCAAGATGGCCAGACATGTTTCCAGTCAGATGAACCGACAAATGAGAAACAAAGAGTTGGTGATCGAAGAGCTGCAGTGGATTCTTGCGGAGTGTTTCTCTTCCAAACAGTCATGTCAAGAGACACTGGAAGATCTGATGGGTCAGATTGTCCTCGTCAATAACGTTAAAGGAACAGGGGTGGAAGATGAGGCACAGGCCGGTGTCTTGGCCCGCAGGAAGGCTCCTTCTCTTGCGGTGGAACTGGAGACAGCAGCCGTCCTCCTCCTCGGAGAAATGAGGGAACCCGAGGCCACACAAGCCTGTTCACCAGACTGCCTTCATTCCTGGCTGAGGACGTTTAAAAGTCTGATCCCAGCCTTACCGGAGCTCCTCCACCATGCTGGGATGTTGGCCCTGGGCTTCATGATCCCATTCTGCCTGATGGTGGTCTGTTTGCCCGCCTGTCCTGGTGTTCACGAACCTCAGTGGTCAGAGTTCATCCAGAAAGCAGTGAAAAAGATTATAGAGCCATATTGCTCTATGAGTTATTCTGCCCCGCCTCTCTACTGAACTCTGACTTTTGATTGCGTCCGTGTTTTACCATGCAAACGGTAGCTCTTCATTCATCCAAGTCAATATGTGGTTTAAGATACATCTAATGTGCTCATTAAATATAGACAAAAACGCAGTTATTAGCTTAAATATTGTGCAGCCTCGGTCTTTGAATGTGTGGGCCTACGTGCCGTGTTATTTCCTAATTGCCCAATAGGTGGCAGTATAAACGCATAAAGCATTATGGCTCACAGGAATATGATCATTTCTCCCGACCACTGAGCAATATTGGTCATCTGAAAAGTTGTTGTATTTAAAATAATCCTTATATTATGCTTCTTTTACTCATAAACGTGTTGCATACACTTGTGTCAATGAGTTCTAAAGGCCATATTTTACAGTTTAAAATATGTAATATTTTCATGAACTGAAGTTGCTAAAAAGGTCTACCACCACAACTTTGATAGTGTATGTGCTAGTAGTGAACCAGGATTGTACACAGCAGGAGGGTTAACAACAGGATGTGTGCCTGTAGATGGCACCACGTCGCAGAATGTGTCACCTTGGTGTAAAGGAGGCAGGCGTGCACTGCAGCCAGTGTTACCACATCAGCCACGCCCCCAGTCCCAGACTAGACACCGTACTGTGGTAAAGCACTTAAACACAACACTTCACACTAGTAAAGAGCGTGTTGATCAGTGAAATATGCCACAAACACGACGACTGTAAACATCACAGATAGTTTGGTAAGCAGCTGCCAAATTGCTTCCATTGGCTTTCGCTGGTCTGGATGTGATCTTGGCTGCTGCTTTGGTATGCAGGGCTGCTCAGGTGTTTATTTGAGTTCGGCCTCTCCGTAGGAGGGCTCTGGGAAAGGGTGCCCTGAGATAACTGGGCCCACGGTGTCTGACCCACAGTACACTATATATATATGTCCCCCCCCCCCAAAAAAATAATATATATATAAAAGCAATGAAAGATAACAAATATCTGTAATATAATTCCCTATGTATACAAAAATGCACAGGCTTACCAATTAATGCACATAGAAATATACAGGCCTGGGTTGGCAACCCTGGTCCTAGGGAGCCACTGTCCTGAAGGTTCTAGATGTTTCCCTGCTCCAGGACACCTGATTCTAATGAAGGTTAATTATGAGGCTTCCACAGAGCTTGATAACGACCCTTCATTAGTATCAGGTGTGCTGGAGCAGGGAAACGTCTAAAACCTTTAGGACAGTGGCTCCCTAGGACCAGGGTTGCCAACCCCTGATTTAGACAGTAGGCTAGTCTGCAACACTTTGTGTTTAATGTCTGGTCAGACATACGCAAGCAAAAATATAATCCCAACAGTCATCCATGCAACAAAAATACAAACCTTCATGAAAATTACAAGAATAAGTTATTTATTTCGCTTTTTCATTTGTAACAATGGATGTCCACACGGGTTGTACAAGAGCGTTGGGTCTTGTTGCGATAGTCTGACGAGGAAGTCGACTCTTTGGTTTTTAAGTAGAGCTTGGTCTAGGGGCACTACACTACCTCCACCATGACCTGGTCTAGGGCATTACACTACCTCCACCATGACCTGGTCTGAGGCACTACACTACCTCCACCATGACCTGGTCTAGGGCACTACACTACCTGCACCATGACCTGGTCTGGGGCACTACACTACCTCCACCATGACCTGGTCTGAGGCACTACACTACCTCCACCATGACCTGGTCTAGGGGCACTACACTACCTGCACCATGACCTGGTCTGGGGCACTACACTACCTGCACCATGACCTGGTCTGGGGCACTACACTACCTGCACCATGACCTGGTCTGGGGCACTACACTACCTCCACCATGACCTGGTCTAGGGCACTACACTACCTGCACCATGACCTGGTCTAGGGCACTACACTACCTCCACCATGACCTGGTCTGAGGCACTACACTACCTCCACCATGACCTGGTCTGAGGGCACTACACTACCTCCACCATGACCTGGTCTAGGGGCACTACACTACCTCCACCATGACCTGGTCTGGGGCACTAAACTACCTCCACCATGACCTGGTCTGGGGCACTACACTACCTCCACCATGACCTGGAGTCTAACAGGACACTGCTGGGATATGAACACATCAGGATCTCACCATCCATACGCTGGTCTCCTTTGGTGTTATGATGCTAATCAGAGTTTGGGCTCAAGTTGGTCAAACTTGAAATCTCCTTTTAAGCACGACAATTATGTACGTCTTATGTGATTTAGATATAATTTTGATGTGTAAAAAATAAATGTGTGTAAAATTCACATGTTTAAGAGCAAACAGGCTCAAGAGCTCTGAAGAAAGCTTGGCAATGTTTCAACACTTTGCTGTGAGGAACAGCAGCGATCCATCACAAGCCAGAAGTGTTTTGTCACGTTCCTCTATTCCAGTCAGATCGTAACACATCAACAGTCCAACAATAGCAGTAACCCTTCAGAAATCAAGCACAATGTCCTTCATAATCAAAACACTCATCAACAACAACAACTCAATTAACACATTTGTCTAAAAAGAAACCATATAATCAAATGGTAAAAATATATCTTAAAAATTGCTTATGATACACAATAATTATAATATAGAATTAACTGCAGCTTTAACATAGTTTTCGCTATATACAGCAAAGTACTGTAAAAGTGCTGAGTTTTATATGTAGTCATTATGTTGTGTAATAAACCACAGCGAAAATCTCTGTTATAATAATACTGTTATTGAGAGGCACTGCCACGTTCTCCTTTCGTCAGGTGACAGTGCTGCTTCTCCACTCTCCATCCAGGCTCTGTCAGTGTGCCTTGGTTAATACTGAAAGAAAGGGTCGTCCAGAAGCCAGCCAGCGGTCGCAGCCATGTTGGATCCACCGGTTGCAGTTTCTCCATCGCTCTGCAGCTTGGCAGGAGGCCGAGGGAAACCACATGGCCAGAGCGCCTCTGAATGGGTGATGGCGGAGGACTGAGGCTCAGATGAGCCGGGAGTTGCGTAAGAACTGGATGAGTACTTTGTAGATGAAGGTGTACTGAGAGATGGTCTGCACCATCATCATCCTCTGCTGTCTGAGCATGTTGAGAGCGGTGGGGACATCGAGCATCTGGAAGGTGGATGAGGGGGGGGAGACAGAGGAAGAAAGAGAGATGGAGCGAGATAGAAACAGCACCTTACAGGTTACAGTTTTTTAGTTTTACTGACAAAAATTCAATCATCTTTTCAAGCCATAACAAGGCAGTCACACAGCATCAATCACTGTACATCTGGTTCAAAATGGGCTTCCTGTGTGACCAGTGTGGTCAGGATCTTCTACAGATCTCTCCTGCTGTGTGACCAGTGGGGTCAGGATCTTCTACAGATCTCTCCTGCTGTGTGACCAGTGGGGTCAGGATCTTCTACAGATCTCTCCTGCTGTGTGACCAGTGGGGTCAGGATCTTCTACAGATCTCTCCTGCTGTGTGACCAGTGTGGTTAGTATCTTCTCCAGATCTCTCCTGCTGTGTGTGACCAGCATGGTGGTGACTGTGTGCCTGTGTGTTTTACCTCGTTGTGCTCCAGACAGGCGATCATGATCTCGGACAGGATGACCACCCCGGTGCGGCCCACCCCAGCGCTGCAGTGGACCAGCACCGGCAGGGTGGTGTTCTTGGCCTCGCTGGTGCTGTTGGTGTGTCTCCTCACCGACTGGATCTCCTCCAGGTACGCTGGACGGGAGGAGGGGGGGAAATGACAACGCTGTAAAGGGACAGAGCCTCAGTCAGGTCTGCGTTAGCTGTCAGGCTGGAGCCGCTACTCACTGAGGAAGCCTTTGAAGTCCTCCGGGCAGCCGTGGTCGGGCCAGTCGGTGTACTGCAGGTGCCACACCGTCCTCTCCTGGCCGGTCAGCAGGTGCTTGATCTTCAGGCCCGTGGTGGCGTAGCAGCCCGAGTCGGTGCGGAAGCGCGTGGTGATCTTGAAGCGGCCGTATGTCACCGTGTTGTGACGCGAGCCCAGGCGGGGCCAGTAGCGGAAGCTCTTCTCCCGGCCGCCCTCCTGCAAGGTCACCAGGTCACCAGGTCACCAGGTCAAGCCATGTTTGGCATGTTGTTTACATTTAGCCATTTAGCAGACGCTCTTATCCAGAGCGACTTACAGCAAGTACAGGGACATTCCCCCCTGAAGCAAGTAGGGTGAAGTTCTTTGCCCAAGGACACAGTGTAATTTGGCACGGCCGAGAATTAAACCGGCAACATTCTGATTACTAGCCCGATTCCTTAACCGCTCAGCAACCTGACTCCTTTATTTGATTTTGTTTATTAACTTCATGATTTGTAAGTGAAGGGGACACCTGACAGGTGATTGGATGGACGTGTGAGTGCCTACCTCCTCGGCGGTCACCATGGCGATGATGGCCACGCCCTGCTCCCACACCATCTGCCAGAAGTCTTGGCAGGTGTTGGACAGCGGGCCCTGCGAGGCGATGTAGCTCCACTCGTCTCCGCCCACCGTGATCTGTGGGTGCACAGGTAAGAGGGGATGAGGGTTAGCATGGCAGGCAGGCAGGCAGGCAGGCAGGCAGGCAGCTCTCTACCTGCTGGCCCTGCAGGTACCCACACCTGCCTTACGAGCCACAGATCCACACTGACCAGGACTGACACTGCAGTCATCGCTGAGCTGGAAGGAAAAGAATCTCAAGGATGCTTGGGCAGGTGTGTGTGTGCGCGTGGTACAGCGTGTTCCAGGTGTGTGTGTGTGGTACAGCATGCTCCAGGCGTGTGTGTGTGTGCAGTACAGCGTGCTCCAGGCATGTGTGTGTGTGTGTGTAGTACAGCGTGCTCCAGGCATGTGTGTGTGTGTGTGTGTGTGTGTGCAGTACAGCGTCCTCCAGGCATGTGTGTGTGTGTGCGTGCGGTACTGCGTGCTCCAGGCGTGTGTGTGTGTGCAGTACAGCGTGCTCCAGGCATGTGTGTGTGTGTGTGTGTGTGCAGTACAGCGTCCTCCAGGCATGTGTGTGTGTGTGCGTGCGGTACTGCGTGCTCCAGGCATGTGTGTGTGTGTGCGTGCGGTACTGCGTGCTCCAGTCTCACCCGGATGTGCGAGGCGTTGATGTAGCCCGTGTTGTTCTCCTTGGTGGGCACCAGCTCCACACGCGTGTCGTCGTACGGCAGCACGTCCTGGAAGCGGTTCCTCTCGCCGCTCTCAGGCAGCAGGGCGATGTTGCAATCCCCGTTGGGCCGCCGCTTAGGAATCTGCTCGTACTCCGTAAACACCATGCCCTGCTCCAGACGCTGCTCCAGAAGCTTACACTGGGACACACACACACACACACGCACACAGACACACACAGACACACAGAGACACACACACAGACACACACACAAACACAGACACACACAGACACACACAGACACACAGAGACACACACACAGACACACACACAAACACACAATCACATAAACAAACAAAAACATACACACAAAAACACACACACACAAACACACACACACACACACACACAATTAAACTCAACATACTGCAACTGGATGCTATATCTATGGCACCACTTACTGTAACTCATGTTTAAAGTACATTAAATCAGAGTGCATATACATATCTAGAGAGTAGAACATAAAACCACACATCCACTCATACGGATTCTTAAGGTTAAAGTACCAAACATTACAAGTACATTACATTTAGTCATTTAACTAACAACCTTCTGATCACTAGTCCGATGCCCTAACCACTCAGCCACCTGAAGTACAGAGAGGGACGTCCAAATGTCCCTTTTACTAGACCAAGCGTAAAAATCCAACTGTCAAATCTGTCTGACAGTCTATGGACATTCAGCGTCTGAGAGGCCGGTGTGGGAGCTCACCCTCTCGTCGTTGGAGGCCATCTCAGGCTCGTCCTTCCCCAGGTCGTGCAGCGGCAGCCTGGACAGCGACAGGCCGCTGAGGGCCGCCACCTTCAGGGGTCCCATCTTCTTCACCTCCGCCCGAGAGCCCTTCTTCATACCCTGGACGGCAGATGGAGAGAGGGAGAGAGGGAGGGAAAGGAATTGTGCGGGTGAGCAGGGGGGGGGGCACGTGTGGATAAGATGCCAAGACGAGCGACAGAAGAGACAGGAAGGAGAGGGAAAGGGAGAGGGAGACGTTGATACGAGGGAGAGTGAATACGACTGAGGCTGCCGAGGGAAAGAGAGAGAGAGAGAGAGAGGGTGGGGAACAGGTACACTGTGCGTTCCTCCTGGGGAATGTCGCCTGTCTGGTTCTCCAGGTGACTCTGCAACATTCTTTCAGCCACCTGAAACCCATGCTCTCAGGGTCTGTGTGTGTCACATGCTCTTCCGTGCTCTGCCACTACCCACAACGCACCTTGGGATGTGTGACACTGGGAAAACAGTGCGTCTAACAGGCTTGTTCAGTCTACAGCGTCACGTCAACGTCACGCCAGGATCGCGCTACCCAAGTAACACGGGTAGAAAACCTGAAGGGATTCTTTACTGATCTTCCTGCTGTCTGCCCTGCTCTCCACACTGAGAACTTAGAGAATAAATCAGTGGGTCCTAGTACTGGTGTTAATGACTTGACTGTGTGTGTGAGTGTGTGTGAGTGTGTGTGTGTCTTACAGGAGGGGGCAGGCCTTCCACAGTCTGCCTCCCAGCAGGAACATCAGACACAGGCCTCTTCTTGGTCTTGTTGTACTTGGCCTGGCTGCTCAGGTCTCCCTCCGACACCGAGGGCATCATCCTGGGCTGCTGCTGAGGAGGCAGGTACACAGGCTCCGCCTCCGGGATCAGCGGGTGCGTCTGATAGGCCAGGGGCCCGGTCAGGGCGGGGTCGAGGGAGGAGCCTGTAGGGTAGGCGGGCGGTGGCTCTAAGGGGATCTGAGCCAGGGAGACCAGGTGGTGCTGCTGGGGGTCGGGATGGGACACGCCCCCCAGGGCGTCCTGGGAGCGGGGCGTGTGGCGCCCGCCGTCGTCCTCAAACTCCTCCTCCTCGCCGCTGCTGTGCACCAGCATGGTGGCGTCTGACAGAGACTTCTTGTGGCCGTAGCGCACGTCCTCCTTCCCCTCCCCCCCGTCCTCCGACTTGGTCCGCTCCAGGAACACGTTCAGCTGGGAGCCCTGGGAGGGTCCACGCTGGGCGGGGGGGGGAGTGGAGGCGATTTCGGCAGCCGAGGCCGAGACGGTCCTCTCCTTCACCCTCATGCCCTCCAAGCTGTAGGCCAGGCCAGCGATCTCTATGGAGTTGCGTTTCTGGGAGAGGTGGGGGTGGCGGTGGGGGGGTGCGGCCAGGAACAGGGGCTCCGACACTTCCTGCAGGGAGTGGGCCACGGGGAGGCTGTCCTCCTGGAAGGTCTGGACCGAGTGGTGGACCCGACGGGTGATGATCAGGTCCGGGTTGCTGCTGCTCACATACAGGTGGCGGGACAGGTCGGGCGTGCTGTTGGCGGGCCGCGGGTGGGCGCCGTACGGGTAGGGCGGCGGGGGGCGGTACACCTGGGTCCTCATGATGTTGGGCGCAGGGTAGTCCTGGGCCTGCTGCAGCTGGACGTTGGTGAGCTCGGGCACGCTGACCGCGCCCACCACGGGCCTCCTGTCACTGGGGTGGGGGTACGGGGAGGGGCTGTGGAAGCTGGAGTTGAGGTGGAAGGGGTAGTGGTGGTGGGCTCCGCCCCCGTGCTCCCCCCGGATCTCCGGCTGGCTGTACACCAGCGGGTCGGGGCGGCTGTAGGCGTACGAGTTCCCGATGTTCAGGTTCCTCATGGAGTGGCTCTGCCGGTGCTCCTGGGTGAGAACCATCCCGCCCCCTCCCCCGCCGCCACCGCCACCGCGGGTCTTCTGCCTCATCACCGTCTCGTAGTCGGGCGTGGCCCGGTAGGACGGCGGGATGAGGGCGCTGTGGCGGTGGCTGGGGATGTAGTCCGGCCGGGTGATGTCGCTCCCGGTGATGGAGGGGTTGGAGGACATGGGCGAGGGCTGCAGGTAGTGCTGGGGGTTGGTGAGCGAGCTGGTGCTGTGGGCGCTGTACACGCTGCCGTTACGCAGGCGCCCGCCCCCGCCGCCGCCGTACTCCAGCGGCGAGCAGTCCAGGCTCGTCTGGGAGTGGTAGTAGAAGCCGTTCTGGTTGTTTATGTACAGATTGTCTACAGTCACGGCAGTACAACAAACACACACACACAATGTCCAATTAATAATAATAAATCATAATAATAATGCTTCATTTAGCAGACGCTTTCATCCAAAGCGACTTACACATTTTAAGTTCAGGGACAATCCCCCTGAGACAAGTAGGGTGAAGTGCCTTGCCCAAGGGCACAACATCACATAGCCACAGCTGGGGTTCGAACTCACAACCTTCCGATCGCAAGGCCCTACGCCTTAACCCGCTGAGCCATCTGACTCCACACAAATGAGGTTGGCTCTCAGGAACACACCAGTTTCATTCCCTACCCTGGCTGGCTAGCTCTTCATGCTGGATGCCTAGCTGTGTCCTGGACGGTACCTTGTGAGGATGTGTAGGGCTCGGTGAAGTGGCCGTTGTAATGCATCTGGGGCGGGGGCATCATGTAGGCCGGGGGCTTTGGCTGGGAGGAGACAGAAGGAGGAGTGGAGGTCAGCTAACACACAGGGAGAGGAGCCGCTATGTGATGAAGCTGCTGGGAGGCTGCTAGGACCAGGGGAGGAGGAAGAGGAGGATGAAGGGTTCTGTCGTGCTGCACACCGTAGCTTTTCAGACCGAGGAGGAATGCGTGTGCGTCAGATAGAAAGATAATGTACGGGTTTGTGTATGTAATAGAGTGGTGGATGTGTAATTGACAGAATGTGTGTGTGTGTGTGTGTGTGTGTGTGTGTGTGTGTGTGTGTGTGTGTGTGTGTGTGTGTGTGGGTAGCATACCAGAGACAGTCGGGTAGAGGACCTGCGTCTGACTGGGTTCACAGCAGCAGGCTGGGTTTGGCTGAAAGATAATAACAAAAGTTTGTTATCACTTTGAAACTGAAAGCACAAAGATTCCCTTTTCACAGAAATGGAGTTTAGACGAAACAGGTTCAGGTCAAAATGAGAAGTCAGCTCTATATTAGAATCAGGCCTCCGGTCAACTGGGATGTGATAAGGCAGAGGTGGAGCTAGTTTCCTGGGTGTTGTGTTGGTGAAGTCTGTGGATCATCCACATGATGCAGGCTGGATCAGGACTGGAGGACATATTCAGAGGAGAACTCATGTTCCTAACAATTCTGGTTCAATGTGCTTCTGTGGTGAAAAGCTCCAAAACACTGGCAAACACTTCTGTGTGTGTGTGTGCGCCTCTGGGTGTGTGTGTGTGCCTCTGTGTGTGTGTGTGTGTGTGTGTGTGTGTGCCTCTGGGTGGGTGTGTGTATGTGCCTCTGTGTGTGTGTGTGCCGCTGGGTGTGTGTGTGTGCCTCTGTGTGTGTGTGCACCTCTGGGTGTGTGTGTGTGTGCCTCTGGGTGTGTGTGTGTGTGTGCCTCTGGGTGTGTGTGTGTGTGTGTGCACCTCTGGGTGTGTGTGTGTGTGTGCCTCTGGGTGTGTGTGTGCCTCTGGGTGTGTGTGTGTGCCCCTGGGTCTGGTCTTGCTCTCCCTGAGCTTATCTCTCTCTCTCTCTCTCCGCCTGTCTCTCCCTCTCTCTGAAGTGAAGCTTCATGTCTCTTTGGGCAGGGCCGTGCCTTGGGGTTGGGGGGGGGGGGGGGGGGGGGGGGCTGTAGGTGGGGAGCTGGAGATCAGCGTTGCTCACCCCTTGTTAGAAGGCAGAGAGGGACGAGAGAGCATTGGAAAGCGAGGAAAGGAAAGAGTGAGAATGGACTTCTGGGAGCCCTCAGAAGGCGGGGGATCAGACTCCTCTCTGGAGAGGAGAGGGACACAATGAGGCCGCGCCCCAGAGGTTACACACACACAACACAGACACACACACACCACAGACACACACACCCACACCACAGACACACACACACACACACAACACAGACACACACACACCACAGACACACACACCCACACCACAGACACACACACACACACCACAGACACACACACACACACAACACAGACACACACACACCACAGACACACACACACCACAGACACACACACCCACACCACAGACACACACACACACACACCACAGACACACACACACAACACAGACACACACACACCACAGACACACACACACCACAGACACACACACACCACAGACACACACACACCACAGACACACACACACCACAGACACACACATATCACTGACACGTACATCGCAGACGCGCGCGCACACACACACACACACACACACACACACACACACACACACACATGCACATCACAGCCGCACACTCACCACAGACACACACACACACACATCACAAAAGCAAACACCAGACACACACACTCACCACAGTCAGTCAGTCAGTCAGACCACACAGCCACATATAAAGACACAGGATCGGGACACTTTAAGAGGAACACTCACAGGCTGCTCTTGTTAATCTTATAAAACTTGTGCCGGGCCAGACACATCCGACACACATATTTGGAGGTTTCCATGTCTTCCTGCGGAGAGACAGACAGCAGACCAACAGTGAGACATTCTGAACACACAGTCTGCCTGGGATTCACACCTGCAATACTAATCCACAGCATTTCAAATGCATCCATCCAGTACTACATGGCCAGACATTCATAGCATAGTGTACTCATCAGATGAAATATAAACTCTTACACACACACACACCGAAATACACCCAGGCACATCACTGAGAGGACTGACTGCTAACTCAATCTCTGCTTCAGTCTATTTAGAGAGCAGATACTCCTGGAGAGAGAGAGGGGGGGGGGTACAGAGTCAGAGAGGTCAGAAAGAGAGAGTTGTGAGGGGTAGGGGGGAGACAGAGAGAGAGAGAGAGAGCAGAGAGAGAGAGAATTGGTCCAGGGGCTGTGGGTTGAATACTTGCCGTCTGGAACTGAACGCTCTCCTCTTTGTTAGCCAGCTCCAGGGCAAAGAACGACTTGTTGTGAGTCATGTTGTTAATCTCATTCCACCTACACAACCAATTAAAAACACACACACACATACACACACAGGAAAACACATGAGGTGACAGCAGTCCCATTTCACTGTACAAAGCCACTGCCTCTATCAAAAGGCCCCCCTTGGAAGGAAAAAGCATACAACGGACAAAGGAATATGAGTGGGTGGGATATCTCAGAAAGTAATACTGCTGATAACTGTGACGGTGAATGGAATCTCACAATGTCACTACATGGGGCCTTTTATCTCCAGGCAAGGAAGGACACTTCCTGCTCTGAGCCCCACGCCTGCTCTCTGTTCCCTGGGCGGCAGGGGGAAGACACCCCCCCTCCACGTACACCAAACTGAACCACATCCAATCGTCCCATTGTTGTACCGGGGAGTCAGGTGGCTGAGCGGTTAGGGAATCGTGCTAGTAGTCATAAAGTTGCCGGTTCGATTCTCGGCCGTGCCAAATGATGTGTCCCTGGGCAAGGCACTTCACCATACTTGCCTCAGGGGGGGAATGTCCCTGTACTCGCTGTAAGTCACTCTGGATAAGAGCGTCTGATAATGTCTGGTAATGGTGACAATAAACTCAATGTAAATGTCTGGGCTGAGAGTCTCAAGGCAGAGAGGCCGTTTGAGGTGAACTCCAGCGCCCGGTTGAGGATCGTACCTGAAGACAAGGGGGGGGCGGCCGTTCTTGTGCTTGACGAAGATGCCGTCCAGACACGCCCCCAGGAGGATGTCTGTGCCTTGGCTGTCCTGTGGGGGGGGGGGACCATTCGAGGGAGATGGAAAAAAAATCAGTCGGCTGCCAGGCTCTGGAGCATTCAGTGGACAGTTCTCAGAGGGTGAGGTGTTCTGCCTTACCTTGGCTTGGTAGCTCTCCTGCCCGTATCCCTCCATCTTCTCCACCTCCAACATGTACAGCATCTCAGCCTCTGGAGCCGGCAGCCCCCTAGCATGGAGAGACAGAGAAACACAGCACAACAAGGTTTAACACTGCCAGACTGCCAGACTGGAGTCAGCTTGGTGGAGCTGATAGTGAAAGACAACATCAGACCGACAGACAGACAGGGAGGCGAAACCAGTCTCGTTCACCCAGAGATACCACCTCCATCGACGTCAGTTTGATCGTATCTTGCATCTGTTTCAATGCGTTCGATAGGCATGAACACATACGTGAAACCATCTCCAACAAGTACATGTGGGCACACACACAGAGACACACACAGACACACACACTTCCAGAGACACACACACACCCAGAGACACACACACACCCGGAGACACACACACACACACACACACACACACACAGAGACACACCCGGAGACACACACACTTCCAGAGACACACACACACCCAGAGACACACACACACCCGGAGACACACACACACCCAGAGACACACACATACCCAGAGACACACACACACCCGGAGACACACACACGGAGACACACTCGGAGACACACCCACACATCCAGACACACACACACACCACACACACACATCTGAACTCTTCACCCTCCCACCCCAACCTGACACCTCCATGCCTGCCTCCCCCTCCCACCCGCCCGCCTGCTTTCAACTAGGGCCAAGTATGAGAGCTATTCCTAAGGATGTTCTCTACTTTTACAGCCCATTCCGTCCATCAATCTCTCTCCAGATAGAGAGTGGGCCCAGCTGGGGGAAGACTAGAAACCTGCACGTTGGAATGAGGGAAGATGGGAAACAGATGTCTTAGGATGACGAGAGGAGAGAAACCAACAGGACTTGCTGCCAGCTCTGACTGCAGCTTTCATCTGGCCTGTGTGTAAATCAGAGGCGTGGGCCTGTGGTCAGCCAGGCTTATATGGAGCCTGGTAAGTGAGAACAGATGAGGCGATGGGGCGATGGGGCGGGCGACATGTGGACCTGGAGAGAATTAAAAACCCAGCCTGCCTGCGTCAGCAGGACATGTGAGGCTGTTTTTCTCAGGCGTGTGTGTGTGTATAGGTGTGTGTGTGGGCGTGTTGCCGGGGATGCTGGGAATTGGTGTTTTCTCTAACCTGTAGTTCTGGTAGAGCAGAGCCACCTTCTGAGTGGCTTCCTCAAGGACCCTCTCATCCTGGATCCAACCCTACACAGACAGACAGACAGACAAGAAGGAAGGAAGACAGGCAGACAGACAGACAGACAGACAGACAGACAGACAGGCAGGCAGGCAGGCAGGCAGGCAGGCAGGCAGGGAGGCAGGCAGGCAGGCAGGCAGGCAGACAGACAGGCATACAGACAGAGCTTGTTACATCACATTTGAATACGCAGCACAGATTATTGGGTGGTTTAAGAAACTGAACTCTACTGCTATGCTCAGTGCCCGAAGCTCTTCTGTAAAGCTCTCTCTCGTAAGTCGCTTTGGATAAAAGCGTCTGCTAAATGAATAAATGTAAATGTACTTACAATAGGGAACAGAACAAACTTCTGGAGGAAGTCCTGAGACTCGTAACGATTAAAGTCTCCAAAGTCAGCTGCAACAGACACGTGTTATATTAAGACACAAGGAAGAAATGCTGCTCCAGTTAATGCTACATGTACCAAGGTGGGTTTTTATAAAAATAGGTTGAATTTCCTAATGCATCTATTTGGGACTTTCAGAAGGCAGACAGTGTGTGTCAGGATGGCGTGGTGTGTTTTTTCAGGAGGGACTGTGGAGGGGGTTTGATGACCAGACGTGCTAATTTTAGGGCGCTTGTTACAGCAGGGGATCGCCATGGCACCCAGCTATCCGAACGCTCCCAGCAACCTCAGCCTTGCAGCTAGCAACACTCTCAGCTATGCCTGCTATCCTGGGGTCTCAGCCATGCTAACATGCTGCGCACGGCTAAAATAGAAGGCAGCGCACATGACACATATAGAACTACTAAAGTGGTGGAATGTGAAAATACTTTTTTTCCTGTCTTTTTTAAGGCGCCTTAGGCCTTTGCACAATTCTCCAAGCCTTGAAGAAGATCTCGGTGTTCAGCTAAGAGATCTTCCAGTGCTTTGGACATGGTGCTCAGAGTAGGTGATCTCAGAATTCAGAATTCAGAATGGGGGTTTATTCGCTATGCAAGATAAACAAACATAGAATTTACTTTGGCAGGAATGAGCAAACATAGAACATAAATGTGGCCTACTAATCAGAGGCTGGACTATGTTAACACCCAGGCCAGTAACTTGCACTGCCTGATATAACTTTGCCAGCCGTGTCTGAGATTCTTCCGGACAGACAGAGGCTGGAGGAGGAACGTTCAGGCAGACGGGAGACTAACGTTAAGGGTTTAACACGGGCTGAACCTCACAAGCCCCACCACTGTTTATTGGATGGTCGGACTTTTCATGGTGCTTTTTAAGTGCTCTACGTTAACAGTCCCATGAAAGACCTTATAAAAGGGAAATATAAAGTAGCGGACATGGACTGGACCGTGTCTGAATGCTCAGGACCTCCAGACTCCAGGACCCGATGCAGAAAAGCATGCTGAGGGTTTCTCTAAAATTCGAAATATTTCAGGCCAAAGTTCACATTCTTTCTCAGAATCAATACGATTTCTAAGGTCTGGAATTCACACCAGTGAGTGGCAGAGGCTGTGCAGTGGTGGAAAACATTCACTTAGTAGTGGTCTGAGGAATTGTGCAGTACGTTGCAACAAAAAAAGATCTATGAAGTTTAGTGTACGTTTGGTCAACATGTGAGGAAAGAGGCAGGTTTCTTTACCTTGCACAGCCAGGCCAGCCAATCGGATAGCCTGTTCTATGGAACATGGAATTCTGCCTTCCAGAACATCTTTCTTTAACTGTAGGTAATACTGATATCTATAGATGGAGAGACAGACAGAGAGAGAGAGAGAGAGAGAGAGAGAGAGAGAGAGAGAGAGAGAGAGAGAGTATGTTACTGTTCTAGAAGTGTACAAAGGGAAAGAGCGCAGGTCACTACTGTATGAGTAAGAAGAGTCACTGATGGAAGGGGGAGGACAGAGAGAGCTGGGGGAGTCACTGATGGACGTGGGGGGTGAGAGAGCAGGGGGAGGGTGGGGGGCTGCTCTCATGCCGTGGGTGGGGGGCTGCTCTCATGCTGTGGGTGGGGGGCTGCTCTCATGCTGTGGGTGGGGGGCTGCTCTCCCTGCTGCTCCTTACCTGGTGATCTCCTGCTGGAGCTGGGATACGCTGGGCACGTAGAACAGCACCCCCAGGTACACGGTGGGTTCCAGGCCATACTTATCAAGCTGCTTCTTCAGGGGCTTCTCCAGGTCTATCCATCGCTGCTGGTTCTGCTTGTTAAAGTACCAGAGGCTGAAGAATGTTATCTGAGGGGGGAGTGCAGGGAGAGAGAGTGAGAGGGAGAAAGAGAGAGAGAGAGAGAGAGAAAGAGAGGGAGAGAGGGAGAGAGAGAGAGAGAGAGAGAGAGACACTGTCACACAAAGAGCCTGGATCATGGGACCCAGAGCAAGGCTACATAGCAGCCTACATCCATCTTTAAAGAAATGGATCTCCACAACACAGAGGCTGATGGGATACATGGATGTGGGGCTCATCTTAGCAATGAAAGGCTTGATTCCTGCGTATGAAAAAGCAATCCCTTTCAGTCTTGTGAGAAGAATACCCGCATTCATCGAAATCATCCAGAAAAAAGGCATCATGGGGCGTGAGAAGCTCCAGCAGGATCCAGGCTGCCCCTCCCTGCCCAGTCTTGTGACTGTCTGGCTCTGAAGTATGCATCACAACACACAGCCAACACCAGGTTGGCTTGAGGTGACCAGCAGCCTATTGTTTTAGTTGGAAGGGAGACTTTCCCACAGGACTCACTACCTGCAGGTTACCAACCACAGTGAGGTCATTCTGGGCACAACTCTGGAAGACGCCCTGTTTTTTGGGCAAACATTAAGTCATTCAAAGTAATATACGGACCTTGCTTGGTGGAAGTGGAACAACTAAGAATCTTAGTTAATGACTAGGAACATAACAGAACCTGCAGAGCTATTCTTTTTTACAGCTGAAAATAAAAATGACATTACAACTCTAAATCAACTGCTGGTGTTTATCCCAGCGTGCGATCACATGACATCTGGCAGGCATCATGTGATCCCCCTCCCCCCCACACACACACCTATCACAACACTACTAAAGAGCGAGAGCTCGTCATGGCTCTGTTGACAGTTAGGCTTGTTGCACATTTTTTTTAACACATTGGAATTCAAATCCCCCCCGCCCCCCATTGCAAAAGTGCAAACTCTGGTCACACCCCTTTCTCTATTGGTAGGGAAACTACACAACCTTTCAACAAAGACAACATCCATTCCAGAGATGAACAGAGGGCAAATCCAGCAAAGCCAATGCAGGCACAAACAGCAGCTATTTGTCTATCTACAGTACAGCCTGCTGCCATCTGCATAGCTGACTACCTGAAAAGCTGCATCCATGACATCATGGCGTGTAGCCACATCTCACAGAATGTCATGCTGTGATCACGTTCCATCTTCTGAGCAAATCAGAAACCAAAATCACCTAGAAAGAGAGTTTTTCTGAGGAACACAGGTGTGTGTGCATTATAATATCCACCTTAGTCCTTGACATCGTTACGTGACAGGATATGACTAAGGGCCTGTGGAACGTCTGTGACAATGACAAACGTCTTTGCGATCCACGGTCGCATACATTAACCCGTAGACTACTTGGATAAAGAAAATTGTGGCTACTTAAAATCTTGGTAAGCAGAGACAGCGTCGCAGTAACAAGTGGTCTATCGCAAACACATGTGACAACAATTATTGCATGAGTGTTCGGGCATGCTCATACATACCTCCCGTAACTCAAGTCTCTGGGCAACTGCCTCCAAACATTCCTGACCGGTGCTTTCCACAGAAAGAGTAAACTCAACAAACTCGCCATTGAGCAGCTGAATGCGGGTGACCAGACAGCTCTTGCTGGAAACTGTGTACCTTCGAGTTCTTTTGAGTTTTAGGCCAAATGGCAATGGCATGTTTAAGATGCTTGTGCAAGCAGGCCCTTCCTTTAAGAGTCCAGAAATAGGCTACTTGTCCAGCTGCCCTCTTCACAGAGTGACTGGATATGATGCCAGCCACGGTTCAGGCACATGCATACCTGTTGGAGAAGACAGAAATCATGTTATGGCAGACTGAACCGTATGCTAAGATGACAAATGCCTAATTGTTTATGGCTAAGGGCCTGCAGCCCATGTTTTGAAGCAATCTGTTTTCTGATCACAACCACAACACTCATCACAACTGGCCTGAATACTAGTACTAGCTTGTTGCATCCTGCTTAGATCTAAGAATCCCTTTAAGTTCTCAGTTCCAGTAAGCCTGTTAAAATGCGGAGCATCTTCATTCCAGCAGAAGGCCCTAGTGTCTCAGAGGTGATGAGCTCAGTAACATCCAACATGTACAGTAACATCCAGCCTGCTAACTAACTTCCATGTCTGCATTTACTTGTCAATGTGTAAATAGTTGTGCAGATTAGTCGCTAACCATTAACTTGACAAATTCGATGTACTCACACTGCACTCAATACATGGACATGTTATACTGCTATATGGCTGAGCAAAAATAAAGCATTGCTAAATGGCTGTACAATGAAGAAGAAAGAAGGATCCTGATGAAGTCTTCTTTATCTTTAAGGCTTGAGATATCAACAGCAGTAACAGACAGGATCAGCAAAAAGCATCAGCTTTCAAGCTTCAAGAGAGTTATTCTGCCAGTATGGAGTCATTTACTACCACTGTTACTACACATGTTAACTGTTCCTTAACAAATCAACAGTTCCTTAACACATGTTAACTGTTCCTTAACAAGTGAACAGTTTCATTAACACATGTTTAGTGCAGTAGTAGTAAATGATGGCCAACGAATTCAATTATTTGACGCTTTATGGTAATTCACATGATTCCCACTAGCTTATACAGCATGCATAACACACCATTCCAGAACATGTCCAATACAGAAACACTTTAACAAAAGACAATTAGGAGGAAAACAGATTCCAGTCTGAGCCGAGATAGAAACTGCTGATCCTGCCGAAGGAACTTAGCTCCGCTCAGCTCAGCTGCGCCGAATCAGAAAACAAGCATCATCAATATAGCTGGGAAAGTTTTCCCTCTACAGCAGCATACCTGTCAACGGCACATAAATCAGTTTCATATTGGTTTAATCCCCTTGCGACCTTCAATGCTACTTCGTGAAGTTTCCTCTGAAAGGTCTACAAACTCTACATGTTGGGTTTCAAACTTGTTAAGTCGGGCTCCATGTCTGAATCTGATCCGAACTCAAACCAAAACTCAACACAAGCAGCGCTGCGTCACTTCCGGCTGACACCACAGCAACAAGTGGAGCGCTGATTCCGCGGGTCTATATTCTGCCACTTCTCCCAAAACCTTTACAGCTCGACTAGCCAATAATTAGGACATTGTATATATATATTTTTTTTTATTAAAAATAGTTACGTTATGTACGATCAATGAGCATGTCTTTCGTTTGATTATAAAAAATGATTTGTAGTTCTTTAACAGCGGTGTGATACATAGCGGCTTGTTTTGAGGCTATGACATCAGACAGCTGGAATGTCAGGCAGGCGCGCAGACAGCTGTGTTGAGCTCGTGCACTGCTCTGCGCCTTACATTTATTTTACAAATACATTCTCAATCTGGACGGTCTTCATTACAGTGATATCCAGTTAGTTGAGGAGTCTAGGGATTAGATTGGCTGCTCAGGGGCAGCCATGCATTTTCACTGAGTTATGTCAAGCCACAGATGAACACGACTCACAGAATCTCACTACCAGCACCAAATGTGTACAGCACTAAACTTAAATTATTTTTCATTTTGTGTATGTGCAATTGTGATAGAAGTAGGTCATGCACATCCTTACAATTGCCGTACAAAAATATTCTAGAGATCAGCGGATAACAAACATTTTATTGTAAAAATGTAAATATAGTTATCAGTCAGTCATAGTAAGATACAGGTTATAAACTACAGTGCATTGAATGAGAATAAAAAGCCTGTTTCCTCCAAAAATGCATTACATTGTGTCCTGAGAGGGTGAAACTAACATACGATCACTGATGCTAATTCAAAGAAAACCAAATATCCACTTTACACGTGGGCTACATATTGATCAGTACAATACACACAAATCTATTTCAGCTTCTGACTATCAGTACACTTATTGGTAAATAGCTAATACTGTTTAAATCTCCATGACAATGCAGTGCCTAGAATCAACTCCACCTCGGCGAGGGGGGGAGGGGGGGGTAGGGGTGGGTCGTGGTGGGCATTCCACAATATGAACAGTAAGTACACTGTATGTTTTCATTTTTGAATGTCTAAGCTGTAACAAGACTTCTTAAGCCACATCAACTATCAAAAATATCTTCAGAACTCATCCTCGCTGAGAGAGGATCCTTTGTTCACGAGCTCCGCGATGCACTGTGACTCAGTATTTGAATCGGTGGTCACACACAGCGACTCTGCCATGTTCCTCTCCAGTTCCTCCAGCTCTCTGGAAATCCCCTCATCCTGAATGGCTGCTGTGTTTAGGGAGGCATGTTCCTCATCATTGGTTACAGAGTCACTGGCTTCTTCAGCCAGAGATGATTCCTGTTCTTGTTTGTGATTGTGCTGCTCCTGCTGCTCCTGTTGCTCCTGTTGCTCCTGTTGCTCCTGCTGCTCCTGTTGCTCCTGTTGCTCCTGTTGCTCCTGCTGCTCCTCTTCCTCTAAAGAACAAGCTACAGTTGTCTCTGGAGAGACCCTCTGAAGGGGTGTTGACACACACCGTGGATCTGCTCTCTCCAGATTCTCATGGTGTCCCTCGTTAAATGATGCATAGGGGAAATGATCTGTGTCTTCTTTGGTGTCCAAGGCAACGTCTGTGTCCAGGCTCTTTCTGTGCCAGTGATGTAACAGGTTGTTCTTGCTGCTCTTAGCCTCTGTGCTACAGGTGGGACTGTTGGCTGGACTCTGCAGGTCGTTCCGCAGTACCTCCAGCAGGTGGCGCATTTTGTCCTTTAAAAAGAAATGTAGCGGGACGATATGTTCCAAGCGCTCAGTATATGCTTAGACTTGCTACACAAGCAAAAACGCTTGACCATTTGTTGATAGTACAGGAAAAATATAAATAAACTATATAAAATGGGACTTAAAGATGTCTTTAGAACCACAGAATAGAACTTTGGTTAAACTGATGGGGATTTTCAAGAGGAGCAGAACCAATAAGGGCCTTGTCGCGAAAGGAATATAATAAAACCTGAACTAATACACACTCACCTCGTCTAGTCGCAGTTTATTTATTTCAACGTGACGTTCAAACACTCGCTCTAGGACCCTTGTAGAAGGAACAGGGACAGAAAATCACCATGAAGTAACATTGTCATTACCCAGGCTGTTGTTTAATACATAATGTGCAATCATGAGGCAATATTATTAGGTCTTTCATCAAAGACCATTATCTGGATTTATGGCCTGCCATGAAACAGGGGAGGAAGTGTAGACTGTAGATGAGCCTGCAAGGTCTCGGGTGTCATACCTGTCGGAGTAGAGTCCCCTGGACAAGATCTCGTTTGTTACATCGGCGATAAATTCAAGGTACATCAATTCCTCCTCCCTGTTGAAAGAGTGAGTCGTGACTTTGCACAGAATCTAAATGAGCCCCACGAGAGCTGCAGTTAATAGTGGTCCTTTGTGCAGCATGTAATTGTGTTACTTAAGTGCATTAACATCAGCATGTTTCTTTATAAAAGCTGTGAAAGAGGAAGACCTACTCTGCAGACACTCTCTTCAAGATCGGAGACTTCATTCCTTCTGGTGAAACTCTGGAAGTGACACAAATACTTGGTTTCACGAAATATGCAACACTTAAAAGCTACGGCCACAAATTGAGCCTGTAGTTTGAGGCTATTATGATGAATATTACCTGTAGGAAGAAAGATAAAGGTCACTGTTTTGACTTTTGAACTCTTTGTTTTGGTGTCCAAATGCTGACAGATCTAATGCATGGGAATCTTCATCTGTCCAGTCACGTTCAGAAGCAAATCCCTGTCAAAACAAGAAACAAGCCATGGAATTAAAATGTGTTGACTAATTAAGAAATAATTTTTTCTTCATGTTATTTCTGTCAGCATGTCCATGTTTTATGACTTGTATTACAACATAGTTGTTTACTTTGTCCTGCAATATTAATCACTTTGAAATCCTTGACCTTGAAGCGTAGACTCTTCCAATCTGACAGAGTATTTTATTGAATGCGGTCCCTCTCTCAAACCAGCCACAACAGTCTGCCAGTATGATTGATACTGCAGCCGTAGACATCGTTTTCTATCATCACCTCTTGGCAAGACCTACATATCGGCAGGCAATCGATCACACTTGCTGTATCCTTAAGATATCCTACTACTACAAGCGTGTCTATAATCTCCATAGCAGAACACCGTTTAAAATAAACTCGAAACTTGTGCTGATCTTGCATTTTCATTTGTGTAAGTCCTTGAATGTCATTCTTTTTATTGATTATCTGGTTCATCTCTCCAATCCAATCCACACTGGATACTGGGTGTATTAGTATGGCATCCTGTTTGCCTACCTCTTGGCATAAGACTCCTTTGTGTACAGGCTGCATGATTCTGTGTGCCATATAAACACACCACTTAACATTAAGGTACTGCAGAACTTACCTGAGGTGGATCATCCAATTCAGTTGATAAGAAGTCCTTATGTGTATTTGTGCTGCAAGAAGAACAAACTGGACTCAGTCATGGCACACCTGTTGTGCGCTCTTGAAATGTCATGTTCGTCTAATCTTCCTTCAGTAGCAAAGTACGAACTTTCATTCCTACCTTCCGTGATACGTCTCCTGCCGTGTCATTCGGGGGCCGGGGCTGTTTGGGCTGGTTTTCCTCCGAGGGGGGGTGTAGTAGCGATACTTTGACAGATAGGACCTGCTGTCTGATTTCAGGGTCTTGGGTGTGAAAGGCTTGTCCTGGGTGAAGTGATGAGCATGCTTTTGAAGCAAGTCGCCGCTGTACGTTTTCTGGGCAGGGTCCTGGAAGGCCTTGAAGCTGTTCTGTGTCCCAGTGGAGGTGCCAGAGCGAGCAGAGAGCTGCCTCTGGGAGTTGGGGCCCCTGTAGCTGATCTCTGATGCAGAGTAGACAGGATGGGAGGGGCTACAGGCCCTAAAGGATGTGTGGGATGGATAGACTATCTGCTTGGCGTGGAAGGACGTGTTGAGCTTTGGGCTGGAGATCATTGTGCTTTCAAGACAAAAGTAGGAACTCTCTTGTCCTTGAACAGACCTTCTGCCCTGAAAAAAACAGTAATATATGTATATGTTCAGTGTTTTTTTCCATAGTTAAAGTAACTGGCATTGATTTTCTTTACGTTTGTTTAAAATCCAAATTTCATATTGCAAGATCTATGCAATTCATTAAAAACAGTAAGAGGTGATGATGAGAAGATGTGTTACTTGTGCGTTTTCGGACACACAGGAAGCTCTGGTGCCAGTTCGGCTGCTCCTCTGGGACAGAGAGTGTGCTGACTGGGGCCGTCGCTCACACCTGGAGCCTTCTCTCATCATGTGGTCTCTCTGCAACTGGTCATGGTCTAGGAAGTCATACAAGGAGCACTGAGGTGATAAGCTATCAGTAATGCAGTATCTATGATTGGTAAACACACGGGGAGGAGTGTTGTTTTAATAATGAAATATAACTTTTGAAATATTTGCTACTTACATTTAACACTGTGTGTCATGCTTTTAGGAACAGAGGCATCAATAGCAGCTGTAGGAGACGGGGAAAATACGACCATTGTTTATTAACACGTTGCTACAGAATAAATCTAGTCCAATGCCATATTTATGCATCTAAAACCCAACCTTCGAACTGGATCACGTACCTTTAGCTGAGTACACCTTCTTATAATGAGAAATCATGTGGTCTTGAACAATATACTGAGTGAGTCTGCTGGAGGATCGAGGGCAGAATGCTGGACACAATACAAACATGCATTAATACTGAGTTTAGAATGACTTCACATACATTATACAATTCTATTCTGTTGTAATAACTGTTTTGCACTTCTGGTTGGATGCTAACTGTATTTTGTTACCCTGTACTTGTACCTGTGTAATGACAATAAAGTTGAATCTAATCTAATCTAATTATCTAGCAGGGAGTAGCTGACCTGGCTACTGACCTTTCTGATTAATCTGATCAAACTAAACTATCCAGATACTCACGGCTGCTTTTCAAAGTCCTCTGCCCTCCTGGTCCACTGTGGTTTACTGGAACAGGCCATGCATTCACTGTCATTAAAACAATTCATATAGACACAATTAGCAAGATTTTATATCTATATTATATACATATCTATATATATCTTGTATACTATCTATCTTATATACTATCTTATATACTAACTATCTCATATACTATCTTATATACTATCTATCTTATATACTATCTTATATACTATTTATCTTATATACTATCTATCTTATATACTATCTTCTATACACAGTACCTGTCTAGAGCTACAGGTACAAGTCATTTAAAACAAACGTGCAAGTAAAGATAGCTCACTAGCTAGCTTGAGCCTTTACTGTTAATTGTCTATACAAGAAAAGCTCAACAGTAACTAAATATAAATAACCTGACCAGTTAATAAATAACACAGAAACTAAGAACACTGGCTTGGTTAGTTAACTGGCTAGGTGGTTTAGAAGCTAGAAGCTAGCCTAGCCATCTTGTTGTTACAGAAGTCAAGCTAAGGATGCTAAACACCTCTTTTTGAATCCATAATGCAGGCAGTGTATCCCATGTGCTCCGTAGTCCAACACATCGGTACTTGAAACGTTAAGAAGCTTGTTAATGTTGGTTTAATTGTTGTATGAATGTATAGAGTCAATCAGGCAGAAAACCTGCTAATAAAGCTGAGTCCAGCAGCACCTGGATCAGGACGCCTGTCCGTCGCCATGCCTGGTTGCTATGTCAGCGTCATTGCGTCATTGCGTCACTACGCTCCACCCACAGTTTTCCAAGATTACATGAGGTGACATCTGAAGTATCTGTCCATGGTACTGAAGGAAAGATACCACAAAGTATTTTATACAAACTGTTATTGCGGGATTTTTTTTTGTTTAAATAAATTATATGACTAAATTTACATAAATGTGTAGTTGCTAATAATCTTAAATAATCTTAAAGTACACATTTTATGTCCATTCATCTAACTTCTGGAATTTTGGCCCAACTTGGAAAAACATAATTTTGTAAATTGATGAAAAAAAAAGAAGACATAACCTGTTTTTCAGAGCACTTTGCCATTAAGCTACATATGGACTGATGCATTTCTTTGATGTATTATTTACTAAACCTTCATTCACCTTGAACAATATGCAAATAAAAACACTTTTGATCTGCCTTGTATAGATAGCCCTACAATGAGTGAATAAAATATAATCACACGCAATCTCAACAGTTCTTGCATACACTTATATCTACCATGCAGGAACATTTTTTATTTCAGTTGATCACTATCATTGCTGTGGTCGAGGTGTCTTACATTGTATTAATGTAGCATGAAGCATGTTATAAAAATGGTATAGGCTAGAAATTAGGCTACTAAATATGGGACATCTAATAACCCTAAATCATCACTGCTTCCATATCTAAAATAAGGTAAACAGAAGATTGAAATGTAGAATAGGATACACCAGATTGGGGCTTATTTCACATTTCATACATTATGTACGATAACGGCTGATGTAATGTCTTAAATCGTCGACAGCTGAAGCTATTAACCACGCCCACTACCACGTGCCTGCACACGCTGGTTACTGAAGCGTGACTCTCAGTAGGACCTAAACCATTTCACATTAGTATTCTATTTACATGACCAAACATATAAAATCCTTTCAATTATGACTTACTGACACCACTACAAGCTTTAATTTAGACATTGGTGGGTGTAGGGGTGGGGTGGGGGGTGGGGTGGGGTGTAGGGGGGGTGAAGTGTAGGGTGTAGGGGTGGTGGGTGTAGGGGGGGGTGAAGTGTAGGGTGTAGGGGTGGGGGGTGTAGGGGTGGGGGGTGTAGAGGTGGTGGGCATAGACATTAGAATATGTCTATAGTGGTGGGTGTAGGGGGGGTGGGTGTAGGGGAGAGGGGTGTAGGGGGGGTGGGTGTAGGGGAGGGGGGTGCAGGGGTGGTCCCACATTGTGCTCCGGCTCAGGGAAAGGCGCACAATTTGTCCAAGCCTGCACCCACCACGCGCCCTTGTCAAGCACTCTGAAAAGGATACATGACGCTTTCTTGTTACCTTATTTTTTATTTTCCAATTCACTTAATAACCAGATATGAGTGAATGTATTTATAGTATAGTCCATAGGCTACTATACTATAGTTTAATTGGGATATTTTCCGCTATTTAAAGCTTTTGAACACTTGGCATGTGTGTTTTGAGAGGAACAATAGAACGATGAAATTTCCATTAGAAAACCCCCGGAAACAAGTCAACTGGGACCCAGAACAAGGTTGGTAAATAATTATGACAGCTTTACTTTATCTACTTTAGATGCGATATTGAGTTTTCAAACCTTGAAGAGAATAACAGGCGAAATCGGTCAAAATGTACCAAAAAACGGGGCTTTACTTTTATTCTTTATGTCCAATGTATCTTCAATGTGTTTTTTTATTTTTTATTATTCACACAAAAATGTCTTTTGTCAAAATGTGATTTTGTCAAAAAATATGGTTGAATATGAAGCAAGCAGGGGAGTGGATCTGGTGTCTGTAGTGAGCTCAGCTGTGTGGAGTGGAGGGCGTCCTTCAGGGACAGACAGGGGGGAGATAGGGAGACAGCTGGGGGAGATGCCCACCGCCCAGCCGGGGGGAGAACCGGGCAGAGAGCCACACAAAGCAACTGGACGGAATTTACCGTTTCATATTTTCGTTTTCAGATATTTTTTGTTCAATCCGTTTACATTTCGACTAATTAATTTAGTACTAGTTAAGCTTATTCACGACGAAAAGTGACGTTTACAAACCTGCAGCTGGAACACACACTGTTTTCCTCAGCATCTGTCAAAACTGATAGTTTGCTTTGGATGTCATTTTTCATAAATGCTTTAGACATGCAATTAACTACATTTCAATTTCAGCACCTGATTTCATTGGGGTGATCTCATCTCTTATTAGTTAATGCATCAGCTTGGTTTGATGCAGTAAAAGTTAAGTCATCTCCTCTGGACTGTCTGTAATGTCAGGATATGAAGAGACATAGGAGGTGTTTAATGGGGGAAGGGGGGCGCATTGCTATGTAGTCCGTAATCCAATTTGGCCAAGTATGAAAATCATAAGTAGGGTTGCCAGTATATTCAGTTGGTGACAATGAGGTGATTAATGCTCACATTTTCCTGTTAGTGTTCAAGAGAAATATTCTTTCTAATAATAGCTCCCTGTTTTAATCTGGATATTTTCTAAAAATGATGGTCAAACCATTTGTTATCTCGTATGAGCTTGTGTATTTTTGGAGTCCTGTTGGAGTGGATGATACAGTTAAACAGTAGGAGTGTAGGGTACTTCATGAAACATGTAGGGTCAATTGTACTGCTCATTTGTTCCATTCCACTCAATTATTTGATGTGATGAAAAGCAGTGCATATTAATGTCAGACCAGTCAGAAACATGACCCAGTTTGAATGTTGCTCATTAATGGGTTGTACTTTCTGGTGTTCTCGAATGTTCGTCAAATTCCAGTGGGTGGATATTGATGAAACACACCCTCTTCTCTGAATTTCCCTAGGAATGTTTTTACATTTCTATTGCGTTTCTCATAGAAAAAGGTTCCCCAAATCTCTCTCTCCCTGCACCCTGTAATGTAATCATTCAAAAGCTCTGCGATGAATCTCTCACTGTGTTTCCATAACTATGTGACGACAGTTTGTCGGGATCGATTTAGCCTTGGCTCCAGTCAAGTAATCGACTAACCAGATTTATCCATCCTGCAGGAGCATGAGGGACTTCCTGGATGTCCTTGAGTCATCAAATATGTGGGGGGGAGATGGGGGGGGGGGGGTATAGTGCCATCCAAGTTCATGCAGCATAGGCAGTGGTTACAGGAAATTATAGGCTGATTTGTAATGTAGCTTTTGTCAAAAAAACACAGGTGTGGTACAGACAAGCTCTAGTATAAATAGTTTAAGTGTGTATATAAATAGATTGTGGATTTCAGTAGTAACTTCAGATGAGTCGGATGTCTTTTAATAAACAAAGTGGTGGGCTTGGCATCGCTGCTTGATAACCATTGCCCTGCCTTAAGGTGCCAAACAATCTCCCACTGGAGAGGTGGGTGTATGTGTGTGTGTCTGCAAGATACGCTTGTAAATTGCCAAAACAGTGTTGTGATCGTAAACATGCTGTGATCTAAAAATAGCTACCTCCTTGGAAATGCCCCCTATTTCCACCGACCTCCGCTTGCATTCGTTAATACATTTCACAGGTCATTGGGGAACCTTTGACCTGCTGAGGCAGTTATCCGTCTCTCTCATAGTATCTGCCTGTCTATTAGACAGATTGAATCCTGCTTCTCAGGAGGCAAATTGTTTTTCTGCACATCTTGGCAATGTTCTAAGTGTTCCATGTGCCCCTCCTGTTGACATCAAAACAAAAGCAGGCACTTAGTGTCTTTAAGGACAATGTGAACAGTTAAGGGAAATAAGCCAGAAAAAGACTCTCTTTTAGCAGTACTATTGTCTGAGAGAACATCCATATCTATACTGTCTCCTGGGCTGGGATGGGTTGGTCATACAGGGAGTTAAAAGCCCACGCTGCTGGGTAAGAGCTGGGGAGCCGCCCCACACTGCGGTGCACAGGACTAATGGCTTTTATCATTAGCCGCTAGGCTGCAGCTATCTCTGCATCTGTGATGAACTTTATTTGTTACTGAGGCTCAAGAGCAGAGGACACTGCACCACACCTGCTATATGTAGCATAGTGTCTTCAGGGTGAGGGAGGTCTGAAAGACAAACACACACTGGCCAAGGTTCACAGACACAGGTTCAGATCATGTGTAGATGTGCTGCATTTCTCTGTTACCGACTGGCTCTGTTTTTTCCCCTTCCTTGAAGGTTGAGGTTGGTTTAGGCACAGTCCTATGGTTGTATGTGAAGTTCACTGGGACATTGCTTGGAAGAAAATTTATTCAGTATAATAGGATAGATGGATGCCAGTAAATCTCAGGACACAAAAAGACTACTACGGTACTCATGATTTGAAATGTTTCCCTTTCAGTGGCGGTCCAAACCAACTTGAACCCACCAGATAAGGTCCAATCAGAGATGATCCAATCCAGTTTGGTCCAGGCCAGTGTGGCAGCCATGCAGAACCCTATGGGCTGCGATCTCAAGGCCAACGGGCACTGCCCTCTGCCGCGCCTCTCCATCTCTTCCCGCTCGGCCAGTGTGGTGGCCAGCATGGACGCCAGCACAGAAGGCTTGGCAGCTCTCCACTCTGTGATGAAGTGGAAGACGGTGCTGGCTGTGTTCGTGGTGGTGGTGTTCTACCTGGTGGCTGGTGGGCTGGCCTTCCAAGCACTGGAGAAGCCCTTTGAGAGCAACCAGAAGGACAGCATCACCCTGGAGAAGGCCTCGTTCCTGCTCAGGCACCCCTGCGTCACCCCTGCCGAACTGGAGTCTCTGATCAAGGTGAGTGGGCTCAAGCGGAGGAGGAGAAGAGGAGGAGGAGAAGAAGAGGAGGAGGGGGAGAAGAGGAGGAGGAGGAGAGGAGGAGGGGTAGGAGGAGGGGGAGTGACATGAATGCAGTCGCAGGGGTCAAAGGGATGGATTGCGACACTTAGGGGGTAAAATTACTCAAGATTTAATTTGCCATTTATAAATGCTTGCTTGGCAGGTTATTAACATGATAAAGTATGTATTGTGTACACGCTATACTGTGTATAGCGTGTACACAACAGTAGTGTCAGAGGATGGACCATGAAGTGTTTATTTATTCTTAAAGGCTGGAGTGTAATTAATAAACATGTTATCAATACCATACTACAAGTCATTTCTAAGTGCATCTTATGAGCCCAAGACAAGAGATCTACAGTACAAAAGAACAAATCCTTTTGTATTTCCATCAGCATAGAATATGTGACTTTGTCTCATACAGCCTTTAAGCACATCATGACCAAAACAAACACACTTCATCCTTACCTTCTGGTTGGCTGCTGTGTCTTAAGTGAGAAGTTAATCCATGTATTGAAAGGTCTGTCTACCCTTCATCAATTAACCACAACCAGACCTTCATTGTTCTTGCTAGCTTCTATATCCATAATGCACTTTGAGACTTGAGACTAATTAACATATTCTATGGTTAAGTGCCTCGATCGACCATCAGTGTTTTGTTGCGTAAGAAACATGAGAAACCACAAAAAATCACTTGTTAGCTTAGTTTTCTTGGAAAGACTTGACCTTGCTTGATGTGGTTAGTCGCAGTGACATTTTCCTGTTCTAGAAAAACCTCCTTGAGTTGAAAACTGAGAATAAATAAGGCTCAGTATTGATTGAGATGCTTTTTAGAAACACCCACACACGGAAAAAAGGAGTAAGCAAGGAGATAGTTCTGGCAAACGACATACCAATGTTATGTAACATGCTCAGGAGGTGCAGAGGTTATGTATACACACACCAGTTGAACATCACTAAAAAAACATGCGTGTCTCAGAATGCTAAACTGAAGCACCATTTCAGAGGATTTCTTGCACACTATCGATTCCAAGCATCCATACTGTATGCATCTCATTATTCTTTATCATGAGGATCATATCTTTGTGATTAGGAGAACTGCTGTAGGGCTAGCTTGAAGCGTCTCGAGATCTGATGATCTTGGATGAGCTCCACAGCCATATAGATAGAGTTCACCAACACCAATCGATAGATGCATCTCCCTGGATGGGCTGAGGACAGATCGCACACCCCACATCTCAGTCTGGAGATGAACCTCGGCTCCTCACACCTATCATGACCACTTGTAAATTCTGACCTACAGTGAAACTTGATTGTATCGGTCTAGTCCGCTCCATCTCTACTGGAACTCACCTGTTTTATATGGGCAGGAGCTCGGCTCATGAACCTTTCAGTCCAGGGGATCGGTGTGAATCAATCCACATTACAAGCAGAAGAGGCAGGTTTCATCATGGCTTTTAGTGTCTGTTTTTACAGCCTCATCTGACCTTAGCGTGACAAAGCCTGTAGTGAAATATCACGTCTGGAAAACATGGCGGAAAAAACCCCCCCAAGCCCACATGCGGCACGAACCCTTTCATAACCGGGATTGGAAAAGGGACTGGAGGTGTGCAGCTGCCGCTGTAGCTGGCTGAGCTAAAGAGCGAGGTGGGAAGGAGTCAGATGGGAGAAAGCACTGGCCAGACATCAGTGGAAGTCAGGCCCAGCAGGGACACGGTGGGTGTTTATTCAGATGGACCGTTCCACACAGTTCCACGCTGGCTGAAGAGGACAGGATATCCCACGCCAAATGCGATTTTTTTCTTTCTTGGAGAGCTTTGTCACGTCACAAAAGCGTCCGCATGCAGATGTTTGGTGGGTTTTACACGTACAGGGATCCAAGAGAGGTCCAGGGGTCTACTGATCCAGGAAACAGATGGTTATGAATCCCAGGGAAAAAAAATAAACAGAGGCTGGCAAACCTCAACATATCATGTAGGAAGGAATAGAGCAAGACATTTTACATTTAGTCATTTTAGCAGACGTTTTTATCTAAAGCAACTTACAGCAATTACAGGGACGTTCCACCCTGAGGCAAGTAGGGTGAAGTGCTTTGCCCAAGGACACAATGTGATGTAGCCACAGCCGGGAATCGAACTGACAACCTTCCGATCATGAGCCCAACGTCTTAACCGCTGAGCCATTTGACTCCCTAGTCATCTGACTCTCTAGTCAATTTGCTGTGTAAAGCTCTCTTACATTATAAAGTGTGGACCTAGACGTAGAAGCAGACCTCTCTTCAATATCTGAATTCCTTTTTTTTGTATGTGGCTGAGCTTTAAAGCAAGAGCCAAGAGAGAGAGAGGACCCTCCGCTTCCCAGCAAGCTGGCTGCATCTTCAACAGTGCATGTCTGAGTGCTGCCTACCTCTCATCCTCCCCCTGCCCCCCCCACACCCAGACCCTCTGTTCTGTGGATTCGTCTTTTCACACTTCACCAATCCATGCGTAGGGGGCCCGTTCTGGGGGAGGAACAAGCCACAGTTCGATGCAGCGTTGGGAGAAATCCAGGGCAACGCTTCCTGAAGGAAGGCGTGGAGCTCTAAACCTCTCTCATGGTGAGCCTGGGGCCCCCAAAGGAAATCAATTATTCAAGGCATGTGCCAGTTTAGCCACACCTCCCTCTTAAAGTGCTTTACCAGCATTGCCAGAGAAAAACCTGCTTCAACAACCCCCCGTTTCGACTCTCTAATTATTGTCTGATTAGAAAAGCTGAACATTTTGTGAGTTGGAGTCCTGGGGATACTAATGGTTCACTGGAATACGACAGGTACATATATTTGGTACCGATTTGCTACAAAGCAATTATTGGACTGCAAATACCATGACATTATTTACTGGTTCCTACATGACACCATCCCCCCTGAATGATGCCAGAGTGTACAACCTTGATTTACACCATTGTGTAGCACCTTCTTTTATCAACTTCCATGATCACAAATCACATTGTTGTCAGAACTTCCACCTGAGGAGTCGGCTGACTTGGCGATGTTCTCCGGGTCCGTGGGATAGCTGTGGTGTAAACCAAGCACTCCATCAAGCTGAGATTGATGTGTTTGTTTTAACAGATTCCACAGGCCAGCCGGTAGTGCTGTGTCAAGGCTGTCACTCTTCCATCTCACCCCCTCTTTCTCTCTCTCTCTCTCTTTCTCTCTCTCTCTCTCTCTCTCTCTCTCTCTCACACACACACACACAACAAGAGAGGCTGCCAATCAGGCCAACTGGTGACTCAATGTTGATTTACTGGCAGAAAAAAAGAGCTTAAAGATGAGAGCTCCGAGGAGAATAAGGGAGAGAAAAAGAGACAGAGTTGTTTTTGTTTGCATCTGCTGTGTGTGTTGAGAAAGAGGAGAGACAGAGAGAGAAAGAGGGAGAGAGAGAGACAGAGAGATAGAGAGAGAGAGAGACAGAGAGAGAGAGAGTGAGAGAGAGAGAGAGAGAGAGAGAGAGAAAGGGAGAGAGACAGAGAGACAGAGAGAGAGGGAGAGAGAGAGAGAGACTTTATGCACAGTCTCTGTATGTGACTAATATGTACTTACTGACCACCTACTGCGTGCCCACTAGGATGCAGTAGCTAATTGGCTTAGCCTTGCAGCAGTGCGATGAGTCAGACTGTGGCATCATGGGAACTCATGGTGGAAGCATCCCTCTGACTTGTTGTTGTGACACAAGGAGTTTATGACTCGAACACGGTTCTGTTCAGCTAAAGGGCCAAGCTAAAGTCTTGAAATGTGTGATGTTCTCTGTCATAAACACACATATGCCCCTATTCACACATATGCCATCCACACACTTGCACACACACACACACTATCCAATCCAATCCAACTTTATTTCTATTGCACTTTGAAACAACACGGTTGACCAAAGTGCAGTACATAGCAATATTGAAAACGCAATAAATAGACACACACTATACACAGTAAAAACAACACAACAATTGGTAAAAAATACACACACACACTCATGCAAACAAACACACTGCAGTGACTTTGTTCCATGTTCCTTAGTGGTTGTGGTCGATAGTTCATTTGATCTGAAAAACATGTCATTGATTACGTGTCTGATGTGGGTTCAAACCAGGTCCACGAATGAGCTGACAGAGACACTTCTTATTATCCTTCATACCTGAGCTGAATACTCACATGACTGCTCAGAAGGGCACACAGCAATCACACAGTGATTGGTTCATCTTAGTTCTCCCACACCTCATTTAAAAAACATTTTGAGGCCCTATTATGTTGTCAATATCATCAAAGCCACCATGATAACCATTTTTTTGTGACATAAAGGTATGCTTTCATTATTTGATGTCTTCAGTGTTCATGGTCTGAAGTCCTCTCATGGTGGAAGTCTAAGATTAAGAAGAAGGAAGTCTGGATTGGCATGATGATGAGCATTTAGTCCTGCTGTTCTCAATCTTCTGCTAGACAGAGACAGAGAGAGAGAGAGAGAGAGAGAGAGAGAGAGGGAGAGAGAGAGAGAGAGAGAGAGAGAGAGAGGGAGAGAGAGAGAGAGGGGGAGAGAGAGAGAGAGAGAGAGGGAGAGAGAGAGAGACAGAGACAGAGAGAGAGAGAGAGAGAGAGAGACAGAGAGAGAGAGAGAGAGGGAGAGAGAGAGAGAGAGAGAGAGAGAGAGAGAGAGAGATCAAGAGTCCTGCGTATGTAAAGTGAGAGTGTGGCAGGTACCCTATCTGTGCTGTTCAGGTGGAGATGCCATTTGAATGAATTCAGCCACCGACTGTGAAACGCCTTGGCAACACTGGGGGGCGGAGCTTCACGCTGGGATCCTGATCACCTGACTCAGGTTAGCTGTGCTGCTAACCAGACTGTGGCTTGCACAGCCAAGGGCAGGGCACAGGACCTGGGTTCATCTGAATCAACACAGTAGCAAGACCGGGGTCAATTGGAACTGATTGAAGTTACCATTATTTTTTTAACTATGCACTGTATGTTAAAGAGAACACGCAATATGGGACTGGGGGTGGGTGGGGGTTTGCAATGGCTCAGAGGAGATAAAACAGAATAACAGCCTACATAAAACTGAAGATTAAAGAGGAGAGATGTGAGATAAAAGTGTTCCGGTACGTGATTGTGTCAGCGAATTCTGCCCAGCCCTCAAGGAGAACCTTCCAGAGAACTGAAGCAGAGCTAAACGCTAAACAGACAAACGTAGGACTTAAGCAACACAGACACAGACGAAGATGAACATGTATTAGAAGCTTCAGATAATACGATGTTTTAACTGTGGAGGTTTCGTACATCTTAGTATATGTTTCCAATGGGAAACAAGATGGTGCAGGCAGTCCAGATGGGAGGAAACAGGGTGAACTGTTTCTGTGACATCCTGGAAAGGTTCACCGTACAGGAAGTGTGTCCCTCCCTGCTGTATCCTGTGGGATGTGCAGGGTTACAGTACCTGACTGTGATGGACCCAACCCTGGTCATTCTGCTGACCCCCACACCTGCACTCTGTCCTGCCTGCCTGCTCACACACATACTGGACACAGACACACGAATGTGCCCCCTACACCCACACAGCAAACCATCTGGACCAACAAGAAAACATCGCTTGACATCCCCTTCGTCAACCCTCACTTATCTTTTTCTCCTCCTCCGCCTATCCCACTCTCACCCTGCCCTCCTCTGTGACAACCTCCCCCGTTTGTCTTCATCCCTCCCCCTCTCCACCCCCCTCCGCCCCTGTTCTCCACCCGCCTCCACCCCCCTCCATCCCCCCCTGCCTTTGCCTCCACCCTCCTCTCCCCACGCTCCACCCCCCTCTGCCCCGTCCATCCCCCCCTGCCTCGTCCCCCACCCCGCTCTCCCCTTTTCCACCCCCTTCCATCCCCCCCTGCCTCGTCCCCCACCCCGCTCTCCCCTTTTCCACCCCCTTCCATCCCCCCCTGCCTCGTCCTCCACCCCCCTCTCCCCTCTTCCACCCCCTTCCATCCCCCCCTGCCTCGTCCTCCACCCCCCCTCTCCCCTCTTCCACCCCCTTCCATCCCCCCCTGCCTCGTCCTCCACCATCCTCTCCCCCCGCTCCACCCCCCTCTGCCCCGTCCATCCCCCCTCTCCCCCCGCTCCCTTGTCAGTCCATCTGTGGCGATCACCACCGTGGTCGTCTCCATCATCACTCTCCTCACGCGTGTTACGTAAGGACAGTGTGGCACCAGAACACACAGGAGTGAGCGGCGCTTGCTGAATCTGCTGTCTGAGTTCACGGTTTGATGGCTTCGTGGTGTGAAAGCAGACCCGGGCACGTGTTTCAGCTGGCAGGACTTAGCGTGGGGTGGCAAGGCACTGTGCTGTGAACTGTACCCAGCTGTGGTGTTGAAACCAAGGCAACACACAGCAGAGGCGTGCCTCCATCGCTTCAGCATGCAGGTTAACGAAACGCCTCTGTCTCAGTACAAGGGTGGAACAGTGTCAGGTAAGATCCGATTTCAACCCGATCCAGCAGCATCCGTGTCACTCAGATGGTCTTATGAACTGTGTTTTCTTGTTGTTTCTAGCACGCTATAGATGCAGTGAGCGCTGGGGTGAGCCCGATAGGAGACACGTCCTATAACTCCTCCCACTGGGACCTGGGCAGCGCCTTCTTCTTCGCTGGTACAGTCATCACAACCATCGGTAAGCTGCACCAGCCCCCTAGCGCTCCCCACAACACACTGTCCCACTGGAATTGAGATGTTATGATGATTTCACTGCCACTCCTTGCTCCTTGCTGAGAGGCTTATTTGCCTAGGAACTGCTGACCAGTCCATGACTCCTGACCAATCACGTACTGTTACCATTCACACTTCGGATTCTTTGTTTCTGCTGTGCTTTCTTCATGCACAAGTCTTTTTGTTGCTTTGGATAAAAGCGTTGAATTAAATGTCTTTTGAATTAAATGTAGTCAGTCAGTGCATTGGTGCAATTCTGTCGTCTGGAAATGCAGTGACTTCCAAGTCCAGTAGTTCGACCACCTGGATGTCAGAATGAAAATCTGACTTCAGTTCAGAAAACGAGTGACTCATTTTCTCATTTTCTATTGGAACATAAGAAGGCAGAGTCTTTGAGACGTTTTCTAGAAAGATCTTGATGCAGTGTAAGCAAGGTCATGTATTTGCTTTGTAATTGTAATGTGCTGTTAATAACACTTGAATGAATGGAACATGAAGGCGTAACTTTATGTTGGGCAACAAGTCCGCCCCAGGATGTAATTTTCCGTCTACAAATGTCCATGCAAGTGAGAATGGAATCGTTTGCACAGAAAGTCTTGAATATCATTTAATTAGCCTGAATGCTTCACTCACTGGGCCAAAGAGATTCTCACTGCAGCCTCATTTAATATAAGGTTCTCTACAGAACAACTTAATTACTTTCTAACTCATTTAGCTCCAGCTCCAGGAGTACAAAGCTCTTTACAGGCTTAGATCCTACAAACAACTTGACCATCCCTTCTCCTCTCCTCCTCCTTCTCTTTCTCCTCCTCATTTTTCCTTTCTCCATCACAGGTTATGGTAACATTGCCCCCAGTACAGAGGGAGGTAAGATATTCTGCATCCTTTATGCCATATTTGGCATCCCTCTGTTCGGCTTCCTGCTGGCAGGGATTGGAGACCAGCTGGGCACCATCTTCGTCAAGAGCATTCTGAAGGTGGAGAGGATTTTTAGGGTGAGTTCTACTGCCGTGTCATCATGGATTACGAATGCGGATATTACCGCATTGTTTACCTCTACAATTTCAACGAGTGAGACGTGGCGTCATGCAACAGCGTAGGTCAGGGGTCGGCAACCCTGGTCCTAGGGAGCCACTGTCCTGAAAGTTGGAGATGTTTCCCTGCTCCAGCACACCTGATTCTAATTGAGGTTAATTATGAGGCTTCCACAGAGCTTGATAATGACCCTTCATTAGGATCAGGTGTGCTGGAGCAGGGAAACATCTAAAATCTTGAGGACAGTGGCTCCCTAGGACCAGGATTGCCGACCACTGGCGTGGGTAAACAACCAAGTTGGACGCGTCTGGACATAATGACAGCAGCAGCAGCAACTTAGAAAAGAGTGGCCCTTCTCCTGTTGTCTATCAGAGCGAGAACAAACCTGTTGTTATCTCAAACCCATTACAAGTCCATTCATGCTGAACAGTCAGGTGTCTATCCAGCTTACTGGCTCTTCATGGAGACTTTATCGCTGTTATCCAGGTTTTATCCGGGCTCAGGGGGATGTATTTGAACTCTGTGGCTCATCTGTGTGTAGTCAGGCTTGTCCAGATGAGTCAGAGGTGCTTTGTTGCTCTAAGTCTACGGAGCCTTTGAATTAGAGAGGAGAAGGGCAGAGAACAGGGGCAGGGTCAGATTGGGATTCAGTGCATGTGCGAGGGGCTGTGCTTAATAGAATAGTTTGAGACCAAGTCCTTATTAAAACTGCTGGAGAGCTGTGAACCTTGAGACCCAAACCACAATGAAAGTCACTCACGGATTTCTTGAATGCATTGAAGTTGGAGATTGGAGAGTTAATGAGTATCAGAACTGTTTTGTTGACAGTCTAATAGCGGTTAGGAACACGTTTCAAAAGCTAGGCCCGGTTGTTTTCGAAGTCGCACGCATCACAGCTTCCATTTTCTCTTTGCGTTATCCTGCAGCAAAAACACAAGCAGATCAGCCAGACGAAGATCCGAGTGACGTCCACCATCCTCTTCATCCTGGCCGGCTGCATCGTCTTCGTCACCATCCCGGCCGTCATTTTTAAACACATCGAGGGATGGACCACCTCTGGAAGCCATCTACTTTGTGGTCATCACCCTCACCACTGTGGGCATAGGAGACTATGTAGCGGGTAACTAATACTTTGGTACATTTTACAGATCGCAACATGGGGGGGTCAGATGGCTCAATGGTTAAGGCGTTGGCCTCATGATCGGGTTGTGAGGTCGATCCCCGGCTGTGGCTATATGATGTTGTGTCCTTGGGCAAGGCACTTCACCCTACTTGCCTCAGGGAAAATGTCCCTGTACTTACTGTAAGTCACTTTGGATAAAAGCATCTGCTAAATGAATACATGTAAATACAGTTATTGTTATTATAAAAACATGCAGTTATTCTTCAGGTGTCCATGTGATCCTGACCTATCTATGTATCTTAACTTGCATAACAATGTAATGGCAGCTCCATATAACCTTCCAAACCTCCCACTGTACCCTGACAACACAGAGTCATGACGGCTTGTCTGACTTCCAGGTGGTGACAGACGAATCGACTACATGAAGTGGTACAAGCCAGTGGTGTGGTTCTGGATCTTGGTGGGCCTGGCCTACTTCGCGGCAGTTTCTGAGCATGATCGGGGACTGGCTCAGGGTTCTGTCTAAAAAGACCAAGGAGGAGGTGGGTTTCGTCAGAAAACCTGTGTTCTCTCTTCTATAAGTTCCTCTTTCTTTCCCTATGCACCCCCTCCCCTCCTCCCTCCCTCCCTCCCTCCCTCCCTCCCTCCCTCCCTCCCTCCCTCCCTCCCTCCCTCCCTCCCTCCCTCCCCTCCCTCCCTCCTCGGCCAACCCCCTTGCTGTTTTGCTTCCAGGTTCATTTCTAGTCTGGTGCCTTGAGTGATAGAAAGCAGAGTCATTAGGGTATCCGAATCTGAATCAAATTAACTTTATTGATCCCGGAGGGGAAACTCTTTAGTAACAATGGCACACAGTCTGGTCAATGCACACGGGCGTAAGGCTGTAGGGGTAAGAGAGTAGAAGAGTGCAAAGGGGGGATAAAGGAGTATGGGGTCTAATTAAATGAAAAATTAAGTAATTGCACACAGGGGTAAAAGGCTTAGAGTAAAATAAGAGTGCTAGGCAACAGTATAAATATATCGAGAGATAAAATAAAATAGCGAATATGGTGGAAGTATTAATGTTGTAAAATGGAGAATATGGTGGAAGTAGTAATGTAGTAGCAGGAGGTTTATTGATCTGCAGATAGGACTGTATGGAGACTGGTCCTCTTAGCAAAACTGACATTACATTCGTCTCTACGCATTTTTTTATGTTAGCAGTTAGCGATGGACTCATCCTCCATGATAGGACTACCCGTGTTCTATTTCAGGGAGAGTGTTATTCATCCTCACTGCTGTGTTGTTGACGACAGGTGGGGGAGTTCAAGCTCACGCGGCCGAGTGGAAGGCCAACGTGCGGGCGGAGCTTCGCGAGACGCGCCGCCGCATGAGCGTCGAGATCCACGACAAGCTGCAGCGGGCGGTCACCATCCGCAGCATGGAGCGCAGGCAGCTGGGGCTGGAGCAGCGGGCGCACTCCCTGGACATGCTCTCGCCGGAGAAGAGAGCCGTCTTCGCCAGCCTGGACGCGGGCCGCTTCAAAACGTCCTCGCAGGAGAGCATCGACACCAAGCTGAACAACCTGCGCCTGCGGGGCGCCGTGGAGCCGTACGAGGAGCGCCGGAGGGGCAGCGAGCAGCAGCAGCGGGGCCACGCCCTCGTCCTACGACGACAACCTCTTCAACCTGCGCTTCGGTTCGCTCACCAAGCTGTCCAAGCGCCAACGCAACCGGGATCTGCGGCAGAACATTCCGGAAGACGTTGCGGTTGGCGTGCGAGGCCATGGGTGGGGGAGGGTGTGGCGCCGGTACAACTCTGGGAGATCAGAACGTTGAAGGACTGAGAGAGGGAGAGCTGGAAGATGGGAAGAGGAGAGGACGGAAGCCAACGTCAGTTTGACCAATCTGCCAACGTGCACAGCAGATGGCCTCAACCTGAATGGCTTTGTGCCAGCTCAGGCCAAAGAGAGAGAGAACGAGAACATTCTGGAAGAAAGAAACCTTCAGCCTCAGACAAGTCCATAAACATGCTCAGACACAGATTCAGAGAAAGAGAGAGAGCGAGAGTGAGAGAGGGAGAGAGGGAGAGAGAGAGAGTGAGCGGGGGCGAGAAAGACCAGTGAGAGATGCAACAATAGAAGGACATTGAGGAGCAGTTTGTTTTTCATTGTCTTGAAATGTGCCTTTTCTGGTTTTCTCTGCATAGATGTGGCATGTGCTCTGCAGTGTCTCTAGGCTAAGTTAACAGTCACTGTGTCCCAGTGATGGAGACCGTCAGAATTGTTGCCAAAAATACAACTGATGGAAACCACAGTGTAACGGACGTCTCTTTAATGAACCACCTCGACACAGCCCCAGCTCCCATCCCCCAAACTCAGTTGCCAAGTTTCCTGCCCCCCCCCCCCCTTGGCGTATTTCTCCAAAATAACAGAGACAACATGGAAACCTTATCTTGGACTTGGGGGGTGGGGGGGTCGATGTGAGCCAATGACCCAGAGACCATCCATCTGAATTTCCTCTCAAACATATCGATCTACACTTTGCCATCTCATACCACAGGAGCTATTTTTAGCATCAGGCAATTGCGCTGCTAGGTTAACCTGAGTAATAAGAAAGACTTGTTGTGGGGGGGGGGGGTGTTGGGCGCCGGATCAATAGACAATATTGTGTGCATTTATTTATTGAAGTACTAATATTCTTATACGATAACTGTGCTAGGAGCTCACGCCAAACAAGAATATTACTCTGTGATTGTGCATGGGATTTAAAACACCACTTGGTTTTTCGGACGCTCTCAGGTTAGAGGAAGATGGTTTGAATGTGAGGTGGAAGTCTGTTGGTGATTGTCGATTCTGTAAGTAACTGAACAGCAGCATTAATACACCGTACTGGATATGAAATCCTGGAGGAAATCTCACTGATGAGCTTGTCTAATCTAATAAAGTAATTACTAGTGGTTTCCTTAGAACTAGGAAATTAATTATCTAAAGTAGTAACAAGCTTCCAAGGGCACGTTTCATATTGATTTGGTGGACATACAACATTACCATACTAAGAGATGTCGAAAGGTCCATATCACCATGGTTTTTATCATTACCTTCTTGTAATTATTTATTTTGGAATGAATGTTTTTGTTGGTTCTCACAACAAAGATTGTTTGATCGATTGTCTGATTCTGAATGTGACTGAGTTGAGGATTAAAAACGTTTTTTCATCAAACTGTTAGAGTACGTTGTGATTGATCATTATAATTCATGGTGAACCACACAAACATCCTTTTTTTCCTTTGACCAAAGCCGTTGGTCTTTACATTGTTTTCACCTGTGTTGTAGCTGTGCTACCTGATGCTTTACACTCTGAAATGTTTGCCAATTTTCTACTGTTTTTTCTACTCATTCATTATGTATCATCATACATGAGGTGAACAGATACTGTGAGCCAACCCAGTTACATCATCGTAGTAAGAAAACAGCTGTACTCTATCATCTGACTGCTAAGCATGTGTTCCCAATGGTGAATATTGTTACTGTAGCTCCTGGTGTAAAACCCTGCCTGTGCTTCAAACCAGCAGTACCATCCCCTGTGGGTTTCTGTTGCTCAGATGATCTGTCATTCAAATATTCAAAACATGACATCAAATGTGGTGAGTGCCTTTTCCTCAAATAAAAAATACAAACCTGTTGAAGCAGTTTGTTTTCAAGTTGTTGTTTGATGCAATATGTATTATTGTGCTGTTTGTTGCATACACCCATAGCAGCGATTATATTTCCAGTCATTAATGTGTTATTGAGTGAATTAAAGCTACCCTCATTTTACATTCATTTAGCAGACGCTCCCCCCCCCCCTCCCCCGAGTCAAGTGAGGTGAAGTGCCTTGCCCAAGGACACAACTTCATGTTGCCTCAGCCTGGAATCAAACTAGCGACCTCCTAATCAGTAGCTCGCCCTAACCACTCAGCCTGACTAATTGGATTTACTGTCAGAAAAAATGGCCGACTTTCACTTTCGATGATCCTGACGTAGAAATACAATTTAGCAGAATAGGACAATCTGCTACAACAGTGGTCCCCAACCCTGGTCCTCAAGACCCACTGTCCTGCATGTTTTAGATGTTTCCCTGCTCAAACACACCTGAATCAAATGACTGGGTTGTTAACTAGCTTTGAAAAATCCTGGTAACGAACATGCAATTAGAATCAGGTGTGTGGGAAGGAGGGGAACATCCAGAACATGCAGGGCAGTGGGCCTTGAGGACCAGGGTTGGGGACCACTGAGCTACAACACAGTATGAATACACCAAAATATCATTTGGATTTGATCAAAGATTTTTTTTTTCTCAGCCCACAGGCACTAAGTACATTTTCACCATCAATAAACTCCATCCTCGAAAAAGTCAAGCTTAAGGAAATTCCCATTATTCCACACGCTGAATGACAACATAATGGCATGTCATTACGCAACACGCTCCCTGGCTCTCTTCCCCACCCTGGGGCTTCTGAGGCCTCACGTGAGGCTCCTCGTGTGCCAGCAAGCGGAACCTGCTGATGACAGCGCAAAATACATCCATCAAGGAGGGCCGGAGCAGCGTGGGGGACGGCGGCCATCCTTCACAGAGGAGATGAAGGCTGGGTGGATGACGTGTTGATGAGTCCGCCTCAGATGACCTTCACCTCTCTTCGACCTGCTCCCTTCCCTCGGTTCTTTTTTTCTTTCGTTTTCTCTCTTTCTCTCTCCCTATCTTTCTCTCTCTCTCTTTAGCTCTCTCTGTATTTTTTCTCTTTCTCTTTAGCTCTCTCTCTTTAGCTCTCTCTCTCTCTCCCTCTCTCTCTCCCCCTCTCTCTCTCACTCTCTCTCACTCTCTCTCTCTCTCCCTCTCTCTCTCTCTCTCTCCCTCTCTCTCTTTCCCTCTCCCTCTCTCTCCCTCTCTCTCTCTCTCCCTCTCTCTCTCTCCCTCTCTCTCTCCCCCTCTCTCTCTCACTCTGTCTCTCTCTCTCCCTCTCCCTCTCTCTCTCTCTCTCTTCCGCTCTCTCTCTCTCTCTCTCTTTGTTAGTAGATTGATACTCTTTCTCTGTTCCTGTCTCTCTCTGCGTCTCCACCCTCTCCTTTTGTGTAAGTACTAAGGAACTGTCAGACAGGTAACCCAGGTGTGTTATTATAGTGTTTGGTGCCTTCACACTGGATGTTGTCAATATAATTTAAACAGGGACTGTGGGCTGAGAGAAGACAATCTCTCCACCAATCAGGATTCCTCTTTGTCAGTTGATCTATGATCTTGCTGTGTCTGTTCTGCGCTCCCCTCAGAGGTGTCTGTTCACAGACGCAGGTCTGGGGGGACGAGACAGGGATCAGTCTGCTCACATTTGTTCAGTAAGTCTGTTGATCTGAATGTAAGCACGTGCATCTGGCTCTTCCTCTGTCCGTCCAGCCACATGCATGATGACCCGGCCTGCCCCTCCGCTCATCCCGTCTCCTGCGACACGGACCAGCCCTCGCTGCCTCTCTCTGCCCCGGCATGCCCTCACCTGTTAGCAACTCTTGCCTGTTCCGCTCACACACGCACATACTTCTGCTTCACTCCACTCCCCACCTGCGCCCCCAGCTGCTCCCACTCCCCACCCCCCCTCCTACCCCCCCCACCCCCCGAATCTCCCTCGTGCCTGCGGTCACCCAGACCTCTGACCCTCACATGACAGAGCCACCGCGGGGGCGGTGTGGGAGCATGTGGCCCTCACCTGCCTGAGTGGCAGGCCTGTAATCAGCTGTGGGGGAGGCACAGGCTACCACTTGGCAATCAAAGTCGTGTATAATTCAGGAAGGAGGGAGGGATGGAGAGAGAGACAGAGAGACAGGGAAGGGAGAGAGAGTAGGAAAGGAGAGAGAGAGGAGGGAGGGAGGGAGGGAGGGAGGGAGGGAGGGAGGGAGGGAGGGAGGGAGGGAGGGAGGGAGGGAGGGAGGGAGGGAGGGAGGGAGGGAGGGAGGGAGGGGCAGAGAGAGAGGGAGGGGAGAGAGAGAGGAGGGAGGTAGAGAGCGAGGAGGGGAGGGAGAGAGAAACAGAGACATAGTGTCCTCTGGATTCTGCACGAAGCATGTACCAAGCAACCCACCAACCACTGATGTGTGGCTCTGGGCAATACAGTTCCCATGGGAACGTTTCTTCAGAAGCCTGTGGTGACATCCAGCTCACCCACTCTTGTCCAGCATGTGTCAAAGGAGGAGAAGGCGGCAAGGGGAGGGTGATTTAGCTTTCCATTACTCATCGATTTGGTTGGATTTTGTCAGCTTGACTTACTGTGTCTTTCGTGTTGTGTGTGAGGACAACACACACAAAAATATGATGCTTCGAGAAAAAGGTTTGTTAAGACCTTGCAAGTGTTTGGGCTACATTATCATCAAATTCAGATCAAAAACATTCATTTTGTCAACTGTTTTTCCAAGACAAATATAACTGGAATTTGTATTTACTTCATCAAACACACACCGTACATACCGGCCGTACACACACACACACACACACACGCACACACACACACACACACACACACACACACACACACACACACACACACACACACACATCTACATCTACACACTGACAAGGTGGCAAAGAGAGACTATAAGGAGGTGGTAGCTTGAGGGGACAGTGAGACTGAGGAGGAGAGGTGAACAGGAATGTTCCGGACACATGCAGCACAGAGGGTCTGGTCTCTGCTGTTAGGCTGTCACACAGGAGCCCTCTGATATCAAGTCTAATGAACCATGACCTGGGTAACAACATAGCTCTGTGACAGGGGGGCAGATTCACAACACCTAAAGAGATCTGGGGTCTCAGAAGAGCTTGAAAAGAAGACCTCAGTTCTGACTTGGTTTCCACCACTGCAGGTAACAATAACACATGTTGCGCAGTCGACAACGTTCGAGCCTGCGCAGGAAACCGTTTTTTATTTACCGTTGGTGACTATGCAGAGACGCATGAAAAAAGGGTTTGGTGTCACTGGGGTTTACAGTGCGTCTAGTAACTGCGTATGAAGACGAATATGAGTGAGTCATACAGCAGCACCGACAAGGAGTTTTCGCTCCAATGACAAAGACAGCTGCTGAAATCAGCTGAGTCAGGAGCAGCTAACAGCTCTTCTGGCACGGTGCAGCCCTGATCCTGATGCACCTGCTTGCCTCAGACACTAAAACTCGCACGCCTGCTATTTCCTCACACACGTTCCTCGTAAACAAAGCCAAGCTCTTGGTCCTACACTTTCAATGACACATAGATATTCTTAGCTCGCCGCACAGAGACCATATGTCATATCTCTACTCAACCATGCACCGGGCATCTATTCGGGTCGTTTTGTTGCCGTTTTGGTCTGATTTGTGCATTTGGTTGAGTGCTCAGTGGTGCGTGTGCGTGTTTTGGTTGAATATTCCCCAGGATGTTGGTGCTCGAGCTGAGCTCAGCTGCCCAAGCTTGTATTCAGTCAGGTGAGGTTATATGTGCTGTTAACTGTATTAACATCAGGAAGAGAGTTACACAAACAGCCCTACCCTGGAATGCACCCTCTATGTAAGTACTGTTGTGTATTTCCAGGGATTAAACACGTTTTACAGTGCATAAAGGGGTCAATTAACCAGTACAGTAACCAGAGTTGGATTTTTCTAGTCAGAGTTATCTTATGATGAACATAAATACATAATTTCTTCTATTTGTTCCACTTTTATTCCCTACTGATTTGGTTTAGATCTTCTTTCTGAACAACAGGGGGCGCCTAAATATAATTTTTTTTACCACAACTCTCAGAATAATTCCAAGTCGTCAAATTTCCAGCTTCATGTTTATTTACCATTCCAGAAAGTACAAGTGCAGGTACATCATCATGTTTGGTTCTCTATCTCTCACTATCGGTCAATCTCACCCAAGTGTCAGGTGTAAATCCTAGTTTCAAAAGAAGGAAATACTAATCTCTCATTTTATAGATTATTAACACATTATTAGACCTATTATTTCTTCTCATAGTTCAAGCACAATGTACATAATTTACTGAACAACGCCAGCAGAAGGTGAGGCTCCAGCATGCTGTTCTCCTCTGCGCTCACAAGAGGGCAGCATAGACCCACTTAGGTGGTGTTCAGTTTGTATTGACCAGAATTTTCAATTATACCCAAATCCTTTACAAACTCCTAAAGGAGTGTTAAGATAAGACAGAGGAGAGAAGAGGGAAAGTCTACCGCTTCTGAGACAGTGGCATGTGCACAAAGACCCTAGAGGACAATAAAACTGAAGTGAAAATGCAAACACAACACATTCCTCTGTTTTTGTCACAAGGCGATTCGACAAGGAAGGATGTGAGTCGTTCAACGGCGCAAACCCAAACCAGAACTCGTGTATTCCACGCAGTGAATCTGCTGTCCTGTGTTTACAGTACTGTCGAGAGGTCGTGATTTTGTGCTTTTGCAGGATCAGTTTCTTCTGCACGCACACTTGCTATGCAGATGTGTGGCGCCTTGGTAAGGCACGTTAAACTGACACATTGGGTTGGTAACATGGATTATAGTGAAAGGTATAATTCCATACTGGCCTATCCATAAAAATAAAATAAAAACACTTAGGAACTAACATGAACATTCAGATTCCCTAATCCAACCCATCATTTTGCAGATTTTTAACAGACGCGGTCAAGTGTCAGTTTGAGAGGTAACAGGTCCTGCCCCTAAACCACCCCCTGCTCTGGCATCTTTCTTCTACCCTGCAGGAAGAGGATGACCTGCGTGACACTGGCCTTGCCCGTCTTGGTGAAGAAGCAGTAGAGCAAAGGATTAGCCAGGCAGTTGAGCGACGACACGGCGATGCTGATCTTGTAAGGGTAGATGAGCCAGGCGGAGTCCCCGCAGTCCTCCAGGAGCGCGGTCAGAACCATCATGACGTGGACGGGCCCGAAGCAGAGGCCCAGGGTGAACAGCACCACGCCCAGCAGCCTGGACACCCTCCGGCGCTCCTGCTCCTCCGTGGCCCGGTTGGAGCGCACCGCCATGCAGGTGCCCCAGCTGCAGAACGCCACCAGCAGAACGGGCAGCACGAAGCCGAACACCAGGCGGGCCACGTTGACCTGCGCCTGCTTGGGCGACACGGGGAACATGCCGAAGCAGACCTCCGTGTGCCCCGCGTCGCTGTACGAGTCCGCCCAGCTGATGGTGGCGGCGTTGAAGCAGATCACCAGCACCCAGATGCAGCTGCTGACCGCCGTCGCCGTGCCGACCCGCCTTAGCAACGGGTACTTCAAGGGGTGGACCACGGCCAGGTAGCGGTCGAGGGCGATGCAGCAGAGGAAGGCGTCCGTGGTGTAGAAGTTGGTGAAGAGGAGGAAGACACAGAGGACGCAGATGTAGCCGCCGTGGATCCAGACTCCACGCCAGATGAAGTCGGTCCACAGCCCCAGACCCACAGTGATGGTGAGGTCGGACAGGGCCAGGTTGAACAGGTAGACTCCCATCTCGTTGCTCTGGCGGATGTGTTGCCAGGAGACATAAAGAGAGAAGGTGTTGGAGGGGATGGAGATGATGATGAGGGTTAGGTAGAACACCAGGAAAGGTCTCCTCTTGTCTTGGTCTTCGGATGGGGTACAGTCAGAGTCTGTCAGATTGGGCAGGAGGCTGAAACCCTCCATGCCAGAGGAGTTCATGTTGTGGTCGCACCTTCAAAAAACAGCAACATTATCTTAGTTTTAGTACTGAAGAGTCGTCTAAAAATAAAACTCTTTCAAAAAAAGAAGGATTATAGCCTTCTAATCTTGGATGTAATCTTATATTTTCTATTTTATCAAAGTTTCATCAATAGGAGAACATATGAACATATGAATGATTGATGTTCATTTCTCACAGGATCACCTGCAGACACACCGATCATGTCCAGTAAGCTCTCATTAAATTAATCAATAAGTCCCTCGATAAATATGCCAGCTGGATCATACGGTATGATTACCGAATGAGGTTTGGACACGTAAAGCTCATACTCACGGTTTATACAGTAGCCGTCCATATAAAAGCGGATCAATTTCTCTGGCTGATAAAAAATCTTGTCTGGCGCAAATGAGTCGCCTACATGAACCTGTTAAAGACACAGTGTCTTGCTGGACTTGAAGTAACAGGAAGGGGCTGCCTCAGTTTCCTTAACAACCACCCTGCCATAAGTCACCAAGCGTGTCACAATCTTCAAGAGACAAACACAGCAGGCCGGCGGACGCTGCAGTATAGATTTAATCACCAAGTCTACATGGGGGGGTGAATATACTTAATATTGTACTGTCAATACGTAGTCAAATGCGAGGGGAGTCTGGCCGGTGTTGACTTACTGTGTTCCTGCTGATAAAAGAGCACATAAAAGCGTTTAAAATGTTCATAGAACGCGGAACATAATGAAGTCCACGAGGGACTGTATCTAGACCCTATTCTTCATGGCTAAGGGGGTAGCCGAGATTTGCTGTTTTAAATGGCCACTTTGTTTTAATGACAAAGTTTTAGTATGTAGTTTTTTTTTTACTACAGGCTACTTTGAGTCACTGCAAAATTGCAGAATTACATATAAAACAAGTAGTTAAAATTTTGCAATCTCATTTATTTATTCTGACAATTGACCTCAGGAACAGTTTAAAGTCCTGAAAAGTAATGAGGTTCATCTATGCCACTTTGGAAAGTCCTTGTGGTTTTGACTGTAATGTTTCATCGCTCTCCTCATCTATGTTCTGGCACTCTGTGTCCATGATGCTGTTGTTGTAGTGGCGCCTAGAACCATGCAAGGGTGCCTGACCCAGCAGGCCAAGGACCAGCCAGCAGGCTCCAGCAGGCTCCAGCAGGCTCCAGCATGCTTCAGCAGGCTCCAGCAGGCTCCAGCAGGCTCCAGCAGGCTTCAGCAGGCTTCAGCAGGCTCCAGCAGGCTTCAGCAGGCTCCAGCAGGCTCCAGCAGGCTCCAGCAGGCTCCAGCAGGTTCCAGCATGCTTCAGCAGGCTCCAGCAGGTTCCAGCAGGCTCCAGCAGGCTCCATCAGGCTCCAGCAGGCTCCAGCAGGTTCCAGCAGGCTCCAGCAGGCTCCAGCAGGCTACAGCAGGTTCCAGCAGGCTCCAGCAGCATCAGGACCCTGGCAGAGGGGAAAGACACCAGGCAGTTGAGCAGGGTCAGTAGGAGTACTGAGAGAAGGCCAGCAGCGCCCCTGTGTGTTGGAACACATGGTGAGAACATTTCTTCATACATTTCTCAATAATATGCAATTTAAACAGACTGGGATGTATTTCATGGTCTTTGCTAATCACATAACATGTTTCTTATTCTGGTGGTTCACAGAGGTGGTGAGAGATTGGTTTATAATTGGTTGGTATAATATTGGTTTATTGTGATCAAGGATGAAGGTGTAATGGAGAACAATGTGCAGGTCACGTAAGACAAACACCAAGCATCCCCTCTGCATCACCTGGCACCTCCCAGCTCCTCTCCTCTGTCAACATTTGATCAGACAAATTACAACACGGAGACCTTTACCGCAGCTCGATGGGAGCATGAGAGAAACAGATAGGCGCTACCGCCGCTCCCATCACACGCATCACGCTCTGAGAGTAGGGCACCAAGTGTTCAGGGGGGCAGCAGAGTGGCTATAGGGGCACCCAAATAAGCACAGATAGTTAAGGAAAATGAGACCGTATATGCCGATATGTAATTAATAAGACGGACTCTGAATCTTCGTCTGGGGGGGGGTTGGGGGGAGGGGAGGGAGGGAGGGGCGGGAGGGGCGGGGAGGAGAGCAGGGAGGGGAGGGAGAGGCAGGAGGGAGAGTAGGGAGGGGAGGGAGGGAGGGAGGGGCGGGGGGGAGAGCAGGGAGGGGAGGGAGGGGCGGGGGGGGAGAGCAGGGAGGGGAGGGAGGGGCGGGGGGAGGGGGGGAGGGGTGGGAGGGGGCGGGAGGGGAGGGAGGGGCGGGGGTGGGTGGGGAGGGAGGCCAGGCTCAGACGGCTGTTTTCACAGCAGCAGACGGTCAGACGCATGCTTCTCAGACAGGCTGGGTCAAAGGTCGCCAAAGATGAACACAATAACCTTCCAAATATCACAGCTTTTCTTTTCCTGTTGTCTGAAAAGTCTGGCTATTTTAAACATCAGCTGGGTTATATAGGGGTTAGCGTTAACTGGCCAGCGCTCTGGGGGTTTACTGTGATTGAGGAAAGGCTCTGGTATCATTTAGATCATTTAAGAAAGAATCATTTTTATGTGTGTTGGCAGACGCTGATAAAGAGGGATTTGAAAACGATCTCGTTATTTTCAGTCAAATGCTTTATCTTTTCATGTCTTGCAGAGTTTGTTAACGGTGTTTATTCTGTGTGCAGTGGATGTAACATAACAAACCTCAAGATGCTAAGGCCTCACACACTAAACACATTGAGATGAGGTGAGGTTGGGCCAGTCTCAGTAATGACGATGAATAACCCACGTCATTCGATTTGGACAGCTGGAAGTAGGAATTGGAATCAACATTGGTAATGTACAAGCTTAATTAGGTGACTGCTTTCAACACTAGACATACAGTATACCACACTGCATCACCACAATGAGTCCATACCTGCAAAGGTGATGTACGCATCGAAATCCCACTTGCGTGTTTTGTGCCTGTCAAGCAAATTAAGTCATTAATTAACAAACTAGGTTCCTAATTATGCGCACGCCCACGAGATCTTCCTTCTTGGCGCTTGGAGATCTTCCATGTTGTCGTGTGAAAAATAAGTTGAGAGTACAGATACAGTAATATAGTTTTATTTACAGTGTCAACAGGTTTTATCATTCCCTCTCATCACGCAGAAAGACGCCTTATATGGTGTTCATGAGTCAAAGACCCAGAAGTGTGAGTGGGTGGAATGCTTGAGGTTTACCTTCAGACTCTGGACTTGCTCAGGAGCCAGACGTGACAACCGAGCGTCTCGAAGCGTGTGATAAACACACTAGATCGTTTTGGAGTCTTTCCCATCTGCACTGGAGAACTGTTCTGGCGTCTGTGCTGTGTGAAGGTTCCACGAGAGGGTTCTGGGACAGCTAATACTTTAGAAAAACGTTCTTACGTAGCTGTGGAACACGGTTGAGCTCACTTTGATGTGAAAAAAGTTGGGATGCTTTGCAACAGCAAATCGTGTCCTACTATAAATGGAAACATGTTTCCTACGACCCATTGTCCAGTGTGCTTAGTCTTCTGCTTGTAAATTATGACTGAGATTTACAAGCAGGTTTGTGACAACAGATAACATGCGTGGGTGGTCATGTTGTGTTCTAAGCAGTCACGAATCACACGCACACTCACATACGCATGCAGACACACGCATGCACACACACACACACTGGCAGCTACACTAATAATAATGGCTATGTTGTCCCCTTGATTCATTTAACAAGGGACATACACTAAAAGTAGCTTCAAACATTTCAGCAAATATTCCTTCAAACATGAGATCAACACACAAGCCACATGATCTGGAACAGACACGGTTGAGCAACAACATTGTTTCTATCAAACAACTATAAAACAGTCATATATGTATACAGTATATATATTTGCTAACGCTATGTTTTCAGTGACATTCTATTGTCCATTTTGTTCCATAGACCCAGAGTGAAGAGATCAGAGGACAGTCTGTCTTCACATCACCACAGGTTTGATTTGCTCTGTTTTCTGAAGATAGGTGGAAATGACTGAGCGTTGCTGCACGGTCACGTCAGATTCCCGCCGTTTCTGTCTGCTCCTGTAGATGGCGCTAACTTTCCTCCTAAAATACTGCCCGGAAAACACGTACAGCACAGGGTTCAGGCCGCTGTTGAGGAACGCCAGGTATGTGGAGAACTGGTTGCCAATGTCCAGAGTGAGGGACCACACTTCTTCATCCAGGAGCCCCAAGTCGCAAAGAGTATCCAGGAACGTGAAGAGCTGGAAGGGAGTCCAGCACAGGAGGAAGAGGATCGTCACTGCGTGCACCAGAACTGTGGCCTTCCTGTCAGTGGCATCCGATATGGAAGCACATTCCCTCCTCTTATTCAAGGTCCTGATTATGTTCATGTTGCAAAAGACGATCACCAGAACAGGTAGAACAAAACCCACGATGTTCAACAGGAGCTGTTGGGTCAGTTTCCAGGAAGGAGCAGGGTAGTCCAGTTGGCAAGCCGTGAAGTCCTCAAACTGCACGACCTTCCTGTGAAGTATGGTGGGCACGCCCATCAGAACTCCAAACACCCAGAGTGCCAGGCATATCGCCTTGGCGTAGCGTGTTCTCCTCAGCCACCTGGCCTGCATGGTCTTCACCAGGGCTAAGTAGCGGTCCACACTCACCATCGCCAACATGTACATACTGGTGTAGTAGTTGACAATGATAGAGAGGCTGACAGCCTTGCAGAGAAAGGAGCCAAAAGGCCAGTTGTGCTCGAGCAGCATAGCCACAGCCCAGAAGGGCAGGCTGGCCAAGAGGATGAGATCAGCCAGGGCTAGGTTCCCCAGATAAATCTCTGGGACGGTCCAGCGCCCTCTATGGAGCAGGAAGATCAACAACACGAAGGAGTTGCCCAGGAATCCCAACACACTCAGTATGAAGATGTAAGGAGGGATGATGGCATAGATCAGGTCCCATTCTGGACTCATGAAGGTGTCGGTGGTGGGGGGAGAGGGAAGAGCGCTGGAGTTCTCAAACAGGGTCTCGACTGTGGGTACAAGCCACACAAGCTCCATGATCTATGAGGTGTCATTAGAAAAGCTGTTAGTAGTGGTAACAAGCATGGCCAAAATGACATTTAACACATTATGTAATATAAGATAATCATATGTTTAATAAAACATACATTAAAATAGAATGTACATTTATAGCGATGATTAATTGAGTCATCAGAAACAGACAGTTGGCTAAGATGTAAACAGAGGCACAGATCATTGTTTCCACTGAAAAAAAGAAATTAAATATATTTTTTCTTCCAAAGGGTAGTTTCTGCATCATAGCACAAACTACCAAATAAAGACACAGGCATGTCTAAGGATTCTGTCTCTAGATTTGCATATGCCATGCCAGAAAAACACCATTCACAAACAGTATCAGCACATCCCCTCAGGGACCAACATTGCTTCTCTTTTCTACCCATTTCTACACCTCCTCTTACTATTTCTTTTGATCCCTGTCACATCACATCTTTATTTATTGTTCCAACTTCAGTTCCATGCAAACCCTTACCTCGAGCTGGTGGCGACCAAATCTTTGTTTTCCGTCTGGAGTATAAGACGTAGCCCAGTGTCCCACTACACAGCAGAGCCTGTAGTGCAGGTCTGCTGGCTTCAGTTTGAGGAGAGGAGATATCTCCACCAGCACAGTGAAGAAATGTATACAGAACAGCCCTCCACGCCTTTCCTTCCAAGGCACTCGTGTCTAAATGTGTTCAGGAACAGCCCCCAACTCTCAGTTCCTGCCGCTCGTCACTGCAACTGCTTATTCTTGAATATACACGATAAGTTATTTAGTACAGTTTATGTTGAACAGAGAATCTTCACACACATATCACAGTACTTCATGTTGGTAAAGCCTGTATAAACATGCTTTAAAGGTCAGAAGCAAGACACAGTTTTATTGAGCAGAAGCCACAGACAAATACCTTTACTTAAACAATGGAGCTGTAGCAGTACTATAGGTGCCTCACAATACCAAACCAAACAGCCATTTCTGATATCATACCTTGGTGGAATCTGTATATCTAGTGGTTGAATTGACATTTGCCTTATGAGTTGGCCTCACTGCGTCTGTTTAAACACGGTCTTCGCATTCTGCCTGAAGTGGTTCCCCAAAAATCACATAGAGGAAAGGATTCAGAGAGGAACTGTGGCAGGAACTGGGGTACGTAGACAGCTGGGTTCTGTTGTCCAGCATATGTGTCCAATCAGGGCCAGAGATGAACTTATAACAATGCAGGCTGCCCAACAAAATGACCACCTGGTTAGGTGGCCAGCAGAGGATAAAGACCCCAAGCCCAAATGAGAACCAAGTAGGCCGCCTTCCTCTCAACTCATGTCCCTGACCCCTCGTCCTCTTGGCTCTCCTCATCTCCGGGCTGTTTTGAAGGACCACCAGGATGTGGAAGCTGTAGAAGGACTCCACAGGAACCAGGAGAAGGAACCCCAGCAGGCTGGCCGTCAAGTTGTGGGGGTGCGCTATGTAACATCCCTCCACGCCCAGGTCAGGGGTCAAGAATCGGACTGAGCGAAAGAGCAGGGCGGGCAGGCTCAGTAGGGCGCTGACCACCCACACTCCCAGGCACACAGCTCTGACCCAGCCCGGCCCCTTGAGCCAACACTGCCCCAACGGTCAGTCCAGGGTCAAGTAAAGGTCCACACAGGCTGAGGAACAACACACTGACAGAGTGGCCCCCCCGAAGGCCCAGCTGAAGTGCCTGACCGGTGACCACCCAGAAAGGCAGGCAAGCCACCGTGAAGAGATCAGCGGCAGCCTGGTTTCCCAGTTAGATGTCAGCCACAGTGCTGGACCTCTGCTGGAGACCAGCAGGATGAAGATGTTGCCACTCACCCCGAGAACACAGATCAAAGACATGTAGGCCTGCTGCATGGTGTACACCAGGGGTGTCTAACTCCAGTCCTGGAGGGCCGCTCTCCTGAAGGCTTTAGATGTTTCCCTGCTCCAGCACACCTGATTCTAATAAAGGGTTGTTATCAAGCTCTGTGGAGGTGTGCTGGAGCAGGGAAACATATAAAACCTTCAGGAGAGCGGCCCTCGAGGACTGGATCTTGACACCTGTGGTGTAGACCTACTCCCAGCAGTTTGTGTGGTTGCATTCCCCTTCAGGAGCTTCGAAGACCTTCGTGAGATGCTGTGGTCACTGAATTGCTCCTTCCAAGGTTTCTTCCATTTTTTCTTCCTAATGAGTTTTTCTGGAAGTTTTTCCTTGTCTTCCTTGAGGGTTTAGGTTGGTTGAGGGGCAGTTCTATGGGCATATGTGAAGCCCTCTATGACATTGCTTGTAAAAAGGGCTATACAAATAAATGTTGATTTGATTTGGTCACCCTGAGATTCGATTATACTGAGAGACTGTGTGTGCGTGTGTCCGGTATCGTCACGGTCACTGACATGTAAAACCTCTTAAGTCAGCAGTGAGTGAGCATAGTGTGCAGAGATGTTTGTGTTTAGATGGAAACCCCAATAGTAACAGAATTATGGATGTTAATGGCTGGTATGAAGGTACTGATGCTGTTATCATAGTACATAGACTACATACATGCTGTTTCCACTGATGAGCTCCTCAACTCATTTCCTAAACTGCTATATTTAGTAACAGATGGCCTATCTCTGTGATACCTTGTCTGCTTACTGTAACACATTTATAACGCCCTCATAAAGTCTCTCTTGTCTGCCAAGACCAAGTCTCCACTGTGGTGAAGTAATATTTCTTTTCGACAAGGTCTTGACACTGGGTGAGGCTGTTGTTGTCCTTCTTACTCCCCCTCCTGCTCTCTCCCTTCTTATTTACTCAGATGTCTGCCTCCTCCGAATGTAGAAACAGGCTTCTGAAATTGATTTCCTGTTTGGCAGGACGAGCTGTAGTTCTAGGGACAGGGAATGGATACACACCTCGCCACAGCGAGCTCTGACATCATGTCTAGCCTGTAAAACTGGGATTGGAAAGTGTTACACACACAGGCCGAACAAACAACCACAAAAATACTGTGACACATGATCTAAATTAGCCATAGAAACGCACAACGGTACAAACACTGGAAACAAGTCTGTCTCACATTAGAACATCTCGAAAAATACTGTTTTGAGTCACAGGCAGGGATGCACAACTGTGATATCTAATGTAGAGCAGCAGACTTTGCCAAACTATCCCTTAGAATGCCTAGATGTGTAAAGTCAGAAAGCCCTTACTGACACACATTCTGACACTCTTCCCACCCTGGACATTCTGTGCTTTAGCCGCTCCCATCTGGCAGGAGGCTGCGGTCCATCAGGACCAAAACCTCTCGCCACAAGAATAGCTTCTACCCCTCTGCTATTGCCCTCTTCAACAGGGCCAAGGACTCAGTATGACACATCCACCAACACCCCACACCCCCTTCCAGAATCCCACTGCACTCTGCCACTTTAGCACACAACACTTTAAAAACTTACTACTGTGATTCTTGCACCACTGTTTACACTACTGTGCATATACTGTGCACCCCCCCCCCCCCCGTACTATATACCCATTACACTTTGTACCTATGTTATTTGTACTTCCATGTTATTTGTATCATTTGTATTATTTGTATAATTTGTATGATTTGTTATTTGTATCATATTTGTAGTGTATTGTACATTGTATTCATTTTTTATTAGTATGCCACTTATACTACATGTTCTATGTTTGCTCATTTCGTGTATTTTAACAAGTGAGATAGGAAGGTTAACACCTATCAGGTATTACCTCACTTGGAGGGCGCAGGATTTATTGAACAGGTTGAGCTCCGGGTTAGGTGTGTTGTTTTGATTTATGTTAAAATGAATTAAAAGATAATTAAACAAATCAAAATCTATGTATACAAACAAGATTTATGCAAATTGTACATGATTGGAAAATAGCTTGAATGAGTCAAGGGATGAAATATGTTGCAAATCATGACTCCCCTCCAGACTGGGAAAATGTGATTAAACTGTGATAATGACCTCAGTAACTCACTTAGGACCCTACCCAGTTTCCTTTAGAGGTTTAGATATGTAGAAGTACAAAACAATGGTTCTAGGGCTGGGCTACACTGTACATCTATAATGTAACGAGGTCATCTATATACAGAATGACACTATACTTAATCAATTCAGGCACAGAAACTATCTCTAAATACACAATATATAAGTTATATACATGGCATTTAAAACATGATGCTAATACTATTAAGTCCTAAAATACTTCAATTCCAATTCAGAATACTAATCCACGAGTGAAAAGTATCTATTCTGAAGGTAACAGACTATGTGTCATTAGTTTATGTGTCATTTAGACTTACAACTGACAGAAATATTAAGAGAGAGACAGCTGGAATGTGTAGCTATCAGACAGCATTTAAAGATTGTAGAATCTACATTCTAGTATCAAGTCAAATAAGACCAGGCTTACGAAATACTTTTGAAAATGAGACAAGACGCTATTTCTCTCTAGTAAAAAAAAAGTATTTTTGAAGTATTTCTAAAGCTTGGTCCAGTATGTTGTGTGTGTCTGTGGCTCCTTCTCAGGATCATGTCAGGGTTTCGTGTCAGCGTTTTCAGATTGGAGGAAAGCTGTGACCCGTGTGGATCCAAGAACCATCTTCCTCTTCAGTGACATCTGCTCAAACAGCTCCTTCACCTTCTTCCTGAAGTTCCTCCCCACGATGACGTAGAGGATGGGGTTCAGCACGCTGTTGAAGAAGGCCAGGTAGGTGAAGATCTGGTTACAGATGTCCAAGTTGGTGATGAGGTTGCAGCCCTCCAGCACGTTATTACGGACGAGCAGGTCCAGGCCTGTGACCACGTGAAAGGGGACCCAGCAGAACAGGAAGGCTAACAGCACCGACAGAACCAGCAGAGTGGCCTTCCTCTCTGTGTTCTCAGCGTTGAACCTCTGCATGGCCTGGCTCTTCAAAGCCTTCATGATCTGAATCGTGCAGAAGGAGATGATGGACACAGGGATTGTGAACCCAAACACTACAAGCAGCAGTTCAAACAACAGCTCTGTATGTTCTGGGTACTCAAGGTAACAAGCATTCACCCCCAACTCAGGGAAGTACTTGACAGCCCTGAAGATGAACACTGGGGACCCCAGAAGCAAGCCCAAAAGCCAGACCAACAAACAGCCTAGCTTAGCATAAAAGGGCCGACGCATTCTCCCATGGGACATAGTGTGGACCAGCGCCACGTAGCGGTCAGCGCTAACCAGAACCAGGAAGTAGATACTGGAGTAAACGTTGATTTTGATACCCAGGTTAACCAGGCGACAGAGTAGTTTTCCGAAGGGCCAGTTGAAGTCGTTGGCCACGTTGACGGCCCAGAAGGGAAGACAGGACACGAGCAGTAGGTCAGCGGCTGCAAGATTGCTCAGGTAGATCTCAGCCACTGTGCAGGCATTCTTATGTAGGCAGAACACAAGCAAGACAAATACATTTCCCAGGATTCCCAGCACACTGATTGACAGGATATAAGCGGGCTGGATGGTCTGGAGCCATTCCCAACCTTCAGTGTAGTGGCAGAAAGTAGAGTTGGTGTAGTTTACAGGAAGAAAGTCTGTAGTGTTGATGTCCATTGGCAGTCTGCAGGAACACACATTTAAGGAATGTTACTTTGCTGGCTTGGAATGAAATAATTTGATAAACAACATTTGAGCTGGAAGTGGCTCATGGACAAACAATATCTATTTCAGTGTAACCATTTTGAATACTTTCTAAATTGCACCATCTTCTTTTCCCTTTTCTTTTCTCTTGCATGCATTCTACAATTGTAGATAACTGATAATCCTTCACCTGGAATGGTTTTAATATACCCATACATTTTCATACTTAATTTATGCATTGTAATACACAACATAACTCAGTGAAAAGGACATTACAGAAAGTGACAGCACCAGTATAAGTTAATTGTGCATCTGTTTATGCTCTGTCAAACGTGCTGATAGTTGCCTGTCTGCTGTTGCATGTCCATGTCTGCTGGAAGAGTATCTGTGTTCCTGACACCCTCAGAAATCAAAACTTGTAAAGTACCTCATAAATGACATAAACTCAACTCGTTAAAAAAGTAAAGTAAAAAATGGGTAACCTCCAATTTGACCATTTTTGCAACAAAAAAAAACTGTCACTTAATGTTACTAATGTACCAACTTTTGTGAAAAAATAAGATCTTAGCTACGAACCTTGAGGTGCTGCACTTGAGCAGAAATCCAGATGTGCAGACAGCCTATGCCAGAGTCTTGCTTGGCTACAGTGTTGTTCTCTATGAGCCCGACACGGACTCACTCTCTTAAAGGAGGAGGAACCGGAGATCGACGTGATGTCACTCAAACAGGCCTGTGCCTTCTCTTTTATTTCAATTTCCCCTCCCTTCCTTTGTGATTTTTTATTTTTGGGGGGATTTTATGTGTTTTTGTCTCAAAATATTCAATTACAAAAATCTAGTTATCTTGCCCTTAACCTTTCTATGCTGTCTCTATCCCTTTCCATCCTGTATTTCATGTTATTATTAGAAGACAGATCGTTGTTGAAAATGGTGCCTATATTGAAATATATGCTGTAATTCCCGTCAATTTAACAATGACTCCTTCATCCATCACCTGTTCAGCAAATGATTTGATGTCCAGGACAGGATGCTGAGTAAAAGCGACCCTTCCTGTGTGACTTCCTTCCTACCCTGTGGATTTCCGACATGATTTCAGTTTGGATCTCATTACAGCAAACAATCTTAATATTTCTCAAAGGGGACAGGTTTTGACAAAAATTGTAAAGTGTTTTACAAAAAAAAACTCAAACATGTTTTGGGATGGAGGGGTGGAGCTCATGAAATTGAAAATAATAATTATTTAGCTTCATTCAACACATCGTTGCTCTCCTCAAATGGCTCATAAAACTATGCACATGTTTCAAACATGCATATTAATATACAGAGCGCATCCCAGTGATGCTCTGTATATTAATATGGCATTGTTAAAGCCAATTCTTAAACTTTCCTTATGAACAGATTACATAATGAGCTAATCTACATCTTGTGTTTAACCCTCAGCATTGTATCCTAACATGTTGTGTAATATAAGATACTAATGAATGTTAAGGGAGTTCCCAGAGGTCTCTATCACCCACACATAATGCATGTTTACTGTAAGGCCTTTTAGTGCTCCAACACAGCTAAAGTGCCACCACAGGAAGGCTGACTGATCCACTGGTCATTGAAGAAAAAAGTATAGTATTTTTTTTTAACTGAATCGTCTTAACTGGGTTAAAATCACTCAAAAGGTTGGTATTGACCTTTAATATCATTGTCATAATCTTTAGTGTCGGTCAGCATTAAGTGCTTTTTGATGTGTATGCTGTATTATTTAGCATTATGGCTGTGCTTCATGAAAGATGACTTTGAGTTCATAGGGAGAAGAGCATTAGGAGTCAATAATTCTACTGCACTTAACGCAAATGCACCCAGCAATTAGCCAGTCCTGCTGGTGCTGTTGGTAAAGGGAAGATCACTCACAGGAAAAGTGGTCATTGACCTCTGGTTGATACTTTAGGCAGAGTGCCATTCAACTTCTGAGTGGCGCTGACAGCATTAAGTCCCACAGCACTACAGATTGTGGTGCCACCTTATTCCTTCTTCCCCCCATCTCGTGACGAGAAGCCGGTCCTCGCTGGTCTGGAAAGGGGCAACAGTTTCCTTCATTTACCATTTCTTCTTCCTCTGAAAATTAGTTTATGGCAGCTAAATGGGAACGCTGCATGCTCCAATGTCGTCTGAGTTATAGATGGTTCAGCAGGTGGTTTTGGAGAACGTCAAGTTAGACGTCATGGTCCAGTTACCATGATGATGATGATAGTCTCATCTGGTGTCCAGCGCTGACTTTTGACCTCTGAGTCAGGATGAACAACAACATCCTCACTCAGAATTTTATTTTTCTCCCATTATATACTTCAGAAGGACTGGTAGCTATTTGTAAATGTTTACATTTGCAAACCAGTTAATTTTACGCAACTCCTAAAGGTTTAAAGAGCGGCTCCAGAGGCAAGATTAAAAGAATGATCACTTTGCCAACTTTCTAAACAGAAGCTACTAGAGTCGGCTAAATATTAATATTTGGGAAAAACACATCAATCTTATGAATAAGGTTGTATATAAAACAACAGGGCATCACTGGTTAACATTAGCATCTTACTACCCAGAAATCATAGCTTCGCCTCTTGGTAGATGTAATTAAATGCAAATATTTAACTGAAATTATATCCTAATATTAGCAGGTTTTTACAGTTTGTTTCATTTGTATCTGTATGATCACATTTGACCACATGGAAGGAGAATCACTTTGATCTGTGATTACGCCTAACATCATTGCTCAGCTAATAAATCTCATCAGAACAAACCCATGCACTCATCTAGGATATCAAACAAACCCAGCCTTCCTACCTACCTGCCAAGACAATCGAGATGTCCATGACTTTCTTGAGACAGTCTTTTCAGAAGCTGGAGATTGCCCTGGCTCAGTGTGAGTACCTCAGGCTACTTCGAGTCAGTCAGTTCTTCACAGACTTGATTATTTTGTGGCAGGAAAGATCCCTCTCCAATTCTTACAGGATATTGGAAAAGGGTGAAAAGGTATGAGGTTCTTTTCTTTTCCTGTTCACGGCCATCTTTTTCTAGAGAACAATACAGGAATCTAATGGTATATCTTACTTCATAGCTAAGGATCTGCATGTTGTATCTGTCTGCAATCATCTATCATCAAGTTCACCAGGTGTATTACTTAGGACCATAAGACATAGGACAAGTTGTTTGGATGACAGGATCCAGATAAATACATAAATATGTTAAAGGGTTTGCAGCCATGTTGAGTCATGGATCTGGCAAGTAATACACATCCACATATTCATCACCAATTTACTGCAGACGGACACAGCCAATAGACATTGCGCTGGAGTGCGCCATAAACTGACATTGTATAAAACGGCAAGGACAAGGAATCTATTTCATGCTTGTTTAAGAAGACAAATTACTCTTTGAAATCAGGGTTCCCACGGACTTTGAAATAAACCTGTGCAGCTTTCCTGCTCTCCTAACTTCATTAATCCAGTCAGCTCCCTCAGCTTACTGACAACAATGCTAGGAAACCCCCTTGAGCTGCGGAGGAGATAAACCTATCAGTTGTTTATGCTGCGTTTTTGTGCTCATGATGAGTTCAAGAGCGTGTTGTCGTCAGCATTTACAGTCATTAAAAACCATGAGGTCTCATTAACATAATGGAACATTTACTAATCAGCTTGAGCTTGAATTTGAACTTGAACCTCTCAAAGAATAACATAATGAGTGTCTGGAATATTCATTCAGAGCCTCTTCAGCTCTTCAGACTGCGGTTCAGAGTTCAGGGTGGGGTTGTGGAACACGACATTCCGACTGGGCGCCACGGTGATGTTCTTGAGCCTATTCTTCCAACCCGCTGATTCCAGGCTCTTCCTGTCTCATGCACAAGTTCCACTATGTTTTACATGACATCCATGATTCCTTCTTCCTGGCCCCTCCTCTGAATATAAGTGTAACTACAGGGCCTCCCTAAGAGGTCCCTAAGAGGTCTGGAACGCAACCCACACCAACACCAGACCACTAACCTGTGTTAAAGATGTTTTTTTTCTGGGTGTCCATCCCTGACGCATAACTGTCCACCACCACTACTGACAGAAACATCAAGGGTGAGCAGGGAAATAAGAAAATAAAGAGAGAAGGTGATGGAAGACAGGGATAACATGATAAGTAATAATACCCTGGGCAAACAGAGTCTGAGAAGTCATAACAACCTTGATCTCTTGTGAAAGAGCTTACCGAGTCACATGAGGAAAACACTTAGTGGTTATCTTTCTTATCACACAAAGCAACACGATCGTAAACTGATTTTTGTTGTTGTTTTGAAAACACTCCAGCCCCCAAAATTCATGCTGTCATCTTATTGCTGCTAGATAGTCATACCTGCGCGAGTCCAATTAAAATTAAAATGTAGCAGTAAAAATGAGTATTTCTTCAAATATTCACTAAGAACAGCTTTGAACTCACCCTTGCCCCCCCCCCCCCCCCCCCCCCCCCCTGGGGGTGTAAAACTGTGTGTTTATGTTTATGGCTCTATCTTGTGCTCTGTTTCTTGTATGTGTGTGGGAGTGTTTACAGGAGCTGTTCCTTTGGATGCGAGGCAAACTGTGAAGGCAAATGTTCTCCTCACTTAGTCGCCATGGCAAAACATGAACGTACTGTGGTAAATCATCATCAGAAGTGTTATTACTTCACTTGCATCCTGCCTGGCCTACTTGAATTCTAGGAATCAATTAACATGCGTAGAATGCAAACTGCAAGTGTTTTTTCCCCAAACCCCCAAACCTTCAACAACATCAGAAAACAGAGATGCTTATCAAAACAACAAGGTTATCTATAACACAGACGCTCATCTGGAATTGGTTTGGGGAACAGGTCTCTGGATTTCTGATGATTTCTGCTTGTCACACAAATCTGTTCTGACAGAATGTTCTGGTGAATAAGCCTACTGTCTCATACAGTATTGAAAATCAAATGAATCATTAGTGCCACTGCTGTTCACAGTACTGCACGACTTCCTCCATTTAATTTTTGTTTAACCATTACAGTGCCCTCTCCTGGACAAAGAGAAGAGGTGCCGAAAATACAAGCATGCGTAACCCTGTCGTTTTGTTTTCTGTCTCTCTCTTTCCCCCTCTCTTGCACACAAACACACCTCATAAGGTTAACCGTTAGGAGATTCGATTGACTCTGTGTTCACTAATGTATGGTTTGCTTCGACAGAGTATGAGGTATCTAAGATGTAATTTGATCTGAACGCTGAGGTGAGTCAACAGTGTGCTGCAGGGCCTAATGGCGCCTTCTCAAATAGGATTACATGTACAGCACCTGGCTTGGCCTCAACAGTATCTCAGAAAAGCTTGACTTACCCAGTCATAAATCAAAAGTGCAAGATTGGAACAGAAAATGTCCGAAACACAAAAACACAGTCGCTTTGGCAAATGTCCTGATGTGTCACAGCGGGGTTGAAACGGTCAATAATTAACGCTATCAATCTCCCCAGCTTCTCTCTGTGACTGCATCAGCTTTAGATATGAATCAACAGAGACAGAAGACAGCAGCATACCTTCTAGAAACTAATCCTCACCACCCCACCTCCTTTCTGTGTCTCTTTCTGTTCTCATGTATTAAACATCGAGTGTCTTCCACCTTTCTTGACCAGCAGCTTAGTAAGAGGAGCTCTATGGAGTCTGACAGTGAAATCTGGGCTGCTGAGATTGATGTGTGTGTGTCTGCGCTTTGACAGGGCCACAGCCCTCTCATGCAAATCAAACTGCTGGTAGGGAGAAGCAGTTTCTCGTCAGCGGTCTGTGGCCCTTATCTCTTCTGAAATCCCTGGATCCTGATAAAGGGTTGGAGGGCTGCAGAGACCCTCCCAGTCCAGACTCCACTGGGCTCATGTGGAGGGTCACAACCTTCTGTCAGATAACAAGGCTGTTTGATTGGATCAGTTCTTTTTCAGAAAGTCATATCACAGCTGAATCAGTACTGAGGCTGCCAGACAGGGACAGGGACAGAGACAGGGACAGACATAGAGACAGGGACAGAGACAGACACAGACACAGCTCCCTCTGCCTACCTGCTATCATTTACATTTACATTTATTCATTTAGCAGACGCTTTTATCCAAAGCGACTTACAGTAAGTACAGGGACATTCTCCCTGAGGCAAGTAGGGTGAAGTGCCTTGCCCAAGGACACAAAGTCATATAGACTCCCCCTATCAGAGACAAGCAGCACTTTAGTACTGTGTACTAAATTGAAGAGTAAAGAATAAAGGCATGCAGTTCAAGTGTCAGGCAATGCTGAGTTCTTATTAATGACTGATTATAGCGTTGCCTTGACAACGAGAGCTTTACATCAGGGATGAGAACAGTGGTGCCCTTAGGCAACATCTCTCTCTTTCTTTGTCTTTTCCTTTAGTTTGCAAGCACTGGCACACTATTGTATTATGAGGTACAAAGGCTAATGTAGAAATGAATTAGATCTGACTTTGTTGACATTTGCCTGTCTCCCCCCCCCCTCTTGTGTGTTCTTCTTATGACCAAACCGTATTTTTCTCTGGACAATATGCATCATAAACCAATATCTGAATTACTAATAATCCCCCTCAGAGAAGGAATTGCTAAATGGAATCTCATTGAAAGCACACATCATCAGCAGAGTAGAATGTCCACAACTTTGAGAGGATTCTTGTCAGAAGCATGTTTTAAGTGTAACTGTGTTGATTGCTGCATTGTTGTGTATGTCAGGCAGAGAACGCTGAGCTGGTCTCCCTCTAGGTTCTGCAAGCAGGAGCTCCATATATTCCTCTTGCGTATGTGTCGTTTTTATATTCTTATAATTTAACGTGGTTTGAGAAACTTAATTAATTGAAAACACTGAATTGAATCTGGTTAAATAGACTGAAATACTTCCTGGCAAAATTGTTCATACCTTAGGATGACCATAATATGTACATAGATAATTTCCCAAGAAGCACAGGCAATATGACACTCACATTCGCACTTTGATAAGTATTGGTGACGGGAAGGATTCAAGTTAATGTCGGTTATCAAGTCTTAATAGGCTATATTACCTGCACATATGAGGCTAATTATCACAGAAATGTGATGATTGAAATGAGTTTAATGGCATTTTGTCAAAGCTAATGATCCATTTCAATTTTCACCTCAATCTCCACCAGTAGCCACTGAATTTGTATATTTTTATAGAAGATTTGAACACCTTACAGTATATATTTATATTAATGAATTTGCATTCAAGTGTAGCATAGATTGTTGCTGTAGATAAGATGAACATTCTTTGTTGGAACATTCTAATGAATGAACACTGTTTTCCTGGAACTAAAACCGAAGGTTCTTCCTCCTTCCTCCCTTGAACAGCTCCATCCTTCTCCACACTTCTCTCTCTGGGCTTCTCCCTCTCTGTTCCTCCCCTCTCCATCTCTTATCCTCTAGTCTCTGACAGCTGTCAGTCAATCACATGGGCAGCCACCTGAACAGTAAGCCTTTATTACAGTTGCACTGAAGCAGTGAGCTTCAATAACATTAATCATCCAGGCGTCAGGGACTACTGTACTGTACTATAGATCCCTGCACACACACAGTGACAACACTGTCTCAACTTTCCAGCCTGCTGTTCCTCTTTCAGCATCTCCTCTGTGAGCAGCGTGAGGTGAGCCACTGATGCCCTGGTCGACAGGTGCTGACAGAGGCTGATAGGTGAACAAGCTGTCTGGATGCTGACAGCTCCACTGGGGAAAGCTTTGATTGGGGACTGGCAATGAGATCTAGATGTGCCCTCCTCCACACCCCCGTTCCCCATCCCCGTCCCCCTTCTTCCTCTGTGGCTTTCCTCCGCAGGCTCAGGTTGAACCAGGAGAACGTGGTCTGAAGTGGTCTGAAGTTATCTGCTGCCCTTTGTCCATCACTTCAGACTGTGGCTGGTCAGTGCCGCCCCCTCTGATTGGATGGCCAGCTCTTGGCCAGTTTAATGAGTCCGGGAATCCCTCGTGTCTCTCAGTAATGGTTTGTTGGATGTCTCCGCAAATGAGCTGAAGATCCAGTAAGAGGCATGTGTCCAGTTAGAGAGCTCAAAACCAGACCCACTGACCCAATGAGCAATTAGAACATAAAAAAACACCTACATCAAAATAAATTGCTGACCACATTACCTGGTATTTGAAATGTAAGGAAAAAGATTTTTGGAGAGACTGATTTGGTGTGCCTGCCTGAGCTTGGGTCTTTCTGCTATCAGAGTGGGTTTGAATGAGATCCTAAGACAACCAGAGTTAGTAAAGGGCTCTTAATAACGGTGGCTGCTAGTTTAGATAGCCTGTTAACTCCTACAGTCTTCAATGTCCTAGTCCAGTCCTCTCACGTACACACACACACACACACACACACACACAAACACACACATATTATCATGGAAAAACTCTGTTTTGCGGTTGGGGATGAGAAAATGCATAAATGCATGTGTTCTCTCACCCTATATGTGTTGAACAATAACATGTTGTTTTGGTGGACGGATCTGTAATGTGAATCTGAATTCGGCATGTTTATTCCATTGAATGTGCTCTATACCCATGCTAAGGTATGCTTTGTGTCCCCCTGCTCCTCCGGTGAGGTGGTGGGTTGAGGGAATGCCCCTGAGTGAAACTTCAGTGTCTTTGAACCGACAGCTTGACAAGACATGTCCACGGTGCTTGGCACACATTAGCATATTCAGCACCTCTATACCGGGAGCTCAGCTTTGATTGGACAGGAGAGAGCGGGAGCGTTGCATCCTGGGGGCTCTGGGGTCGCGTGTGACAGGAGGGAGGTGGATGGAGTGGGCTGAGGCAGAAAGCTGACTGATGCGTCTGACCCCAGGCTCCAATTAACCTGCATGGTCTATTATTTACCAGGCTGCCTCATCTGGATCACACCCTGGAATCAGAACCCACTAACTCTAACATTCCCTCACACACCTGCACCTAATACTCCCATTTATTACCATCTATCAACATGAATTAGCATGTGCTCAATGGTTCCCCCGCCTCCAAAGTCCTGTCGCCTGATCCCTCCAACATGGGTTAGGTGAGAGGAAAGTGCTCAGGAGCTGGTTGTCTCTAAGATGGCAGTGAGCAGGTCAGAGTTTTCGGAGCCCAGGAAGGAGAGGCGAGCTGGGGCTTATCATCAAGGTTGACTGATCTCTTGTTGCCTCCTTCTGATGTGGTGCTACCAGCCCGTGGCCATGCGAAGGTATTCGATAAAGTAAGAAAGTAGGTTATTTAATGAAAGAGACAGAAAGATAGAGTGAGGGAAGAGAGAAAGAGAGGGAATGAGGGAATCAAGTGGGAAATGATAGGGAGAGCAGGAATGAGAGAAAAGAGAGAAGGGGAGGACGGGATAGAAGAAGTGTGAGAATGTGGCCTAATCAATGTGGTTGGGAGAGCCTATCAAGAAAAATCACAGCAAGACCTCTTTTCTCTGGATCAGTGAGAATGACAGCGAACCCCAGCCAGGCAGGGATGTGGGTGTCACGATGACTTACGATGTTATTTATCCCTCGCATCAATCTTACCTGGAGGCTCAGCATTCGCAAGTGATGTCTGCCAACATGACGCAACAGCAGCCAGCAACTTGAAAAACGCATGAAACTGTCAAAGTTGTTTCATAGTTACTTGAAGCATCTGGCCATTAGAGGGCCTCGACTTCTAGGGGACATCCTAAGCCTTACTTCATGTCCATACGGCTAACATTGTTTCCCTCGACACGCATCTTCCCCCATACAACTGCAATTTTAAGACACTTTTTTTTGCCATACAGTACAGTCACCCTGAAACTTTATTAGTAATACATGTTCTTACAAAAAAGAGTATTGTGTAGGTGAATTACAACATTTCTGAACGCTTTCAAGGAAAATTCTTAATAAAAATAAAACTACAGCCTTAAAAAAAATATCCTAATTTAGGGATCTAAATAACAACATGTTCTTGCTGTTCTTTCATAGCTAGGGAATGTAAAGTGGGTGAATAGAATGTATCTTTACACTGCATCAACAACAGTTATGGACAGTGTTTACACCAAAACATGGGTAACCCTCTACAACATTCCTAGAAATAACTACAAAGTCTTATTTTTCACGTAAGAAACAGTACTGAATAAAATCACTTGCCGTAAAATATTATACATATGCGCAGACTGATGAAGTTATTAGCGGGGATATTTGTATTGTGATGTGGTTACCAAATCTAATATCTAATAGGATGATGACTAATTCAGCATCATAGAAAGAGAGCTTGAGGCTGCTCTAATACCACAGTTTGAAGTGAATTTCTTAACAGGAAGCAGATGAAATCCAGTGGTTAGGATCAGAATATGATGTCACTTTGCCAGCTTTTAAAGGTCACCTTCTTCTTGGGCTTGTCTGAATGCGTATATTTCTTTTATTTAACTGGGAGCTAATTTAACTTTCAGGAACACGCACATGACAAGCTCTCACGGGTGTCTGGACGAGAAACAAAGTTAACATTGTCAATTGGGTGGAGGATTAATCTCCATGGCAACGTCTGCCTCTGGACTTCCTGGCAGCACAAAGCTAATTCAGTCTCTAAATTTACATTTTAAATTGCAAGCTTGACAAACACACAACCTTTGTCGTCTGAAATCTTCCTCCTTCGATGTAAGTGAAGGGGCGTATGGTTATTTGGGTCTGAATACTAGGGCAGTACAGAGCCGTATTCCTTTTCACGATCTAGGCCGACAATGTGCTTTGGTTCTTTCTCTCTGGCCCTTTCAAGACACATCAGTAACACTACAACAGCCGACATGACAGTAGGCTCTTGCAAGCGTCTCGAATTTGGTCTGCTGGAGAAGTGAAGAGTTTTTTCATTCGGAACAAGTCAGGTGTCACAATTGGAACTGATGTGAATTGGTTCTACTCAGTCCTCCAGTATAAATACAGTCCACTTGTGGCAGTTTGCTATTAGTTGCGATTCAGAGGTCCCGAGTTTGAGTGCCAGCAGGGGAAACACAGAGAGGACTGTCACACAGCGGAACAACCAGCTTCCACACTAGCAAACGGCAGCAAGGAATATTTAACATTTATCAGCATTACTAACGATCCACCAAGAGCAGTGAAGGGCACATCTCCATGGCCCTTAATCCTCCAGATGAAACTGTCCTAACCCAGTTTGCTTCTGGAGGAATCCTTCCCTGGTACCTCTTTCTGATGTTGACAACGATTCACCCCCATTGTTCAGCCAAATGATCAAGCAACCCTCTCCTACACTGCCTGGTCGAGAGGGAAGTCAAGATGGTCTGGTTCGTCCTTCATATTAATCCCCTTCTAATCTCTCTCTTTTTATCGCTCTGCAGTTCAGTGAAACGACACTGATAGACAGGGTTGGATTGTATGAACGTGTTAGAACGCAGCCTATTCTTAAACCTACCTAATATGCAGACGTCGCTGTGATTAGTACTGCCAACTGCCAATTGACTGCTTAATCCATAATCCCGTAATAATTGCTTGCATTACGGGAAATGCTTTAGGGAGTCAGAGAGAGCCGTCTGTTCCTGTGCCTTATCCTATTCCCAACAGGAAGTTTAGAGACGTTGGGGTGAATCTGAAGGCCGTGGGGGATATTGAGGGGATCAGAAAGTGAAGGCGTACACCACTCCCACCACCACGATGTTGCCGATGGTGGCCACGATGGCGATCCAGAGCCAGATGGCGTCGCTGGACATGGCCTGCTGCTCTTCTTGCTGGGCTTGAGCTGAGGCCATGGAGTTGGCGGCGTGGACGCTGGCTGACGAGTTGAAGAGCGAATGTTCGCCGCTGTAGTCGTCGTTGGGCGAGGAGTCCATGAAGGCCCCCGTCATCACGGGTATCTGAAAGAGGCGGTGGGGGTGGAGAAGAGAGAGAATATATTCACTTTAAACCATGAAGAACACTTCAGTATAGCCTACAGCACCTTGGGAACGCCTCATGGTACCATCATACACATTCCTTCCTTCAGATATCTCTCTACTGGTTGTGAATTCCTCATGTGGGAAAGGAAATAGGTGGGAGTCAGGTGGCTTCGCAGTGAGGGAGTGAGGGCTCGTAATCAGAAGGTTCGTGGTTCGAACCCTGGCTCTGCCAACATAATGTTGTATCCTTGGATAAGGTACTTCATCCTACTTGCCTCGGGGGGGAATATCCCTGTAAGTCGCTCTGGATAAGAGCACCTGCTAAATGATTAGAATGTAAATAAGGAGTTGTGTTCATGTGATCTCATTCCCTCCCTTGTCTCTGCTCTCCTATCTTCTTTTTCCATGTCGTCTCTTCTCTACCATTCATTCCATCCTTCGCTCACTTCTCTTCCCCGGGCCCAACTGCGGTAACTAGGGCTTCATTAACGTGGAGATGAATATTTCAACAGAGTTGGAAAATTAGAGCCCTGCTAACGCTGGCCATCAGAGCAGAAGACGCGCATCTTCCTCCTCCCTGTTTCCCTTTTACCTCCCCCCCCCCTCCACCTCCCCCCCCCCCTTCCCCTCTCTCCCCCCTCCCCTCTCTCGCCCCGTAGGTGCAGATCTCCTGTAATGTAGCGTTGTGTGTTTGTGCATCTGTGGAGGCGTGCCTGAGAAGAAACCTCGCCATGCTCAGTTTAGAAAACAGACCCTGTTCTTCCGCTGAGGATGTTAGAAAACAACGCTAAAAATACCTTGGAGGGATGTCGAGCTCTCACACATGCACACGAACTTTAAATCCTTGTTGTTTACTCCCTCTCAGAGCCCCCCCCTCCATCTCTCCACCTCCCTCTCTCTACCTCCCTCTCTCTCCCTGCCTCTGTCACACACACAAACCGACACACTCGATCAAGGTCTTCCCCTCGCACAGGAGAAGCCCTGCAGGCTTTGACCCCTGGTTTGGGATAATGACATGACACATCTGTGTTTCCATGCCAGGGATTGGCAAGAACACGCATGTACCCTGGCACTGGACCTCGTATCCATTCCCCTCGCTGTGTCATCAGCTAATTGGCACAGTCCTCCATAATAGACAGGCATTGCATAACTTTAACCACGGCCATCGCCTGGTTTCTCACCCATCGCAAGGTCCTTTTTATGCCATTACAGCAACATAAATACAGATGAATTCTAGGAGTAAAGTGTTCTGCACTCTGACACCCAGCTTGAACGGATCAATTCCCGTAAGAGCGGCTACGATCGTCAGACGGAATCGTTCACGTCTGCGCCTGGCAGAAACGTTGTCCAATCATCCAAGCCAAGCTTGCCGAAGACGCAAGAGGACGACCCCCCCCCCCCCCCCAGACTGGCTGAGCATTAATGGAGACGGAGAGACGGAACCCTGACACAGGAGCATCCCCAGGCAATCATGCACTTAACCAGGCAATGAGAGGGCCATCTCCAGCGCATTAGCGTCATCTGGGGAAGGCATGCCTGGAACCACGCAACACATCCATGGGTGAGTGGCCCGGGTAATGGAGCCTCTCCGGGGTAGAGCCACCAGGAAGAGGACACACTAAAGTCTGAACCTCCCTGACCTCCCTCTGTCTCTCTGGGGATCTCCACGGTGGCAGCTGCCGGGAAAGACGGCCAGGCTGATGTCAAAACAATGGGTGATGACGCCAGACGGTTGGTTCAGACGGTCTCAGACCGAGACTGGGACATGCCTAGCGGGCCGGGTCTGCTGGGCCGGTGAACAGCAGCGAGGCAGAGCTTCGAGTCATGCTTCTATTCCCTGAATGGCCTCACATACAGTAGATCTAAGGTCAGACGTGAACCAAATAAATCTACTGTATCTGACTCATTTGAACTGAATAGGGATATAGCAGAGTTTATAACATGGCAGCGTTACATAAATGATACAGCAAACCGTACACTGACGTCTACATCACACCTGTCTTCAGACATCTTGATTCATGCATACAGCTGTTGCTGGGATGCTGCCAGACAGGCTGATTACAGTAACTGCTGGGTAAAAACAAACTGTAATAACCTCCACTGGGGCTAGGCAAACAAACAAGCTAACCTAAAGATATTCAGCCACTGAAGACCATGGCAAACCCATAATAGCTACTGCTGTGTCCATACGGACTGTGCCTTGTAAATGTATATGCCAAACGTGTTTCAATATGGCCATGGCTGTATGTTTCCTTTCTGTGTGACTCAAAAGTTTAGCTTTTGGGTCCACGCATTTGACCAATCAGAGCAGGTCTCATAACTCCTGCATGGCAGCCTTTAAGACAGTCTCCAATCCTGCTCCTCAGGGGCCGCTGTCCTGAAGGTTTTAGATGTTTCCCTGCTCTAACACACCTGATTCTAATGAAGCGTTGTTATAAAGCTCTGTGGAGGTGTGCTGGAGCAGGAAAACATCTAAGACCTTCAGGACAGCGGCCCTCGAGGACCAGGATTGGAGACCCCTGTTTTAAGACATCAAAGGTGGCACAACAGACATCAGCACATCTGCTGTGGGCAGGACGAGGTGTGAAGCATTCCAGACAAGGGAGTGGGAGAGAAAACACCACATGATGATGTCACAACAAGAAGAGTGGCTTTTTTTACTTAGCAGGTTGACCTTTAACCTCTCTTTAAATCTGACGGAGAGATAGAGGGGGTTATAAGGCTGGTTCATCCTAGCGGGATACAGGTGGATCATAAACAGGCTCGGACAGCCTGATTTACAGGCTACAGCCTCACTGGCTGTCGCTCTCTCTGCTTCCAGGATAGTTTTGAGGTAAATCATCTTACCTCAATAGAAGGAGTGAAGCACAGGGATTCTAAAAGACCATCTAAATCACTCTGACCATTCCACTCAAACACACTTTTGCTATTGGACTATTTTTCACGCAGAAATATCTAAAACTGCATCTGGTGACCTAACGAAGCACAGGACAGTGTCGAAATGCCGTAACTGATTGAGCAACTTGAGTAAATCGAGTGCAGACTGGTCATTTGATAAAGAAATTAGAAGATTTAAAAGCAGCCAAGTGACAAGATACAGATACTGAAGGACATGAACTGATAAGAGCACTCATAATTGAAGTGTTCTACTGGGTTGCAAAATGCAAAGCTCATTCACTGTTTGTCTCTTTGTCTCTTAATGTTCTCCAGTATGTATGCAGGACAAGTATGTTCAAGTCTACTGCATGTATGAACCGTGGGTTTGTATGTGCATGTTAGTATGTTTGGGTTTGTGACATCAGTGCACACGGGACAGAAATGGCTTCTCAAAAGGCTGAGCTGAGCTGCAGGTACCAGGGAATTAACGCTTTTAAGACCTACACTTTCACCATGACTGTCATTCTTAATCTCCCAGAAAAAGTGCACTTTCAAAAATGTTCAGCTGTTCAAAAACGAACACCCTGTTCAAAAATAGGATTTAAGAAGACGCTGACTGTGTGGGAGAACTGGATGACTTTAAACAGGCTTAATTTCAAGTCTGTCCACCAGCAAAACAGCCAAAATGTGCTTCTGAAAATGTTCTGTCTCCGAGAACCTCTTCAGTTCTTCCAAGATCACGCTGAGTGTGCTGCTTCTATCCAAGCTGTTCCAGAGGGAACGCCTCGCCTGCTTCAGCTTTATCTAAGACTCGGCCTCCGTCTTCCACTGTGCAACAGCCTCCTCTGAGGGACGTGCTTCTATGCTGACAACCTTCCCGAGCTGATCTTCAACCCTCTGGTTTTGACATGCAACATTTAAAACCAGAGGGTTGGGTTCTGTATCTGACTAATGTTCCTGCTGGTAGAAATGTAATATCACAGAATTCTTTCATGCTGATGTCCATGATGATGATGTTACTAATGGATCATTAACCATGGAAATTAAGCATGGTTTCTATTTAATCTTTGCAATTCTGTGAAAAAAACATACATATATTTAAGTGTTTGAGAATTAATTACATGTTCTGTTTCGCTACGATACTGTCACTTCCTCAAATAACATGACAAAAGCTTTTTCTCTGCAAAAGAAACCCATTAATCATTTACACAATCACACATTTAAATTATGTATAAAACTGATTAAATGTGCAGCATGTGTTCATGTGTAAGTTTACACCCAAGAACACATCTTAGTCTTGCTGTGCCCAACATGCGCATTCTGGGCAATCCTCTAGCCCACCGTGCTTCCTGTACGGATATCATGACTTTCATGTACGAATATATTAATTAAAATACATAAGCTGTAATCCCCCACTGCTATGCTGTTAAACCCAGCACAGCCCAGCACAGCCCAGCACAGCCCAGCCCAGCACAGCCTAGCCCAGCCCAGCACAGCACAGCCCAGCCCAGCAGAGCACATCTGCTGTACAGCGTCAGGATCTTCCCCTGGTCCAGAGCTCCAGGTGGAGTTCTTCACAGTCCAGTGGACATCCAGCGTCTCATTCCCAGCAACAGGAATTGAATCTGATTCGTAAGGAACCAGCTAAATAATGAAGTTAGGCTTGATATACGTTACACTTGATATACGGTGTGTATTCACCCTATCTTCGAAAGGAATAGGAAAAATCTAAGGAAATAAGGGCAACATTTAACTTATTAAACATAAATAAATCATCAACAAATCATATTAAATATTCACCATCCTGAAAATTACGGGTAAAGACTATGGCTGTGTCCGAAACCACTCACTCATTCCCTACTCCCTACTCCCTATATAGGGAAATAAATGTAGTGGACTATATAGTGAGCTCAACAGAAAAGAAACTTCGGACACTTCTTTTGGCGCCCGTAACTACGTCATCAATGTCGCACAATTAAAACATACCACATTAATGTCTGAAATAAATAAATATAATTTAGCAGGGACTTTAAGGGATCTAAAAACGACTTACAATAAGTACATTGTTCATGTACATAGTACTTGTCCATTTACGACTGCTTTTTTATTAAATTAGAGTATTTTGATTACTGTCCTGTGCGTTTCATTTTCCGTATTTGGTTTTTTATTTAAGCAGATTTTCATATTGTATTATCTTGGCTCTTTAGTAACAGAGTTACAGAGTAATCGACTGGAATGTTTAAATGAATGTAGAAAGCCATTTAATTTGCCTTGTTTTAAAATGTGGACTCCAATAAATAGAATAAACTGGCTCGTGACTGTTGTACTGCTCCACAACTCATTTGTTTTGCGCCTCATCCTTACATCCATCCGCCAAAAGAATAGTCACACCGTTAAAATACATACATTTGTACACAGTCTCCCGTCCATCTGCCATATTTAGGTTCCTTTGCCGGTTCGTAACTTTGCCCGGAGAAGTTCTGGCAATGCATGATGGGTTATATTGCTCACGTAGTGACCATCCGATGCTCAATACTTTTCGCGGTGAATTGTGGGATACATTCAGGGCACTATATAGGGATCACCTGGTGATCCCTAACGTTTCGGACACCACTACAAAATGGCGTGATCCCTATATAGTGCCCTATATAGGGGTTAGGGAGTGGTTTCGGACACAGCCTATGGCTTGCTCTTTGTACCTGCCCAGGTACACCTTTCCTTGAGTGAGTACCTGAAGATGTGTCCTTTGTGACATTAATCACCATAACTACAGAAAACGATTAGAGTCCAAACCAACTTGCCATGCCGTGACAGGGATTTCAGAATGCATGAGCGCGCGTGTGTTTTCTATGTCTTCTGTGTACTACTCAGAATTCACCCAGCCTTGTAAAAGAGCCCTCACTGCTCTCTACAGGGCTCACCGCCGGTTGCCGTGGGGATGAGCTTAGCAACGAATAATGGCTTTTCTTGACAACCAGGGGAAGGGTGCCCCCACCCAGGAGCCCAGATGGGGCTCCTCTCTGCCTGAGGCTGCTGGGGATGATTCCCACCTCTCTCACTCTGTAAACCGTCTCATGCCTAGTATGATACCAAGCCCCAAAACACATCTCCAGAAATGAAATTATGAACCATATCATCAATAAGATATGTGAGTGTGTGTTTGTGAGGGAAGCCTGGAGAAGAATTAGGACAGAGAGAGGGAGAGAGAGAGATATACAGAGAGAGAGTGACACACAGAGAGACACACAGAAAGAGAGTGACAGAGAGAGAGAGAGAGAGAGAGAGAGAGAGCTCTAACGGGTGTGAATACTTCTCCAGGCTCTCATTTAGTCCAGCAGCTGAGCCGGCCCTCCAGCTGCTGCCATGCCTGCTCCTCCTACAGAGTGTAATATAGACAAACCTCAGGATGGAGGTGGGAGCCCCTAATTAGATCTCCGCTCGAGTAAGATTCTGCTCTGAGTGGGTAAATGGTGTTTGTTTTTGTGTGTCAAAGTGTGTGTGTGAGACCAGGTAAGGGGTGGAGGGGACAATCCTGCTGTAAGCAAGGTAAGGCAACACCATAACACTCTTTCACCCCCAGTCTGGTGCATGGCTGGAGGGAATAAGACCCAGCCACGTCCTCACAACTGTCAGGGAGACAGGGGTGACAGATCGCTTTTCCTGGAGGCCTGCATAGCTCCATGATTCATGGGGTTATTCCCCCTCTCTCCTCGTGTGTGCGTGTGTCTCTTTTTCATGTAATTAATACATAGTTATTACAGTGGTTATCATCAGAACAGTTTATGATGCAAGGTCAAGTGCCCCTTCACGAACAAAACATATTTTCAATCATGCCATCGTGGGGGAATACCAGCTCACTGTAACACCAAGCGGTTTTATATGTTTGTAGTTTGTGTTTTCATGAGTGTGAGTTGATCTGTTTGGGACACCTGAAAGTAGAGCATCCAGTACAGTACCATACAACAGGATGCATGTTCCTATCAGAGAGTGTGTCTGTTTATTCAGTGGCCCTGGGGGTGTTATAAATTGCTTATGAATGTGCTATGCTGTCTGCTATGTTTAGGGACTGTACATTGATTTGTTGTGAGGCCTACCTCTGGTGTGGACCTCATGACAAGGGGGCTGAATCCCACTCCTCTCACTCCCATTAGCAGTGTGTTAGTGTGTGTGTGAGCGTGTGTCCAAATAGGTCATGAATCACTAATATCTGAGGACATTCTCATCATGATGCGACACACAACCCCAACATTCATATATGCTGTCCATCCTTCATCCACCCCCTATCTGCGCTCTCTCTCTCTCTCTCTCCCTCTCTCTCTCTGTCTCTCTCTCTCGGTCTCTCTCTCTGTCTCTCTCTGTCTCTCTCTGTCTCTCCCTCTCTCTTTCTCTCTCTCTCTCTCTCTGTCTCTCTCTGTCTCTCTCTCTGTCTCTCTGTCTCTCTCTCTCTCTCTCTCACATCTTGTTCAGTCTATCTCTGTCCTTCATGGTCACCTGATGACTTGATGTTCCTCCTCTATGTCAATGCTCTGCTCGTTATCCATCCATCCCATGTTAATGCACGGATATTCCAGCATGACAATGCCCAGGCATCTCTGACATCCAGCACCATGGCAGACATAAAGAAGTGTCATGGTGGAGGAATGGGGGACAATGGAGGCGATGACAGCACAATCATTTGTTGTGAAATGGATCAATTCTGGTGACATTGCCAACAGCAGTCTTTCAGGAGGTGATACGTATTTTGTATGGTTACAGCTGTGATCCCACCACAAGCACAGGTGTGTCTGTTAGTCTGAGGGCAAAGAGATTATGTTTAAAACCAAGCAGAAAAAAACTCCCTCCTATATAGGCAAGGCTGTGTACCTCCAGTCTCAAATCTGAGACATTCAAAAGGGAGAGATTTCATATCAACGAGCGCACGCGAGCAAAATATCCATACAGCCCCCGAATGCTGAATGCTAAGATTTTATTGAATCCACCCACGATGCAAACAATAAGAAAACTCCAGTTTAACTCAGCGTGGTAAAAAGCTTACAACCAGATGGGGAGAAAAAATACAATCTAGACTAAACGTGGTGTTTGCAACATCTCTATAAATAGCTGAAGGGCATAGAAATGGAACTGAGAGATGCAATAACAATATATATAGAGAGATATGAATTGTAATGAAATCCAACCCAGAGAGATAAGATGAATTCTGCCCACAACAGCACTGGCAAGCTCAGGAGAGGGCGAACGAAAGTCTGACTGGAGAGTTTGGGAATCCCAACACTTGGGCGTATGAAAAGAGGAGTGTGTCTACAAAGATAAGCATTGGCAAGCTTCAGTGGTCTATAATCTGTACTGAAAGGGTTATCCAGCCTTGTTAATAGTCATAAGGCATTGTTGATGGAACCCAAATATATTTTGTCAATGTCAACGTGACATAAGAACACACTGACATTTGGAATGATTTGCATAAGAAATGGCACCAGATGGAATGCATTATTTATTATTCATTCACAAGCCGTGTTCGGCATATAAATATATTTTCAGTCAGGAATGGCATTAAGGCAAACATTAAGTTGACTTTTTTTTTTTTGGGGGGGGGAGAAAGAGAGCATGTGGAAGTCTGTTTAGGATGAGGGGTGCCCAGTCCTCAGACTGACCTCTGGTGAGTGACCCCTGAGCTGATTCTGGACACTGATAGTTTGCCAAGAGGGAAACAACCAGGGAAACAGCCTAACCTGAGCTATGAGGACGTCTCACGACTCTGGAGAGAAATGAGGGTTCTGGAAAATACCATCCATGGCTTTGCTTTTGAGCTGCTGAAAGGCTTATTAGCTGGGGAAAGAATCGAGGACGGATTCATGGAACTGCACTTGTCTATGTTGTAAACTCACTAACACCTGTTATTGTGTGTCTAAAATACTCCCTGAGGTGCAGTATTTGCTTGTGAATAATACGTACCTAACCTGACCCATAAATCATCAAACAATAGCACCGGAAAACTTGATTGTACATGATTGTAGCTCATATACTAATCAGCTTATATGCTATACTGCAGGGTCAGTATGAGCCACTGGGCACTGGAAGGCTTGGTAGTCAGCCAAGTTGTGTTGTCTCCTACCTCCCATGTCACATGTGATTAAGCCTCACTCTGTCTCTGTACATAGGACACTGATTCAATATGCAATCATTCATTCAGTGAGGACCAAAATAGCTCCATCGTTGAGGTTGACTAGCAATGCAAATATCTCCTCCGCTTCAAGTGACAGATGAAAAACAGCTGGGATACGAAACGTGGGATTCCTCACGACAGAGTGCATACTTTATTGATCAATCATGATGGTAGCTGTAGAAAACCACCACTTAGTTTAACTGGTAATTTGGTAGCGAGCCTGTGGAGAGTGATATATATATATATATATATATATATATATATATATATATATATATATATATATATATATATATATATATATTTATGTATCTATCTCTATCTATCTATATACAGTATATGCTGCAAAAAGAAAATATATTCATGGTTTCAGTCCTGGTTGCCTATGTCTGCCTGCAGGCAGCTCACACACAGATACGCTCCTTAGAGTGTAGTAATGTTTTTACATACACTTGAAAATGTTCTAGACAGCCGTTGGTCAAACAGGCGGTATTTTAAACACGCATGGTAATTCAGCGTGCTGTTTGTCTTGCATGCATATTTGCCATTTTCATCGGTATTCCCTTAGTGCCGTGCGTCAATCAAATGAACCTACATGGTTTCTATTTCAGCCAATCGGTTACAATCCTTCAAATAGAGTCCTTCAAACAGGGAGTGGCACAGCGGTTAAGTTGGGCTGACGATCGGAAGGTTGTGAGTTTGATTGCCGGCTGTGGTAACATGTCTTTGAGTCGTTGGGCAAGGCACTTCACCCTACTTGCCTCGGGGAGGAATGTCCCTGTACTTGCTGTAAGTCGCTCTGGATAAGAGCATCTGCTAAATGACAATGTAAATTCGTCATCTTCCGTGTTTTTCTCCACCGTTAGGGTTCTTCCATCAAGCACACAGGCAGCCTGCCTTGAGGAAGCCGTGTTGCGAGGCACCTGACCTGACCTCAGCCCCCCCTGCTGTGAGAGGCATCTATTTCTGGAGGACGTGTCAAACGCAGTTACCTCCTCATCACTTATAAAGCTCTCTGTCTCTCTCTAACTCGCTCATTAACAATATCCTCAGCATCAGCTGCCTCTTACCTCCTCTTCCTCTCATTAAAGTCTTAGCAAGCTGCTGCTGCGAAGATGTCTTCATGAAATAGTTAAATAGATGCTTGCGCTGGGAGTGAATGGAGCTGCCAATCGAACCAGCAAGCTCTGGGCCTCTGAGGGGGAGGTTAATAAAGGCTTTGATATTTCCCGTGCCCAGCGTATGTCAGAAAGGTGAGCGTACTGAGAAACACAGCGAGGGGACGCAACAATCGGAGAGCAATTTGAGCAGCAGTAAAATCCATCACATAAATCGAGGGGGGTGTTGAGTATACTGTATAAATTGCCAATAGTTAATGAAGTTAGCAGAGTCCTCCACCTGAAAGCCACTTCTCAGAGCGAGCGTCGAGTACTGGAGGGATCTATGAGGCCAACACTTTCATGTCTTGGAAAGGCTGGAGGATCATTATTACACCCTTCAAATCACCATGGAGGGCAAAAGGCCAAAACGCCTGATCGTCTGGGCGTCAACACTTCATGTTGCATTGATTACATAAAAGGAATGGGAATATTGCCCGTGCAGCTGAATACTGTGCAATATCCTAAAAGAATTGGCTTCATATGTGGACCAGGGTCATTTCTGTGGGGCAGATAAAAGGAAAGCAGTCAAGTCTGTGAACTGTTGAACCTCTTATCTGAAGATGATTCAGCGTAACTCAGCTCTCTTTATCACCCCCTGAGGTTTTCCATTAGCGGGGGTCTATCTAGGTTCAGGCTGTATGTAATGTTGTTGTCACATCCATGTAACAGGGTCCTGCTCGTTACAGGAGGACAGAGGCTTGAAAACTAGCCCATGAAGTGCTGATAAGCTTTTTGGAGGAGCTGATTTGATTACCCAGCAGGACTTCTCTCCACCTCTCCACACAGCCAAAGGTACCAAAACATGGTTACTGTAATTGATTGGCCTGCAGACTCACCTGACCTGAACCTCATAGAGAATCAATGGGCTATTGTCAAGAGGGAGACGAGACATCAGACCCAACAATACAGATGAGCTGCAGGCTGCTATCAAAGCAACCCGGGCTTCCATTACACCTGAGCGGTGCCACAGATTGATCAAGCCTCATGCACATCACATTGATGATGTTGTGTGCTAATACAGTCACTGTGCAGGTGTGTGTGTCTGTGTGCCTATCTATGCATGTGTGGGAGAAATATATGATGATGATGAGGAAGAGTAGGAGAAAGAAATCGAGCAAGAGATGAAAAAAGAGAGAGCGAGAACACCATCTCCAGTGTCTCAGATGAGCCTGGGGGGAACCCAGGGGTGCTGACAGAGGGAACCCAGGGCCAGGAAGGAAAGGTGGGGGAGGGGGGATGGGGGTGGGTGGGGTGCGGATCGGCCGATCTGTGACAGATCTGTCTGTCTCACACTACATTCATCTCATATGGCGGTCTACAGCCCCAACATATCCAAACACCCTTAGGGCATTAGGACTCATTTAACATGCATCGCTAAGTGTCTGATGGGAGAACAGCTTTGGCTTTAATCAACACAGTGCATGCTACCTGTAAGATTCAATGTCAAACGGTTAAGGGCAGTTTCCAGTCAGTATCTTAAGCATGTTTTGTAGGTTTGTCTTGCAGGCTTTCAATTAGTTAGTGTTGCCATTTATTTACACTTTGTACATGCAACCACTTATGCATCCCCGCAGTTTTGAGGACCCTCTATCATTCAAGTGTAGCTCCTCAGTCAAGTATGTCAATTTGGCAGTGAACCTGTTGTGTAAAACAGCAGCTACAGAGTGCTTCATCCCTCTCCATTCAGCATTCAAGAGCTCTGGTTAGATTGCCACCTATTCATCCATGTTTTGCCAAACTTGAGGATGCTCCCACCCTGGACTTAATAAAGTATGATCATGTTCAGCTCTGTCATGCAGTTCGTTTATCAGACACAATAGCCTGCTTTGTCTGAACACTTCTCCCGAGAGTCATCCAGCTTGCAACCATTAGCATTTGAAAAAACAATCGAGACAAAAGCCAAAATATCTGTTTGGGGATTTAATGTACTGAATCGCACAGTGTATGAAAGCTGTACACATGACCTTTGAACTGTGACCATGTTAGCAGGTCTGAAGACCTGCTCTCACTTACCCTACATGTAATGATCTGTTAAAGTCACAGAGAGCTGCTCAAATGCATCTTATTCTTTTCTGCCTAAGCGGAAAACATGGCCTCTTATAACGATGAGCTTCAGCAGTTAGTGTTAATTTTTGGAAGGTTTATAAAGTAAATAATTTGATTATTTTTGCATACAGAGTACAGCACACCCCACTAGTAAATATTGTTATATTTCAGCATGTGAGCTGTAAATATCTTTCTACTGGAAGATGCCACTGCAAAACCTTTTCCAACCCTACATCAACAAAGTTTGCCATCTTCTCAGGTACTTTTAGTATTTCAGATCATAAGTTGTGGTGGCAGTCATCTTTTATGAAGAAGCGGTCAGAGAAGGTCTTTCCTGGGGGGTTTTCTCATGCATTTGGCAGCTGCACACCTTGATGGATGGATTAAAAAGTCTCAAATATATGTTCTTAGTGCATTATGTCAAACTTCTAGACTACCATGAAATGGTGAATGAGGCATTATTAACAATGACATTGGAAGTGCGGTTGTTCTGACTCGAATTAGGTTCACCTTGATTTAATTCCCATCCATTCTGGGGAACGTAGGTGTACAAGGAGGAGCTAAGAATGCTAGAATATATAAATAGAAAATACTTTACGTGGTAGAATTATGGATATTATCGGTATTGAGTCTGTGACACGTTGGTTTCGTTCACATATTCAATATTGAACCAATAATTATTTGTGACAATTCGTGTTTTACAATTAGTACATGGCATAATGTTATATGTCGATACATGTCGGTAGTTGATTGTGTATTATACTGTATAATAACTATTTCTCACTGGTGTAATAGTTAGTAGAAATGTATTTGATTGCAAGCTCCAAGGTGTGCATTATTTCATTAGTCAGTTTACTGTACCATAGAACCGGTGGTAAACATTATGCCTAAAGATATAATATCTGTTTACACTCAAACTATGACAAATTATCATGCCAATATTCTAGTTCTCAGAATCTAACAAGTCTTCTGCGTAGGTTACAGACGTGTTATCACGTGTCAAATTAAAGTGGATCATTTTGTAGTATAATAGTTGGTTAGGTTATTTATTAATATACATAATGATAAATCAGAACACTTCGAGGTGAATATTTTGAAATATAAGATGATCGTTATCAATTTCAACTGCGATAGTCTGTTCAAAAATGGTTCCGGCACCCAATCCGGATTCTTTGCAAAACAGTTAAACATCGAAACAACTTCAAAGTGTCACACCTTCACAAATTAACACAACAGAAGTTGATATTATGAACATACAACATCTCCTACTTTCCGCGGTGAAGTGAAACATAGCCAAAGTGCGCTTCTCTTACCTGCGCAGCCATGAATGACAGATCCATGCTGCTGCTCTGTTCAAGCCAAGGCACTCAGGAACAGACGGGAAAAGATGGGGAGTCTCGTTTATCTAATTCCCAAAATAAAGCATAAGTGTCCGTCTGTCCGTCGTGAAGAGATCCTCAAATGAAGACCGACTTCATCTGACGAGCATGAGGAGCGGTTGGTGGCTGTACGGTCTTGTCTTTCACCAGGGAGGGAGTGGGAAGAGAAGGGGAATAGATGTCTGCTCGATACAACTGTACTGAAGAGCCATCAAGAGATGTCTTGGTTCGGAGAAGGGATACACACGCCCCCATCCCTCCTTCTTTATCATCACTCTTCCTCTCTCTCTCTTTTTCTCCATCCTATTTCCTCCAACATGTTGCTATTTTAAGTTTATTGGCAGTTAGAAAAAACTCCAATCTTGATATTTGTTTAGAAATACGGTTGACCTATGTTTTATACAGTAAAACAGTGCCTCAGGATTCTGATTGATACAGCTGTACCAACTTGAAACGTATGAACGTGTGTAATCCATATATATCAATGTATATATTTTATCCATATATATGTAATCCATATATATCAATCTGTATATGTAATCCATATGTATAAATCCCAAATAAATCTTTAGTGGCAATAGTGCACATGGTAATTTCCTCATGCCCTTTCAAGGACCGGTGTCAGGTGTTGCTCGATGGAACACCATTAAACATCCTTAATATGGACGGACTTTGGTTGAACCTTAATTTGGTTTAGGCAGCTGTGGGGATTTGGAACCAATGAATACCATTACAGCAAACAAAATAGAAGACTAATCAATCAAATGCATTGAGAAGCAGTGAAATCCAGATGGACTGGAACCATGAGGCAGAAAGCTTTCTGTATTAGATCACAGTCACCTCTGTGTTTTACTAGTCAAAGCAAACTGAGTTTAATTGATGACGCACACACACGCACACAACACACACTCTCCCCTTCCCCCGACACACACCTGTTCTGTACATCCCCTTCTTTTCACCCTTCCTGTGTACGCGCTCTACTTCGTATTTATGTACATCACATCAGCCGACGCATACACTGTGATTCATTATTGATGCTTCGCTGAACATGGTGAATTCCATCCAGTGTGTGTTTGACCATGAGCAGCCCACAGCGTTTAAAGTGTTCCAGTCCAGTGCTTCAGTACATCCCACCTCCCCTCCTGGATTACCTATTCTGAACCACACACACACTCCCAATGCATGGTTACCATAGACACAATGGACAGACAGTGGATAATGAGGAGCCTGTTGCTGTAACCTGTCACACAAGGTACTTGCATAGTACTTGATGGCAAGTGTTGATGATGTCATATGGTAATGATGTCACGTGTTTATGTGTGGGGGAAGTCTGGGATACCGTACGTGCTTCTGTATTACATAACGTATGTTCTGATCACTGTCAGAGGTCTGTGATGTAGCGGTACTGTAGTATTTTACCAATTGAATAAAGAACACCTGTTGGCCGATGTTGTCATTGTTTGACTCATTCTACTGTCAAATATTTCCTCTCAACGTCAAGCCTCATACAGGCTTTGTTAGTTCTCGTATTATATGGGCATTAGGCTTGTCAATAATATGTCAGTATCCTAGAAGTAGTAAATAAGTTGTTTCTACGCTTTAGCTTCTGTCCGGTTCCCCCGAAACCTCTAACCTTTAGTCTATAATCTCGCTGTCTGTCTTCATTCTCCTCAGACAGCTCAAAGCTGTCCAGCTTTAGTGAGAGTGGACGGAGATGTCAGGGTCTCCGAGTCAAGAGCCCCCTGCAGCACCTGCCCCCCACTTCATCTGACCAGGCTAAATGACAGCTCTCCTCCTCGTACACAGACCCTAGCTGTGGCTGCTGCTGCTATGACCATGCTCGCTCACAGAGTGAGTGACGCAGCTGCGATTGGCCAGCCAGGTGGCGAAGGGCACCACCACCAGCCAGGTGACGAAGGGCATGGTGGCAACACCCATCAGAGGCTATTCTGTAACATAACTCTCAGGCAAGGGCTGAGAACAGTGCTCATGGGTTAGTGGGCTCTGTGTGTGTTAGCGTGCACCTGTGTATGTGTGAGGCCTAGTTCCGTTGGAATCCAAGTTGGTGTCTGATTGGTTGGATCCACCAAGGTGCCCCCCCTACCATCCACCCTTCACTTTTCATTGTCCAGTTCCAGTCAGCCAGTGGCTGGCATCACATTGCATCATTTCCTGTCTGCTAGAGAAGCTGGACCTGCTGTGCCAACAAACAACTGTGTCACTGAAGGCAACCTTCTCCAGCAAGTAGCAGAATGTCTGACACACTCCTCTCATCGCCGTCGGCGGAATCTCGCACGTTATGCCTGCGACACATCGTGTCCTCTGTGATGTCTCTTGACAACACGCTGAGTCTCAAATGACCTTTACCCCCAACTGTTCTGCCCCCCCCCCCCCCCCTTTATCCACCCGCTATCCTACAGAATACGCCTGACAAGTGGCCCCTTAAGTGCTTACTGTAGCGATATGCTAGGCAATGAAAGTGTTTGTATGTCAGTTTGTATTCTTCTTCTTACAGGCTTTGACTCTTGCCCTCTGAGAAAGACCACAGAGCTCTGTGTTCCTCCGGTGGTGAGTCTGATTGACAAAGCGTCCATGTTAGCAGCCTGCTGACATCCCTACTCAGCCTGGATTGGGATGCTAATACATGTTTTTGATTTCACACTCCATCAGGTTTGTTATGAACATGGCCTTGTGCCAAGACTTCTGCTGCTTCGGCCTTCGGATCGGTTCAAAACAACACAGGGATTCTGGGAGTTCCATCAGCAAAGCGCTACCACAGATTTAGTTTGAGTGCGAACTCAAGGAAGGAAGTTTTTACTGCTATGAGATGGAGAAGCATTCCAATTTGGATTTATCAAGCTTCCTCACGTTTTAGTTCTGAATTCTTCCTGCGAGCTTTGAGCTCATGAAGATGGTGTGAATGGGTCAGAATATGTTCTTGTAGTAATTTGCCTAGCAGCCATGAATATTTTGTGGAGTAAAATCAACTGTATAGTGTGGTTCAATAAGTTTATCATTAAGAGGAGACGATGCAAGCTTAACCCTACAATGCATTTGTCAGTATAAGTTCCTGATGCTAACCACTCATCTCAATAGGGAAACATGACATGGAGAAGATGATGACATCATTCATTTTTAAGAAGGCCATTTTGATCATGTTTTCTGTTGTTTTTTTAGAAGAAGAATCCCATTCAGGCAAAATCCTCAACTCCCTTTGGGTCTTTGCATGAATAATTTATTTGAGCCAAACACCTCCAATACAGCACAGGGAAATATACAGGTCTACAGCCATGAGCACATATCAGAATTCTCTTTCATGAAAGATTTAAAACATGAACATAACATGAATATTTAACATGCACATAAATGCACATGTACAATATAGGTTATATTCAGAATATGCCTCAGCATATTTGTCATTGAATATTAACAGCAATTTGCCTTACCATATTGTCCTACATGTCCTAATACTTAGCGTGACACCTTTACCTAACCCCCCAGCGCTCATCAAGCACCTCACATTATGCTGCTGCCTCTGGCCTGAGCTAACTTCTCTCTCATCTTAAATTACTTTAAAAGGATCAGTTACACTTTCTAAATCAGGTTGACAATAAGTTTAAACAGAGAACACTCCAAAACCGTAGAAAGTGTGTGATGTTTAAAAAAAATAGTTTCCATGTAAACCTGTTTTTGCACTCTGGAGAAGCCAGTTGAGGGTAGGTCTGACACTTACAGTACGGAGTCACTTCCTCCTGTCTCAACGCACTAGCCTTGTCTTTTGGGATAAATATTGCATCATATTAGCCTCTTTTTCCTATATGAAGTACATTATGTACAGTAGAATTCAGTTGTTGGAAATGTAAAACTTCATGTCATGTGTAAGGTTGTGGCGTTGCCAAAAGATGATTGTTGTCTACTTACATTATTTGAATGTTTCAGCAATAGCATGTTATAAAATCCTACTTTGTTGCTTGGTGTCGTCATCTAAAATGTTGTTTTCACATTTTAATCTGTAGGTTGTATGGTTGGGGAAGATACAGGAAGGTGTTTGAGTGTTAGACATTGTTGTGGTCCTCCTTGAATATTAACTGACCCAAGCAGAGGTCAGCGTCTCCTTAGTGGTCACTCTAAAGATCACGTGCTCGTGAGACTTGTCGCTGAGACTTGTCTGTGATTTAAAGTGGACATCCTTGCCTGACCGTCAGTTTATAATGGTCGTCCCTGGAGATGCTCGGTTCTAGAAACCTCGGCCGCTTCCAGAGCTGCCATAAAACATCAACTTAACCGTCTGTCTGGATCTTCTCCATGCACCTGCCAACATGCCACTGCATCCCTCTTCCTGCTGCCCACAACCCTCCTCCTCCTCCCTGGCCCTCGGGTCTCCTCCCCCGCAGCACAATCAGACTGCTGCTGCCCCTTCAAACCCCGGGTCTGTCTGTGTGTGTGTGGCATGTCCCAGAGCAAGGTTGGGGAGCGAGGAACAGAGAGACAGATGACCTGTGTAGAATGTCACAGGACATCTATGGAAGTGTTGGGAAAGGGGGAGGGGGGGGTGATGACAGGCAGAGGAGAGCATACAGTGTTGGATGTGACCAAAATCAAAGCGGTTCACGAACGAGACTAGATAAATGAAATCGATGGATGGTTACCCTCTCTGTTTAAGGCAAATCATTACAATGCCGATTTCAACCTACAGGCACAAGCATCTTACCTTACAATCAAGTGATTACTAGCAGTGCCACAAGTTAGATTATCGTTATCGTCAAGGTGACAGGGATGACATCACAGTGTTGCATAACCCTGTTTGATAACACTTTGCTGTTTACCACTGCTAGCAGTAAGCAGAATGTGATGTTCCACATCTGTCAATTCAGACCCTCAGGATGACAGTAGACAGTATGGGCCCTCCTGCATCAGCTTTTAAACCACGCCGCCTCCGGCTGAAGCACAGGTGATTACAAGAGTGAATTTGGGGGTTGGTGTGTGTGTGTGTGTGTGTGTGTGTGTGTGTGTGTGTGTGTGTGTGTGTGTGTGTGTGTGTGTGTGTGTGTTGAGGTGAAAGTAATGTAACTGATGTCATGTGGCTCTTTGTTTCTCAGTAGATTTCCCCATGGAGCATCCACACACACACACACACACACACACACACACACACACACACACACACACACACACACACACATACACATACAGGGTGCACGCACACTCAATCCACTTCCTGTTCCTGTTATTCAATCAGTGTTGGGGACTGGTCATTGATCCCTGGAGACAGGAAGCACACTTGCATGTGTGCTTTTCGCAGAAGGAGGAGTTGTAAAGTGAAAGTGCATCAGTAAAGCTGAACATGATTTGATCGTTTGAACCCGCATGATGCACTTCGGCGTCCTTTCCATCTCCCCGCACGAGGAGCGACTCCAAGTGGGTTTAATTAATTCAATCAGCGGGGACTCTTTCAAACGGTGCGACACCAAACACTCTCCTTAATGAACACGCACGTGCATAGAATCAAGGCACTTAAAAAGTTAGGCACCTGCTCAGCCAAACAAGGCGCCGGCACGGTACGCCTCTTCACGAAAGAACTCCACGCACGTACGCTACCTTTTAAAAAGTACATTCAAAAGTACCATCGAGCACTCACCTTTCACATCTGTTCATAAGAGCCACTAAATTGAGCATTTAATGGCCCTGTAGAGATCTCAATGCCAATATGGGCAGGCAGTGTTTAGGATGAATGTGGGCTTGATTCCCAAGTGTTGCCTCGAGAGAGGCCAGAGTGGTTATCCTTTAAATAAGACTGCTGCGTTAGAGTCCAGCAGCATTTTCACCAAGCAGAAAACAAGCCATGGACCTTTAACAGGTAGGATTTGGTGTCCGATCCTCTCATTTTGTGTTTTCCCCCCAACCCCTACACCAAGTGTCAGTGGGATTTATCAAAGGAGTCCAACAGCTTTGATCTCAGTGTTGACACATCCACCCACTGAAGGAATTGTGCGAAAATCCGGAGATGATGGCCAGTATTCAGGATCTTAATCTAACCTGGATGCAGATGTATTCAAGTGTGCCTACTAATTTATTCACCCCGACGCAGTTTAGTCGATAAATCATCTTTCGATCCGTTTTTTTTTTTTAAACCACACGGGAATGTCCGACTCCCCAACAAGTGCAGGTTCCCTCCTACAGGACGGAAACAAGGATCAGGATCTAGTTGAGTTCTGACATGACTGTGGATCGTCATCACGGCCGGGTAGGGCTGTGTAATAGCTTCATGTTTAATACAATGAACACGAGGCTGGGAGGTTTGGAGGCCCGTCACAGACGGAGGCAGCGATCGCGTGCCCCCTACCCCGCTGTTCCCCCTGCTTTTAGCTCTGATAGGCTGTTTCCTGTATGCACTTCTCATGTTTGCTGCACTGGTGCATGAAAACATGTCACTGAATGAGTGTAGCCAAGCACTCTCACTGCAAGTGTACATGTACCAAGATGGCACCTTGGAAACAATCCTTGTCACATTTTGGTGGGTAAGCAGGGACTGGTGAAGGGAAGGATGGCTGACTCATGTAAGTACATATCTGGCATATGGCCCATTAACCAAATTTGCTGTCTTCTTTTTGAAGTCAGAAAATTGGTTTATGCTTAAAAAAGAATCATGTCTTGTTATTTCGGTCTCAGTTTTTTTTTTTACGTTCTTTTTAATCCTTTGGAGCTGTGTATGTTCTTGCCAGAAATATGAAGGTCCTTCACTGGAATATTGATTTTTGTGCTGGATTGAGACAGTGATTTGATCAGTAGGTAGTTTTGTTGTTTTGTTGCCCAGATAAATGGTAAGTGGTCTCTAAAAAGGCTGTCACTGCTTATTAAAAGATGACCTTCTGAAAAGGTTACCGACCTCTGTCGGTCCCCCTTTACCCCCCCCCCTTCTGTCTCTCTCCCTCATGCCCTATCTCCTTCCCCTTTACTCTCTCTCTCCTTCCCCTCTCTCATTCTCCCTCCTGCCCTTTTCTTTCTCCTTCCCTGCTCTGTCTCTCTCTCCCTCCATTCTCTCTCTCTGTCATGCCCCCTCTCTTTCTCCCTCATGCCCTCTCTATCCTCCCTGCCCTTTCTTTCTCTCCCTCCTGCCCTCTCCCCCCCCCCTTCCCCCTTCTCTCTCCTTCCTTCAGCCCCTCCATCTCTGCTGTTTGCCTTGGGCCCACCAGCCACACAGAAGGACAGAGCCTCGGTGACAGACAGCCAAAACACAGGAGCGGCTGCTAACAGCAGTTACTCAGCCGGCCTATCACACGCGTGACATTTCAAATAATGTAGGGTTGGCGTGTTAAATGGAAGCTGCCCTTACCAATGCTCATTAGTTGAGGTCCTGCCGAATGGCAGTAGATAAGCTGGTGACAACTGCAATGTGCAGGAAATAGAGGATGTATTTATCAAGGGGATCGAAGTGGACAGTTATGGACTAGATGGTTGGACTGGATGTGAAAAGGTTACTCCTGGAAAATGTGTTGATCTATGAACTCTTACCACGTGGTGTTCTGTTACTCTGTCCTATTACATGTGACAGGGATGGTGTTTTCCCATAAACATGGCAATGTTACTACATGTGTTCTTGAACATGGGTATTGTACTACATGTGTTCTCCCTTTCCTAATCATGCCTCTGAGTTATAGTCAGAGTGTAAGAGAAGCCTTTTCAAAAGACTTGATATGAAGGTGATGAAGTAGAATGAATGACCCTTGTCAGCATGGCGATGCCGTGCATTAGTGTTCCATTCCCTGCCAGGTGACACAGTCTAGACCTCAGCTAATGGGATCAATCGTCTGCTCTTATTTAGTAAGAGGAGTCAACAGGCACCTTAAAATGAGTAATGTGGAGGAGCTTATTTCATGGTGCTGAAGTACAGCACCGAGCAGAGCTGAATGTTGGGTTAAGTCACGCACATCAACACCCTCATTACCAAATTGTTTATGCATTTAAAATATTAGTGGCACGATTATGGCATGCATAAATACAATGTACATACAACAAGTAATATAAATAGAACATTTATATTACAGAAGCTTGCGAATCCTCCCCTCCACGCTCTTCTAAGACTTAGAAGCAGCATTTTGTTAGGACACAAAGGTTGTGTTACTGTGTCATTAGGTTTATACATCACTTTTACTGTGGAGGTAAATAGACTTTCAGAAAACCTTCAGGGGTCTTTTCACCATTCATAAATGCGACATGAACTACAGTGTATTACTGTGAAACACCTTACTTCATGGGCTCGTCTGAAAACAGTTCTGTCTTTCTGCCCAATTTTTAGGTCCATTATATTTATACAACTGTATAATCATTCAAGCAAGAAACAACAGTAAATCCAATGTACTAGACTTCCAAATGAAACCGGATCCAAGATTTCAGTAGCGTGTTTTCAGAACCATCTGCTGTTGCATTCTGCCTCACTAGAGGTCAGTAGCTGACAAAGTTTGTATTTTGTGAGACGTGTTGGTGCCTGGATTACAGTTTAGGGAAGTGGAAGATGATTTATTGATTCCTTGTCGGCTTCTCTCTAATTTAATTGCATGTGGTACTAGTAATAACATGAGAAATGTTTGCTGATGTCGAAACTTGAAAGTTAAACTCTTACTGCCCAGACTTTTTAATAATTTCATGCATAATTTTCCACTGAACTCACTCTCATGACCATATAATTTGAGATGTGATGTTTTTGCATGACCATCTTGTTAACACGGGAGTTACAAAAAATAAAAATGTTGTTTGTATTTCAGTCCTTGATTATCTGATCCACTAGTAAAGAGAGTCATGTGGCTGAGGTAGGGAGTTAAACAACATTAAACAACCGTTGAATTCTCTGAAGGTGCATTTCACAACCCCTTCAGAGGTTTGGATTCACTGAAGACGGTCAGGACACATCCAGGAGTGTCTTAGATGTCTTCAGGCTCTCCTGGACTCTTAGGATCCTAATCCTAAAACAGACAGCAGCCTGCTGTCTGCAGAGGGCACTGTGGGCAGCCTCTCTCCCTGAGGCGCGTCATCCTCCAAAGCTCGCTTTCCCTCTCTCGCCCTCTCTTTGAACATAGACTTGTCTCCGGGGCTGTGAAATCACTTTGGCGGCTCTAAAGAAGACATCCTTCCCCGCTTCTCCTCCCTCACTTCCCCATGTTCGTCCCTCGTGGAAAAATGGGTCACTGTGAACTAATCCCCCTCCAAACCCAGGGCTGAGGGGGGGGGACCTCCAGGGACCAGAGCCCAGGCCCAGGTGGAGGCTGTGACTAACTCTGATCCCTTTCTGTTGACAGGGACCACAACATTACAGCTGGATTACAGCTGGCAACATCTTCATGAAAGCAATGGAGAAACCCAGGCTCCACTGTGGGTTTGGGGTGATCATCCAGCCCTAATGAAGGAAGGATTAATGACTGATCGCCACTTGTGCTCCTGCTGTTTTTGTTAGCCCGATAAACTAAAACCCTGTGGGATATTGAACCCTGAGAGACTACATGGTCTTGGGTCGCAGGTGAAGTCACCTTCCACTGCAGCTGGAGCGTGGGGGGTCCTGTCAAGACTTGCATAGCTAACCTGTGTTGATCGGGAGTCAAGTCAATGACGTTTCACAAATCCCTGCGGACCTTAGCCCATATTCAGGAGACATGATTATTTAATAGCTCAATTTGTCAAGCGCTTCGTTTAGTAGTTTTGTTTTCAAACGTGAAAAATACCATGCTATTGTGTTTAGTGAAACATCCAATATGTCTCTGACTGAGTGTTTGTGGAGCAGGAAGAAGCTGTGTGAGATCAGTAGCTAAGCAACTAAACAATGCAGCCTCAACACTACCACAGCAGCAGCAGTGATTGAAGTTAACTGGGCTGGATCAGCAGCTGCTAAAGTTTAGTGTCTGCAGCTTTTTTGGGGGGGGGCTCTTAATTGTTGGACTTGAAAAATCTTCTACTGTCAGTCACCAATTGAAGTGTAAGCTTAAAACTTGCAAACAGTCAAACGTGCAGGTAACTACCATTGATTTCCTTTATAAACATACTCCATCATATACCACAGCTTACTTTACTGCACAGGGAGAAACGAAAACCCATGACTCCTCTGAAGTAACTGCAGGAAAGAAAAAACAGACAACAATGGATCTGTTAGCTGTTAGTAGAAATCTGTGTGTTGTACTGAGGGTGTTCCGTGTTTGTGTGATGTTTAGGAAGGCACAGTTACCGCCAGCTGAGTAGCTCTTGTTCATCCTGAGACAGCATAACTGTCTTTCTCCCTCTGCTTCTCATTAAAAACCAGCTTGCTGCCATCCATCCTTTTCAATTCCAGCTCTCCGCTTTTTTTCTCTCCGATTTGGACCAAACGGATCTGTGTTTACCTTGGAAATTGGTGGTTGGTCAGGGGAAACTAGACCGCCTCTTCACAACGTTTACTGCTCAAACATTTCAATTCCTCAACTTTGGTTTCCGTTGACATACCAGGAGAGCTGGACGTCATTTCACTTGAAATGTGTTGACTGGAAAGAGGATGAGTGTTGGACCTCTTCAGTGGGTCTGGAGGCCGTCAACACAAGCAGAGTCAGAATTGACGTCTGAGGAACTTTGTCTAGATATTCAGCCTACAAGCAGTTTCAAGTGAAAACCTTCCAACCTAAAGTGTTCCAGTTGGCCAACATGTTTAGCATTGAGGAAGATCTGGTCGGATTAAAGTAGAAAGTAGGCTGACGGATGACAAGAAGGCTATTTAACCATTCCACTCTGCGACACAGTTCTCTTTAGTATATTAGCATAATTAATCGTAGTCAGGGCCTCACCTCTGTTTAAAAAGCCCTCAGAAGCAAAGCCTCACAGTGGTTCAGTGATAAGGTGATATTCCTGTAATAAAACTAGAGATGATGAAGTAGTCTTCTGTGTTAATAACAGGGTTTAGTTATGACCTACTTCTCTGAAGACAAACAGGAAGCTTGTTTTCCCCTTCAAGTAAACATCCTTGGCTTGTATCCAAACCGCCAGACAAAACACTTTGAAGCGTCTTTTTTAATGACTTCTGGTCTGGTTTTATGTTAATACAGGGTGTACAGTAGTGCAGAGTGGATCTCGTGGGGCAGATCTGAATAGTTTGGTCTTCTCTTGGCATGAAGCCCTGAACTCATTACTCTAAGAGTCCTTCAAGCCTGGAGTCTTATTCTGTGTTGCTCATCGGGATTGCAGCTATTGTTGATGTAGTTGAGGTGGTTTGGACCTGTTTTGATGAAGGACGGTGGCCGATTCTGTCATCATAATCAAAGTCTCACATCTTCATTATCATTTTACCTTCAAAATAAGAGTCAAACTTGTTGTTTAGTCCTGGAAGAAGTTCGTGTTGACCAGAGAAAACCAGAGAATGTTAAAGCCAAAGAACATCCTCACCAGAAAGATATGTAATCTAACTTCCTGACTTAATGTGACATTTTTGACACTTTACCTCAGGTTTTACATTTATATCAGGATTAGTCATGGCTTGTCAGGCCCCAGTCCTGTTTTGATCGTATAGGATTTGTTTCATTTGAATGAACAAACGTGGGAGAAGCAGGAGAAGGCGGCTGGATATAGGTACCCTCTGTGACAGGAACACTATGTAGGACACATCTATTGGGGAAATCCTCTCAGATCCCTCACTGTGAACAGTAGCTTGGGAGGCAATAAGAGAGCTAGTTTCGAAATTGGTATCTCCCAGGTGAACTTTGACCCCATTTGACCATGGATGCAACAGCAGGTTGACGGCAGATGGTGTGTTGAGAGTATTTCTATACTTGCCATCTATATTTAATATGAAATGTGTGTTAACACCTAGTGGTGTTTAATGTGTATCTTAAAATGTTTTACTGAAGTTAGCAGGATGATGACATAATCTGGCCCGGTTTTGTATTGAATATAAACCTTTTGGAGACCATGGTCTCTGGTGGTCTCTGTGGGTGAGTATGTGTTTATTATGCCCACTGAATCACTGTTGTACTGCAAGCATTGAAATGTTTTCCAAAGATCCTGTACCAGAGTGTGCCTCAGGCACTGTACAATACGTCTTGAGAACATTGTAATAAACAGTTGAACGTCAGTATTCTGTAACTTTGCATCTAGATGGATGTAAAGCTAGACCGATAATTGATTTATGGTTTATGGTTGTAGTTTTTTTTTGGTTTGTTTTGAGGTGCTTTTTCATCGTGTTGCATGAATAGGTTACAACATTTCACTGAGACACATACATAATGTTAAGTATGCTTTATAGAGACGGAACCTTAGCTTGGAAAATGAGGTTGATTGAATCATCCATGTTTAACACATTCAAATCTTCAAGTCATTTTCCAGTAAAGCCTCTTTCATCTTCAAAGGCAAGTGATGTTGGCTTCTCCATCTAGGTGAAACAATAGCTTAAAGAAGGCTTCTAGGCTTGTGTGAATTTAAGCAGCTGTGGTTTTTCAAACAACACTGTTTACTTGGTTCATTGCCTAATCCAATAGATTCAAAATGTGGGGTTAAGATGTTTAATTCTCATTTCTTCTTCTCAAACAGGATTATTCCAGTCTGTTTCCAATCCCAGAGGATTCTTAATGGAGGGCGGAAATTATTCTGACACATATATGGCCAAATGATAGGAACAAAAAGAAGATGGAACAAAAATAAACTTGTTTAGGGTGATTTGGTTTAGCTCCCTTTATCATGCTAGCTTTGTGTTCCTTTTTCTTCTTTACGTCTTTCAGATCGATTTAGGACTCGACAGAGATGTGTGTCGCATGCAATGAAACGCTGTCGTCTCCAAACTCGCTTATTTTTTTCCCTCGTCTATTCTGAGGCACCATAGTTCCTCACTGAAATGGCAGAGGACGACGCCATCTCCAGACTTCGTTAAGAGCGCTGTCGAGTGTGTCAGGTGTTAATCTTCTCTACAAATGGCCCCTTCCACTGGAAACAATGTCAACACTCAAGGATACTTTGCAAAGATAAGTCTTTCTAAAGTAACAAATGTAACCAACACTTGATTTGGTAGTTTAAATATTTGATTCTATTTGATTCAAATAATTGAGTCTGTTTGATTTTTTTACCATCCGTGGAAGTCTATGCATGAGCATACTGAGCCACATTTGAAGATGAATAATACAAATTACATACACTCATGTCAGTTGAATGTTTAAATTGTTTTATTGAATCATTTTAATCAAACAGCAAGCTGAAATAATATCCCCAAAAAAAGGAAATGCATAAAACTGTAGAATGAACTGCATAAATTGTAGAATGCCTTGTAGAAAGTCCATAAATTTTCCCCAACGGCATGTAGAAACTTTAAATCACGGGCTCAGAGAATTAAAAAATAATCAACAGCTTACATGATATGTAGAAATGGGAAAACAGTTCAACAATCTGGGGATGGTTATTAAGATCCATACTGTGCCTGGTGCCCTTGTTCTCTGGCAGAGGCTTTTCAATAATAAAACAACAGAAAGAAAAAGAAATGAGCCAATAAATTCAACTTAGAAATCTGAGATACATTCGTGAAACACAGCTCACAGGCGTCTCCTGTCCCCCTGCCTCATAGCTCAAACCTCCTGTACGTTTGAAAACGATCAACTCTATTGATCCAGAGCAGGTTTCTCTAACACTGGCATACATGTAATGAAGGACATTCTTATCATGATATCCTGTGGATGTAAATACCTGCCTGAAATGACCTCCGCATGAGCTGTTGGAGTTACTTTTGTGTTTATGTCAGATTAGTAAATCTCCTAATACGTTCCATCTGAACTCAGGCACTTTCTGAAATCTCAAGAGGTCGTAGACTGAGGCTTACACAAACACTACACCTACTAGATACCTACTACCTACTAGAACCTACTAGATATCTAATACCTACTAGAACACCTAGTGTCTGCTGGCACACTATAATAGACAGGGGATGAGCATTCCTCTATTGTGCTTTTTAAGGTATTTCATGAATGAGTTATACATTACCGACAACAGTGCTGCACAGTGGTTTCAACACAGCGTATGTTTATACACAAGTGCATATGTGTATAATAATACATGGTTTTATTTTGATATTAAATCATCAATGTAATGGGACAAATATTAGTTAAAATAGTTTAAAAGACACAATATGAACCATCGATAAACCAGGTTACAATCTATCCACTAAACACACCTCATCAATATTTGACTTGTGTTTTTTCCACGTAAAGACTGCGTCTACAGTGAATGTAAGCCACCATACTTAATGAAACTGCAGGGTCTCTTTTCACAAACTGGACTGGAGGTCATCTTTCAGTTCATGTACCGACAAAAAATCATGACAAACCTGATGATTTCCATTCGTACAAATGTCACTTTTTCAGAAGAGCAGCTTCTGTCACCGACTCACTTCCGGCTCTTTCTCTGGTGGTGGAAGTCCATCCATCTCTGATAATGTCTGACCAAAGATACCACACGCTTATGTATCCTCATGCATATATACAGGTTGTTACTGTAAAGAGTCTGTGATTAAAGACAGCCTGGACAGCCTCAGACATGGTTCCCACAGCAGCATCCCAGTCTCCCACAGTCTCAACACAACTTTGTGACGTTGTCGTTGTTTGCACAGGGTGTCATGGCCGCCCAGTTTTACATCCCTTTCAACACGAAGGACATTTTGAAATTCTGCTCCTCCCTCTGGTCTCCGCTTCCGGCCAATCAGCATGTCTAGGGCCGATGGAGAAACAGGAAGTCTTAGTAGTAGTAGTTCAGCTTCTGTAGGACGGTGGGTTTCGGCCTACAGGGTGGTGTAGATGTAGACGAAGATGATGACGACCAGGTTGAGAATAGTCCCAATGATTCCCAGCATGGCCAAGATGGATTCCTCCTTTCCTTCCTTGTCTTGCATTCCTTTTTCCTCATCACTGATGGCAGTGTTTACCATTTTCCCTGGAAAAGTCTTCAGTTTTCCTCTCAGACCAGTCTGGAACATGCAGATAAGAAAAAGTACAATCAATCAGTGTGCTGTAGTCCTACGTTTAATTTAGACTATTGATCTTTCTACAAAAGACTTGAGAATTAGAGGAGCTTAAAAACACATTTCAAGCAAGTTTGAGAGCAGTGTAATTAAGGAATGGGTAAATCTGTGAAAGGCAAGATTTGGATTTGCTGATCAATCAAAAATCACAGCTATTCACCAAAAGCTTTAAGATGGTGGATTTGAGCCCTAATAAGGGTTTGTGTGATGATAAAGCTGATGTTCCAGGAACAAGGAGCCTGAAGAAGTCTGAAGAAGTCTGCAATGACACCATTCTAATGAGAGCGCACTGAATTACTTGATGTTGAGATTCTGTCAGCTTTATGACTCCTTACAGCTAATGTCAATGTGAAATATCTTGTAAATAAAACGTTTTACATTCAGGAGTTGTGTAACACTATTGTGAGCGTTGCCAGAGAAACAAGGCAATGACGACAACACTATAACCAATTGTCAAACATGATACACAAACACTATACACACCAGTTGGCTTCTAGTTGTACAGTGACTTCCTGTATGTTGAATTCTTTTTTCTCTCAAGCTTTTACTTGACAATCTTTTATTTAAGGAAAGGAGATGAACAAAGGGAGAAGTTTTTCCATCAAAAATATATTAATTTCTTAAATAAAACATAGCCACTTTAAGCCGCTTTAGGTGCGTTTTAATACAAGAAAAGCTGTAGCCACACATTCGACTCATCGCTTTCAAACTTGGTTTACAATCAAACGTGTATCGAGTGTATCTGTGTTGTAGGTAGGGATTGTGGGAGAAAGGTGTTCATAAATTAGTTTATTTTTTTTGTGATGTATTATTGTGCTTTTAGCTGGTAGAGATGGTGCCCATGTGGCTTGAAGACAGGTGTGTGAGTGGTTGGAGGTTGCCTTTGGTACGAGTGTATCTGAGGAAGAAGTATCTGTGTAGTTGAAGAGATGAATGTTGTGGCTTTTGCAGCGGTCTACATTACAGTATACCTGTGTGTGTGTGTGTGTGTGTGTGTGTGTGTGTGTGTGTGTGTGTGTGTGTGTGTGTGTGTGTGTGTGTGTGTGTGTGTGTGTGTGTGTGTGTCAGAGAAGGAGGTGCATGAGGTGAGTGTGATTGGGCCAGGCGCTGTGTGTGTAGAAGGAGCAGGAGCTGTTTGCTGCCCGAAGGAGCAGGTTGACTTCCAAGCACGTCCCGCTGGACCAGAGCACATCCAGTGAGTCAATGAGTTTTCCCGCTCCTACAGAAAGAGCAGTATCACTCATCATGAGGAGTCTGCCCAGCCAGCGGTGTGGAGTAGACCTTCTTTAGCAGGGCCAGGGTTCCTGTCTGCAGACCATGAAGCCAGTCTAAAGACTTTGAGCATAGTTTTTTCCTCAGTATTACAATAAATGCCTTCACATGATAATATTGTAGTTTGTGGGTCATCTGGGTGATTAAGACTGAAACCAAACAAGTTGAAAGAGACCAGATGCTCATTCGTTTGACTGACTATATCAGTTATTCCTAAAGTTGACTTGTTCCGTAGTTCAGGACAGGTTGATGACAGGACAAACACAGTTCCACATTCTTTTCCTCACCAGCCAATTTCCCAGCGTCCTTCTATGCAAACACACCCAGGCTGGAGTGTTGAATCGGCCACAGGGATGAACCCTGTCCAGTACAAGTTTAACATTCAGTCTGTCTGCAAGGCGAACACTCTCCATGGCTGATGAGGAGCGATTCCAATCTCACACAGTTGCTTGCTGTAATTAACACCTGGAACAGCCAGATTATGAACACCATTCCACCTATGCTCGTTTGGAGAGTAATTGAAATCTATGTACCCTTTTAGAAACAGGCACGTCAGAGGTGAGAGGACCAGGCATCGGTGGTCTCTCGCCCCTTCTCCTGTTCTCCTCCTTTAACTTGACTCCTCCTCAAACTGTCTGGTCAAGGTTAAAAGCTCCTGTCACACCGAAGACAGTATATATCAGCAGACTCCAGGTAAGGCTCCAGGGTGTCTGAGGACTGGAACGGTAGACGGTAGTGAAGCAGCGAGAGGCTGCCTCCAGACAGATGATGAGGATATGTCTGAGCTTCATCCTGTCCCCAGCCACAGGACGGGTCATGCTGGTCAATGGACCTTTTAACCTGGAATTTGTCAGAGACGGACCTAAAGCACCTCAGGGCGGATGTGGCTTGTCCCATGTGGCTGATATAAACAGGCAGGAGCAACAGTGTGAGGATGATGTACTGTCGGGGATCAATGTGTCAGCGGAGCCAACATCAATCACCATGCGTCTGTTTTAATGGCTCAGTTCGGAAGGTGTGGAGGACTCGTGAATCCCAGGAAGCTGGAAGGAAGCCTGTTTCAGCTGTGAAAGTGAATAGAGAAAGTATAGTGCAAGTAAAAGGGAAGTAGATGAATCCTAATATGAAAGATACGGTCTCATCACCAGCATCTTCAAGTTGGGCCATTATGTGCTTCGCTGCATAATCCTGGGGAGAGGAGCCTCCAAACATCCAGCTATATCTGGAGCATTCTCTGCCTGCCCAGCCTCAGATCTCCAACAATGGCTTCTGATTACCTCTCTCAGGGAGGGCCAATAAACAGGGTTTCCCTCAACCTGAATGAGTCTTTGTGCGGCTCCCCTACTGCGCACTCATGCGTGAACACGGCTGCTCTCTGCTGATAGAAACAGCGGTGGCGAGAGAGAGCGGGATAGAGAGAGGTAGAAGGGGGTTGGAGTGAGGGAGAGAGGGGACAAAGAGTGAGAGGGATTGCCAAAACTGAGAGTGCAGCTGCTCGTCCCAAACAGACACTCTGGAGACAGTCCACCTGGCTTCTATCTGTCTGGCCTGCTCAACACTGGCACTTCAGAGACGGTGAAGGTGTGTCGAAGATAGAATTGGCATCGCTGGCTGTGTACAGCAGCGCTACAATGTCAGTAAACATGAAGCGTTGATTTGTTTGTTTGTTTTACACTGCGAGCCTACATGGAATTTACTGCTATTGTGGTGTCAATAAAACCTTATTGTTTGCGTGCTTTATAAGTCTGTGTACACATACATTTACATGTCTGGGTTGGACAAGTAGAGAAAGAATAGGAAAGAGAGTGTGTTTTGTTTCTGGATGTGTGTTTTGAGAGAGAGATAAATGGTGAGTGTGGGTGTGTTTGAGTGTGTGTGTGTGTGTGTGTGTGTGTTTGAGAGAGAGAGAGAGAGAGAGAGAGAGAGAGAGAGAGAGAGAGAGAGAGAGAGAGAAAGAGAGAAAGAGAGACAGAGAGAGAGACACAGAGAGACACAGAGAGGAGAGAGAGAGAGACACAGAGAGAGACAGAGAGAGAGAGAGAGAGAGAGAGAGAGAGAGAGAGAGAGAGAGAGAGAGAGAGAGAGAAGAGAGAAAGAGAGACAGAGAGAGAGACACAGAGAGACACAGAGAGGAGAGAGAGAGAGACACAGAGAGAGACAGAGAGAGAGAGAGAGAGAGAGAGAGAGAGAGAGAGAGAGAGAGAGAGAGAGAGAGAGAAAGAGAGAAAGAGAGACATAGAGAGACAGAGAGAGAAACAGAAAGAGAGGGAGAGATCCCTGATGCGTCTCTAACATCTGTTATCACACAGCGTTGTTCGGCTTTACAGATCAGATGTTTTAAAGCAGAGCTTGTGGTTGGAGCAAGTGTTGCCTTGTGTCTTTCCACCTGACCCATGCATCAGATGAAAAGAGCATGAGGAGGGTTAGGGGAGTGCTGTCGTACCTGGAGCTCCACACCAGGCCCTCCTTCCAGAGCCAGTGGAGAGAGGCACCTTCAGATCAGTGAAGAGTGAAGGCTTTTTGCCACTTGGATAATTCTGAGCATGTCAAACGTCTCCAGATGCTAACCAACTCTGATAGTCACAGTTGCTTTTGGCATTGTTTGAAAATTGAATTAAAACAAACAGGCCACCGCCTTCCTGAGGAAAGGCAGACATGTGTACACACACACACACACGCGTGTCTGTGAGAATGCAATGTATAAAGGCGCACACATACAACCACACAGGGAGAAATGTGCCCCCCAAACACACAAAACACACACGGTCTGTACATATTATAGCAGCACGTTGTACAGTGCTTATAGTTCTGGACTAGATCCAAAAGTAAATCCCCCTCATTAAATGTAGATACATTTACAAATATAAAATTATAATTCAACACTAGTTAAATTTGTATATATATAAAAAAGAAACTCATGCAGCCCAAATAGACCTGTTCTTCTATTTTAAACCTTTTGTTTGTACACAACAAAAATTGTAAAAATGTCAAATGTCTCAGTGTTGTCACATGCTTGATATGTACTGTAAAATAGTTTTTTGACAACACGCTTTATAGGATTCTCAGCAGTGCATGTGAATGTGTCACCTGAACATATGGCAATCCCAGCAGACTGAGCCTCATCCAGCACCACAAGGGACACAGGGCAGGACTGGAGCAGTTCATACCAAGGTTATGGAAAACTCCTTTCCAACATGTTTACAGCCACAAACTCAGAAACAGCTTCAAGCTTGGAGATCCGAGTGGAGGATCATTGGTAGAGCATCTTTGCTGCTTACTTCTCCGTGACTCGCAAACTATTTTGAAGAACTCTATGAAATCTAGAGCGGCTGCAGAGCGGCTTACCTTGCAGAGCATCAGGAGAAACATCGCATTGGGCATGCTGCAGAGGGGTGCCTTTCCGTGATGCTCTCGCATCCCCGGCAACTAAGGGGAACGTCTTCTCGCATCCTTCAGCGTTGGAGGGGTGACACTGGATCCAGAGAGGGTTGGCTCGTCTTCCGGGCTGTCCGATCGGAGGGCTGTGGTTGGCTGTCGTACCCCGCGGCGGTGGAGTGTCTGCTCCCCGAGTTTCATCTCACTAGTGGCCAAGTTTTGGCGCTTGTTTGGTTTCTCACAATGTAGGCTTCATGTTCCGGCTACCCGCAATGTTTGAGGCTGTCTCCTTGGTATGATCAGTGACCGACGCTCTTTTGTAAAGCTCCCTCTTGGAAGTCACTTTGGATAAAAGCATTTGCTAAATGAATAAATATAATCTGAATGTAAAGGCTCTTTGCCGTCTTCCAGACTCCTCCTCTGCCTTGATGAGTCTGAGAAGCTGGTGTTTTCCTCCCTTCTCTTCCCTCTTCTCCTCTGGTTCCTCCTCTCCTGGCTTCTCCCGTCCTCTCCTTTTCTACCAGCTCTCTGTTGGAAGAGTTTGTGTCAGGTTGAAGTGTGGAACCAGTCAGTAGAAAGATCAGAGGGAGAGGGGAGGAAGGAGGCAGTTTCATATGTGCAGACCCATCATCTTCTGAGCAGTACTGCCTTGCTCAGCCAAAGCTCAGTCGCCTTCAATACTCCTGTCCTCCTTTCCCTACACGCTGCACATCCACCTCTCAGAGAGTTAGCAGAGACCTTGTTGAACAAACCCTCTTCCGATCCACGCCGTCAAACTTTTCTTCTGTACACCGCCAAGAGTTTCAGGGGGTTTCCCCGATGTCAAGCAAAAGCACGCTGGCTGACTCGGAAATGTTGGCGTGGCTCCGGTGTCCTAACGATTAGTTTTCTGACAAGTGTTGTCCTGCGCTTCATGGGCTGTGTCTCCCTGTGTGACTGAGCAGAGCGCGAGTGCTCAGCTGCAGGAAGAGACGGCAGCCGCTGAGCCAGACTTGCACCCTGTGCTGACGCCAAAAGAGGTATCCCCTGTTCTCTCTCTCTCTCTCTCTCTTTATCGCTCTCTCTCGCTTTTGCTCTCTCTCTCTTTCTCTCGCTCTCATTTTCTTTCTCTCTCTCTCGATCTCTCTTTCTCTCTCTCTCTTTTTCTTTCTCTCGCTCTCTCTTTCTCTCTCTCTCTTGCATATCACTGCAACTGTGGTTGCCTGGCAACCAGCGGAGGGGAGTCACACCACGCCTGATGACTAGAAGTGCTTGTGACAGAGGCCAGGCAGAGGGGCAAGGGTCTCCTCACTTCTTAGTGAGTTTTTGAGTGTGTGTCTGCGCGTTTGTGTATGTACGTCTGCTTGGCGTGTGTGTGTTTGCTCATGCGTATTTCTCCACGCTACTTCTCGGATGATTCTCTCCAGCAGGCAGCGGTTTGTTTCCTTCTTTGAGGTCTGTGAGGCGTCATGTCACACACCTCCCCATCTGCCGACTCGGGTTCCAGAACCAGGGACCCAGTCATGGACCCGGTGATCAAATGTAAGAGCTTGCTTACAGGCAAGATCAGCCTTCTTAGAAACAGGCATGTTTCCTCTGTTCTGCTGCCGTCTTTCAGCATTTTCTCTGTTGGAGAGAAGCCTGAGCTCTTGGCTGGGTGCTGTACTGAGGAGACTGTCTAAAGTGAAGTGTCTCCCAAATGAAGAGACAGATGTACTCATACCATTCATTTTCTTCTTTTAATTTCAGCCCTTTCAGTGTAAAATGTAGTTAGTGTTGAGTGTGAAAGGTAAGACTGAACTGGTGTGTTTACAGCATGAGTTCTTTCACTAATCTAGAACTTATTTTGACCATCAGATGTCAAAGATGTTTTAACGTCATTCCTGTCTTTTATCAGACACTTGGTTTTCTTCATTTGTTAGAAGGATTCACTGTTGACTAAAACATTCATATTAAAGTGTCAGTTGTCAGTACTACTACTAGTAGCTACTGTAGAAATTGTTTTACAAGAAGTATACTTAAATGAGTCATTAAGTTACAGCACTTCAACTGAATACATAGTTTGTACGGTATATAGACTCTATATTATAGAGTTGTACTTCTTCATGTAAATATAGCTTCCATCTGGTTGACTGACTATTTCTATGGTAGAAAACCATTACCAGTCAGCCTAAGCGACATCTTAGATTAATGTTGGCTTGGTTGTTTTGATCAAACTCGGCCTTCTGCTCCATGAGGTTGATTCAAATGACATAACTACACAGTCCATGTTAAGAGATCCCTACAGTGATTAGATTGATACTATTTCCCAAACGTGATGTCCAACCGTTTTACATGGATAATAATTCATTAAAATGGGAGGGCATGTTCATGGAAATGTTTAGAATGAGAAACAGCCTAAACAAATTGGTTTAGTCTTAACGTTGCTTTGCGAAAGAAATGGGCTGGAATGGACAGCGATAAAAATAAATAAAATGGAAATGGTGGGAAAACATTCCTGCAGGCTGAAATCACTGATGTGCATATTTCCACTGCTTTCAGTCCTATCCTGTCTCAGATTAATTTAGTTAGAACAACGTCACCCGCAGGTACATTAATAATGATTAATCAGACAGGCCATCTCATTTCATTTCTGTTCATCTGATAACCCAAATTTTCCCAGGGTAAGATCTTTTCATTCAGTGGTAGATGGACTCTCCTATCATTAACTCATGACAGACCGTTCATAAATCTTGTGGTAAATGAAAATACAGTACAGTGATGGGCTGATGCTTGCTCTTACTGTGCAATTCAGGATGTGTGTTGATTACACAGGTGAACTGCTTGACTCTCCTTTAATTTGAGCGGCTTACACCGTCTCACTCAACACAGCTTTTACATTTATTAATTTAGCAGACGCTTTTATCCAAAGCGACTTCCAAGAGAGAGCTTTACAAAAGAGCATCAGCCACTGATCATAGTGACCTGATGGTCCCCAAACACAGTGGGTTTATAGATTATGAAACATAAATCATGAGAAACCAAACAAGTGCCAAAGAGAAGAGCCATAAGAGCTTTCAGGCCGAAATTATAAGGCAAGCATCATTATAAAACAGTATAAGCATTATAAGACAGCACTCACCTGCTTGTCCTTTTCCTGAACCGCTCTGCACGAAGCAGTTTGCATGTGTTTGCAAAACAGTGATGAAAGGACCTTGGGATTACCTGCTGCAGTGTTTGGGAACAGCCCCTTAACTTCAGAGTGTGTTGTGAAGGGCAGTTCCAATGTCTTGAATCTTGTTTGGCAGAGAAACCTGAAAAGCAGCAGATGAGTTGAGCTACAGGCAAAGCATTTTGACCCTCTACATTCAGAAGGAAAGATGGAATCTGGTCTTAGTCTCAAAGGTTTTCTGTTTTATGACTCATGGTATTGACGTGAAATCCTTTTTATTCCTAAAACAATGAGTAGTAGGTGTTTTTAGTTTCTTTGTCTACACCTCCATGTGCTTGTTTTGGCTGGCCTGCTTCTTCCCTCTTCAGGCACCTCAGCAGCTCACATTCATCCATTATTGAGACAGTGAAAGTTTTTCCCTAACAAGTTAATCACAAACAGGGGCCAGGAAACATTTTGTGTTGGTGTCAATCTGCCTGCCAATCAAGAATAAGGGATAGTGCACCTGTGCGCTCCCAACATCGCAGGAACCTCAGATCTCAGTCTTGAGGCACTTTGGTGCTTCACCAGTTCAGACTTAAGTGGGCTTTAAGTGTCGCTGTCTGTCCGCAGAAGGAGATGCTGTCATGCTGCCAATTAATCCTCATTAGAGGGGAATAAGACAGAGGCACATGGACTATCTCATCCTGAGAGAAGACATGCAGAGAGAGAGAGAGAGAGAGAGAGAGAGAGAGAGAGAGAGAGAGAGAGAGAGAGAGAGAGAGACCAGCAGCTCTCTCCTCTCAGCACTACCCCAGGCTGCCGCGTTCTCCAGCACACAGTCTGGGGGAAAGATGATGAGGTGGGAGTTGTACAATGATATTTCATTCATCGTGGAAGATGGATGTGGTAGGAAGATTAGGAAGGCACTGTCAAAGAAGTCTGGGCCAGTGTGGGTTAAGATTTTAGTTTATTCTGTTATGTGCTTTTTTTCGGACATTGGTATCCACAATATTGGCTAAGACTACCATGTAATAACTCAGACAAATGGTTATTCAATAATTCCATCACATCTTTGATCAGATTAGGTACTGTATAACATTCCTTGTAACATGGTTCATATCTGAAACATTACAATTACACATGACAAAGTAGTAAATCCTTTGTATGGATCAATACAAAAAAAACAATTTTAAATCATTTTGATAGTTTACTAAGTTAGTAAAACAAAACAGCCATCATACCATACAGCAATAATGGTACTGAGCAGATATACTGCAGTACACATGGGTAACACTATATTTGGAGAAAGAATTTGTGGAGGATCTATAAGTATGTTGGATGTCGCCTCAATGAACTAACAGCACATTTGTCTTTGACATTGTGTTAACAGTTTCTCAGTGTTGTGAGCATCTATAGAACCAGTTCCAAATGAAGTGTATGCACTGGGGATCAAACCCAGGTCTCCTCCTGGGCCCCTCAGGTTCCTGTGCTGAAAACCCCATGGCTACTTTGTTATACTTCAAGCTGTGATAACAGCAAGCTCAACCCATGGCTTCCACCTATGAGGAAACTATTTCTGGCACATAAAGCACTTCATCTTTCAAATGTATATCTAGGTAGAGTCTATAGTGTGTGTCAGTCTGTGGGTGGAATAAGAAAATCCCTCAGCTGGAAATATTGATGGGCATCTGTAGTGACAAGTTAATGTGGACCTTGCCCGGATGAACTAAGAGAGAGAGAGGCAGGTTTAGAGAGTGTGTCCCTCCCAGGAGCTCTCTGTCCCTGGAGGGCAGGGTTTCAGGTGCCTGAGCTGGTTCTCCAACAGCCAAACATCAACCTTTTGTTGACGGCGAGAAAGGAGACGGATTCATGTGAAAACGAAAGGGAATTCAATTCAAATGAAAAGGTACACTAATTGAAAGTGTTATGTAGTTGTTGTGTGTGGCACGTATCTGAGGGAGGATATTATGCTGTGGAAGTGTTGTGTGTGTCTGTCTGTCCCTCTCTCTCTCTCTTTCTCTCTCTCTCTCTCTCAAGGCCATCCTCTCACACTCAAACCTAATCTCAGACTCGACCACTTACTTCAAACGCCTGTCGGCCTAAACAAATGAAAGCCTGTTTGCAAAGAGCCTCTCTCTCTCCCTCTCTCTTTTTCTCTATCCCTCTCTCTCATCCAAACACGCATGCACACTGACAGACTGCAACACTCACTGCAGCTTGCATATTTATCCTCCAAACATTCCTTCAAATGCGGCGGGAGAGGATGTAGCCCTTCCCGAAATGTCCTTGGGTCAGTGCGTCTACACTTAAGATGTTTTAATCTCATGGAAATGCATTCAGATGTATTCTCCTCAGTGCTTTCAGGCACTCTAAGCAGCACATATTACATTACATACTGACAGACTATTGTGCAATAAAACAATACTCAAACATCATGAAGAGGTCACTTTGATAAAAAAATAGCCAATGAGGCTTTTGAGGGCCAGTTGCTTCAAGTAGTAGTCAATTGTCATTGTGCTGAGTGTATCATGTAGACAGGTATATTAGGTGTATTTCAAAATGATTCCAGTATCCTCAACCGTTGGTGTGAGAAAGAGGGTCATTTTATGAGTGTGGAGGGAAGTTTTATCAAACCCAGTAATGCTGTTGCCCTTATGGAAAATGTGCTTTCCTTCAGACCAGTATTTGTTGTTAGACTAACAGCAGCACCATCTTTCAAAATCACTCTTTGTAATTATTAAAAATACTACTTAAAACATGTATTCCGCCTAACAGAAATATTTGAATATGCGTGAAGGGTCTGGGCTTTATAAAAATGGGCTATATAAAAATGGTTATTTCCATATTAATAAATGCAATAGAAATGGAGCTTTGGGAAAATAGAAGGATTTGGGTGCCGAGCTGAAATGGGTCTACTGGGTTAATGCCAATACACTTCTGCCATCTGCCATGGAACACCTCTCTTAACTACTGTAAACAATCAGATCTGTTAAAACTCCACTAACTACCCTGATGGTTGTCTTGTCCTGGGGTTTCCAAAGTGTGGTTTACATGGAAAAATGATCGAATCTCCTTGTCATGTAACACGCATGGTGAATCAAGCACAGAAAGGCACACAGGGCTTTAGAAGAGCGTGTTAGCACATCTGTGTGCTTGGAAACAGCTGCAGAGTCACCAGCCATGACCCTGACGAACGATGCGTGTGGTGGGACACATTAACATATCGAGCACGGGGGGAATATGTAGCAGAGGGATTACTGCAGAGAGATCCTGGATGGTTCAGGAGATACAGGGATATTATTATATTCAAATGGAACTGGGAGAGATGTCTGTGCTAACCAGACTGATGTGTTGTGTTCATTCCAGGCGTGTCGTCCTCCACATCTCCATCCATCAATAACGCAGTAGAAGGAGTATGAATGGTGCCAGCTGCTAGCCAGTGTGTGTTTAGCTACCTGGCCTGGAGGTGGATGGGAAAGAAGGAGTTTAGTTCGTGCAGAAACCATGGAGTTAAATCAAGTTTTTATTGTTATCTTCAGCTGTTCTGAATTATTTTACCCTAGTTCATTCAGTTGTGTTTTATTTGTGCAATATTTAAATTGTATTCTACCATCTTGTTTTTTGGTATTGAAAAATAGTTTCTCATGAATAAGTGATTATATAGAATCCACACTAAAGTACAATTAAGCCTACAAACTATAACTTCTCAGCCTAATGAGGACTTGCTATGGCTCAGCATGTACTAATAACTCCTCCCTGATGAACATCTTCAGTCTGCATCACATTTACACAGCCACAGAACTCTAAAATGAGAGATCATGATTAGTCCTTGACAAAAAACCCAAACATTGAGCAAGGCCCTTCTGAGATGGGAAACTTGTTTAATTCCACTGTACTTGACAGGCTGTTGACTATATGCATGAGTGAGTATGCATTATTAAAATGGCCGGTTCTGAACTGCTCCAACGTAATAAGGACCAGCACCACCCCCCCCCTCCCACTCCCCCGCCCTCACTCCTCCTCCCTCCCCCCTCCCCCCTTGTGCTAATCTTACAGGCATTCCCTTGTGCTGACTGTGCGTGTATCAAAAGTTAGGGGCTATGTTTCATGTTTCGATTCATAATCATATGCAGAGTCTGCATATTTCATTGGCAGAGAGAGAGAGAGAGAGAGAGAGAGAGAGAGAGAGAGAGAGAGAGAGAGAGAGAGAGAGAGAGTGTGAGAGTGAGAGAGAAAGAGAGAGAGAGAGAGAGAGAGAGAGAGAGAGAGAGAGAGAGAGAGAGAGAGAGAGAGAGTGTGAGAGTGAGAGAGAAAGAGAGAGAGAGAGAGAGAGAGAGAGAGAGAGAGAGAGAGAGAGAGAGAGAGAGAGAGAGAGAGAGAGAGAGGGATTCCTGCGTCTTCAGCCTCTGATACCAGCAGATATTGTGCTTGTCTGTCTCATGCGGTGTGAAAATGGATGATTGTTCTCTAAAATTGATCATTTCCCATCCTGGCTCCCCTTTAAAGGCTTCAGTTCTCTACACATTATAGCCTCCACTGACCAAACTCTCAGAGAATGAGAAAAATTCCAATGCTTTAGGGGTTTAGACGTAAAGATAGGTCATGTAATGTCATTTAAAATATGCTGATAAATTATATGACCCAACTGCAGTTCATCTAGATGTGTATCTTGACTCGTTTTTTTTTGAAAAATGGGAAATGTGTTCACTTGGGAAAGGATGATGCATTGGCAGATTTTAATTTAGAGTTTATTTACCACAGTGCCATAATTCTGGCAGGTGGGATGTCATTGCATAAACACGTCGACATCCTCATTCATTTAGCTTCTACAAGATTTTCTCAAATATATCTCAGAAAGTTTGCTGATGGACATTTCCAATTCTCCTCACATGTCTCATATCATATTGTTTGATAGGAGACACATTTTTAAGGTCCAGAAGCCTCCTGCTCTGTATGCTAAAACACTTCCATCACCAGAATTCTGGAATTCATTAAGGTTCTTGGGTCACATTTCCTGTCAAAGTCTTCAGTTTGGTTTCTAAAGAATCCCATTAGAATGTTTATCTATTTTCAACCACTGTCTTCTTGCTTAATTAATATTACACGTTATCCAAAGTGCCTCCTGCTCTGAATGGAATAATCTGATGTGATATTCTCAAGGTTTTGTCTGAAACTTTTCAATGTCTTTGACATATTTTTCAGTCAGTCAACCAACCAGCCTGCAAGCCGGTCAAACAGTTATACCTCAGACTAAAACCTTGATGCTGAGGCATAAGAAAATAACTTATTAGAAATTAGAAATTAACTTATTTTTGTAAGAATACATGTGCGTTCCTGGATGTTTGAAAACACAGTAAAGACTAGACTGCAGACATGGAATCAGGTTGTTCCAAATAGACATTTATCTGAATTGTTTTTGTCACTTATCCTTTAACTCTGTTCCACATGATTACCAACTGACTGTTTGCATTTTCATCCCCTCCTTTCACTCTCTATTGTAAGTGTAGTTAGGAAGAGCCAGAGGGAATCACAAGTCAATAACACTAAGCCAATTAAAATCACTCTTTATTTAAGCTGTGATCTCAATTGATTTGCCCATCAATTCTCATCCATCACAGCAGTAGACTGTCTTGTAGGAGGGACACAGAGGGCTAAAGCAGTATTCTGGCTGCTAAAACATACTGACATCCACCAGCCAGAAGCTGCTGAGATGTTTCATTCAAGTCTCAAGGTTCTTTTGGAAGCATATTCAAACACATGAATACAATTTAGAATTATTTTCTTCATGTACATGCGATGACGTGTGAAATCTAATGTGGGCAATGGTTGCGCAAATTTTTTTCCAATATAATATTACGCCTAAAAATGTTTAATATCTAGTAGTATAGCCAGACCACTTTACACAGCTCCACTTAAATCAGGATTTGCATAGGCTGTATTTCTGAGCAACGAATCAACACACATTTTGTCGTTCATGTTTCCCCCCAGTAACCCAGTAACCATGACGAAGATTACGATTTATTTTTTAATTTTTTTATTTGGGGGGGGGGAGAGAAAAGTCCTGATATGCAGAGAGAAACCCTTACTGTGCTGCTAAAATCATACACCAGTCAAGAAATATCGAGCTTTCAAAGACTGACACAGAAAGGGGTCAGTGATAAGATTCGCTCCCCAGCCTCTGGGCTTTCTCTCAGCCTGGATCATTTCTCAATGAAAGATGGTTGAGGAGGGCAACTTTGACATGAAATGTAAATGAGAGAATCAAAGTGTGTTCCTGTGCTACAGCACTGCAGACATTTGGGATTTTTTTTTTTGCTTACTTTGATTTAATACTGTCTTGTAAGCACACCTAAATGTTAATAATTCCAGTGCTTACAGAGGCATTTCCAGCAGCATCCGTGCTCAGTAAGGCCTTGTACTGTCCGTGTTCCCCTCCTCCCTCCCCTCCCCGAGGACAGCACCTTCACCTTCCCGCTTCAGCACATTTCATCATCATTTCAACTCACCTGGCTTGGTGGACTGAAAGCTTTTATTTCACCTACCACTCTGTGTTGGCTTAAACCCTAATGAGGTATAACACAGGATTAACAGGCGATGAAAGAAACCAGGTCCTAGTCTTTTAAGGTTGATCCATGGTACATTCATTAGTGGTGGAAGAAAACAACAACCGCGTACAATCCCTTAACGATGATTGCTTTTGTGTGTTGATCCCAAGTTTGTTCTTAACGTTGAATGTGTTCCGTTGTCCTCCTGTGTCCTCTAGATTAGTGGACTCATCCTGGACTGAAGCCATTCCATCCCACAGATAGTTACAGGCTGACATGAAGTGTTGACAGTAATGGCTAAATTGTTTGTCATGTAACGGCACCTTCTTTTTAGTGTCCACTTGGCTGAAGAGCACTCCTGCAATCATTGCTACTTCACATGTAAAGGTGACAAGCAGACAACTACACCAACAAACAAGGGGGTGCTTCTTTTTTTGGACTGTATTTGCTGTTGGTATGGCGATATCCACAGTCACTAAAACAGTCAGATATTCAAATACAACAATCCTCAGGTCCAGGTTTGAATATTTGCACATTCTGTTTGTACATTTGCACCACTTGCATATGTGAATTGTTATTTGCACTATCTGTCCATTTTGCACATCTGTTACTGCACCACCTGCACATTTTGCTCACATTTGTTCACTTTGCACATCTGTTCTTTTGCTCAATCGCATCATTTGCACTACCTGTACATACATGCTACCCGGTAATTTCTGCTTGTATAATTTGTATCTGTACATACCCGGATTGAATCTGTACATACCCTGTATATTCTGTCTATACTGTTCATAATATGTATATTCTGAGTATATCCATATTATTATATTCTGTTGTTAATAACTGTTTTGCACTTCTGGTTGGATGCTAACTGTATTTCGTTGCCCTGGACTTGTACCTGTGTAATGACAATAAAGTTGAATCTAATCTAATCTAATCTAATAATGCAACTAGGTCAAACTGTTGAATTTGAATTGTTGAATTTTTTAAGAATCCCCACAGCTGTCTGCTCTTGTGTTGTCTAATCTTCTACCTTCATCATAGCCTGAGACTCCTGGGCTCATCTGGTCCTCATTCAGCTCAATTGTTGCCTGCAGCTTGTGTCACTTAATCACCCTGCTGATTATAGTTCACACACCCCTGCTGGCTACCCAGTAGGTGACAGGATTAACAAAACTGCGAATGAGATTAGGCAACAACACAATGAGACATGAGAACTGCAACCTATGGCTCATAGTATGGTATTATATATGGTATATTAGGGTCGTATATCCTCGACACAATGAGAGAATGCGAAGGGCCAAACTATGTTTATGTAAATGGTTGGAAGTTGGGGTTCTAAATTGACTGCGGATTCTAAAATCGATGCACCATTTTGGGTGTTTTACAGCATGTTGCTGTGGCTGATCTAGACCAGCCATATCTAGAGGAGCTGGATCATATTAATGAAGTAGTGTTTTCTCTTGACTGTGAAGGCACAATCTGGGTTTGTGTGAACACGCAAGGACACACGCGACGTGATGTCACTGAGGACTTTGCCATTGAAACACTTCCTGTCGTACCCTGCTGGGCAGCGCGGAGGTCCCTGCCAGCGCTCTCTCTCCCTCTCCTTCTGGTGCCGTGGCAACACGACTCTTCGAGGCCACCATCACATTGTTACGGCTCTGATTAATTACCGTCCTGATGGAATGTGATGGCTCTGAAAATGTCACGGGGATGACACAGGCTCGTCAGCACGGGGCGGCGGGCGGGAAGAGGGGCATATCGCACACAGACATCTGGATGGATCCAGCCCAACAGACGCTCCCCGCCTCCCGCCTCCCCCAGGCAGTGAGTTATGGTTCGTGTTCCCACGCTGTTGTGGCTCTGCCTCAAACACTTGTTTTTCAAGAAGAACATGTCAACACGCAATTGATGGTTCTTGGCGTGATATGACGAGAACCTTAATCCAGAAACCCAACATCATGGTCACAGACTACACTGATGTAGTCCGTTTTGATTGATGTGATGGCTTTGACTCCGCTAACACGCATTGAAGCTGGGTTGTTGCTGTGTCGATGTCATGTTTCTTACGTTTATATTCATGCTTTATTGCACATCTAGAGGAAAATCATGATAACACATCCCCTTTGCGACTGTCAACATGTCCGCACTTTTTTCTGCTAACTTCTGCAGACGTGTTTAATCCATTGGTGGAGATGATAAAGCAGAGCTTGATGAAAAACACAGACGACATTCTAAATTTCCCTGATGAATTGGTCCATTTACTGAAATAAATTGAATTGATGTATGCGATCCCTGAGGTCCATGAAATTGTCCAGCTATGGAGGAAAACCTTCTTAGAGTCCGTCTTGCAGGATCTTTGCGTATTTGAGGTACACAGAATACTGGATGTGCTGCCTGCATGATCCCCCCCACCACCATCACCACCCCCACCACCACTCCAACTCAAACACACACACACTTAGAAAACAGAAAATAAACCACCTTTTTGTTCTGGTTCAGAAGCACAGAAAATACAAGGATTGCAATTCATGGATTTAAATTTGTTTCTTTGTACATTTGGCTAGAAAATGCGTCAGTGAAAATGGGATGTCTGATCAGTGAAGCTAACTGCTGTTTTACTAGCTGTTACTGGTACTTCCTCCCATATGTGCAAGGTGAACTCTTCAGTAGCACATCAGGAGTCCTTGCATTAAAGCAGACGGTGAAAGCCTATTTGATAGTCTTTTGGATTGGACAGCCATGATGAGTTCATGCTGGCCAGATGTTTTCGAGAGGAGATGACTGCAATGACTCCACCATCCCTGATGAGCAGTGTTGTATGAAAGTATCTTTACAGGCGTGTGATATCCATGCCAATGGCTACACATTGACTCCAATGGATTCACCGAAGTCTTCATTCGCTTCATCAGCGAGTTCATGTGTATAGATACCATCTGGTTTTCTCTCCGTCATTTCTGAGTCTCCAGATGCATCTAGTCGTCTCTTTGGATGATTGAAATGTTTCGAGTGATTAGAATGTTCAGTGGCCCATCGTGTTGTTTCAAACTTAATGAGAGGTGCCCCAGCATGTATGCATGTCCTGTGGCCATAAGCACATCTGGCTTCAATGCTGCCTGGTTACAAAGAAGTGTTCTTTCAGGATGGGTGGAATATTATCATCAGGTCAGCATGATATTGTCATCACGGCTGTTATTATTATGTTGTTACAACACAAATCATCCATAAGTCATAGTCATCATTTCATCATTTAAAAGAGAACATCGTACCGTGTTTTTACTACCATCTTACAGTGTGTGTTTTTACATTCCTTGAAGTTGTTGTTCCTTTCTGAAATGACATGATAAAGAGCAGCTTGTCTTGTATTTTTTTTTTACTCACTTGTAAATATTTTCCACTTTTAATTAGCTCCTCTTTAAGAAATTCCCACATGTAGCCTAATTAGATGGTGATTTTCTTTCCTTAACATCAGACTGTTTGAATTTAAAGTTAACAAGCTTCCATCAGATTCCCAGTTAGTCTGGTAACATCAAAGTCTTTTGATCGTAGCATATTTAAGATATCTTAATCAGCGATGGTTTTTTGCGATGCCTTCATGCCTCGTGACTGTAGTCACCCATTTGTTTCGGCATTGATGGATTATGCAAACATTCAGTCATCTTCATTCTAACAAATCTATAATGAGCATATTACTGCATTTTGTTCCCATGTGAGAAGTGAAGAGAAGCTTTTTTGAGAAATAATGAGGATAAATACTATTTAATGCTAATCCTCAAGACTGTCAGCAGCAGAAATCAAAAACTTGCCTTCGGGGAAAGCGCGAGAGCTGATTTGCAAAAAAGATCTTACTACAGAATGGTAAGCCTGCATTTCAACCTGGGATCAGCTGTGACCCTTCACCCCTTCAGTTTTGAAGTGTTCTTCTGATCAGGAAGATGGTCAAATAGACAACATTTTCCCAGAAGATGGTGAAATATTTTCTGGTGGTTTGATCTCATAAAGATATAAGAAGCTATGATGGACAGGTATAATGAGAAGGTAGGATAGGCGGATATCAGTTTCTGAAATCTTCGGTCATGTGGCTGTATGGTTAGGGTGTCAGGCTTGTAATCAGAAGGTACCTGGTTTGAAATCTTTAACTGTGCCAACATGATATTGTGTCCTTGGATAAGGCACTTCACCCTACTTGCCTCAAGAGGAATGTACCTGTACTTGCTCTAAGTTGCTCTGGGTAAGAGCGTCTGCTAAATGACTGAATGTAAATGTAAATCTGAAAGGTCATACTAATACAGTGAAATGTGTTATAATTTTTTTTTTAAGAATCATCAATAACGATTCCTGTTTATTTCAGATAAATCATGTTAGAAAAACAAATCTAAACGCTTTGCCTATCTAACACACCTCAATGAACTGGAAAGCGCAGACACACACACACACACACACCTGACACACACCTGTCCTTGGCTGAGGTGCAGACAGGGATGTGCTGGGGATTGGGAGTGTGTGTAATGAGGTTGGTACTGGTCAGCCAGACCTGATGAGAGCCACGCATCAGCGCCAAGGGCTGCTGCCCTGCTGGTTTGTGTTGGGCATCAATGGTCATTAATCTTGCTGGAAAACCCCTGCCTTCAGTTTCTTGCAGATTTATTTGGGTGGATTGGAGGGGGGAGGGGCAGTGGATTGCTGACCAGACGATAGGACATCTCCACTCAAAGTCTGGTCTCGAAGACACCACAACACAAGTGTTGTGTGTCTGGACATTACAGATATTTCCTTCGGCTAGATGTTGGTTCTGACAAAGGCCTCGTTTTAGATAACTTATCTATCAGTAGTTTAAGGCAGGATCGATCAGTTTAGCCAAAATGAGCAATTCTGACAAATTCTAAAAGATTATAAACAAGTTCAGCCTGAACTAAACCATCAATCTTGTTTATTAGGTATGCCGCACCAACACATATTGGACTTATTCAAATGAACTGTTATTGTTTTCTATTTGCACTGAAAAAGAGCAAGATGTGTAAATCGTACATTTAAATCTTTCCAGACGTGTTCAAGGATTCCTTTTGTCTCCACAGCCTCAATAATGAATATGAAGGTCAGTCAGTAAGCAGCAGTCGGCTCTCCTGTTAAAAGCCCTGTGCTTCTTGCACCCTGTTTTAAAGCTCAGCATGCAACCGATACCCACAGAACACCAGCCAACACATCTCTGCTTGACTGGAGTCAAGGGCACTTAGTGACATGATACTAATTGAGGGTGGCGTTGAGCTATAAAAATACCAACACATTGAACTCATAGGGCAAAGCTGTAACTCTTCCCCATCTTGGTACATCTAAGCTGGGAGACAAATTCTTGTTCAAGTCCTTTATCCTTCAAACGCAGCTGTTTCCATGGAAATTGAACCTTGGACATACTTTGCGCTGAGAGATATTTCTTATATATATATCCAAGGAAAAATGATGAATAGATTTTTTGAATTGTAAAAGGTAAACTATTACAGCCAGAATGTGTCAGCCATTTCTGCCTCCCAAAATGTAAAAAAGATTTAAGGTCATAAATCATTTTAATTAGCCCTTACGTTTTTGTGTCTTCCATAAAAGTAAAAGTTATTGTCACAGGGATTGTGAGTGTCCTCGTACGCGTCCTGCAAAATTATAACTGTCAGTTTTTTCGTTGTTGTCTCGCTCACCATTTTTTCTGCTGTCATTAAATGCAGAGCAGGGTGCAGTTAAATATCCCCTTGCATTTATTTAGACACCCAGCAGATGGTGTGCCCTGCTTCGGAACAAAGCTGACTTTATTGAAAATTGCTTTATAAAAAAAGACTGGGTGGAACGCATGTATCCCTGTAGACAACGATGTGGAAGAGAAGCAGCTTTGAAGTTTATGAAGTTTATGATAAGGAGACAGGCGTATAAATAAAATCAGCAGTTCCATGCTCAAGTTATCAAGCCACTTAGTGTTTTGTTGTTGTATGGTAACACAGAAACTCGTGCTGTGCCTTTAGCGTTAACGGGGTTGATTAAGACCTTCTCTAAGCCACCAGCGTCCTGCTCGCTTTTCAAAAGCTGTGTTAGGAGTCCGAAGCATCCAAGCTCTCTTCATCACACACAGAGAAGCATGGCACTTCCTCCTCAGACAGACTGCTTAGGATTAAGCCCTGATATCACAACGGAACCAAGGATACGTTTAATACATTGAGTTGTTACTCTTTCTAATTACTGACTAAGAGGGAGTGGGATCAAAGCATCCCACATCTCCCTCTGATGGTCTGAAGGACTCCAGCTGACCTGGACCATGCAGCCTGAGTCCTTGGCCATGAAAATAACAGAGCATATTTTTCGGTATAATCAGACGTTGTTTCCATGCGGAGGACGTCCTGGGTCAGCTGTGCCGAGTGGCTTCAGATGTAAGATGAAAGCTCCAGATCCCTGGAGTCGGCACAGAGAGGAAAGGGATATTATCCTCATTTTCAATTAGAGACACACATCCTCTGTGGCCCACTTACACCAGACCTCCAGGAGTACAGAATAATGACGGAGAAATTAAACGTTCGTGTAAAACTACCCAAATGAGGATATGCAAACGAGATCCGTGTTGTTCCGTGAACGGTGTCGTGGCCCGTAGCAGCGAGAGGGTTTTAATATTTCATATCGCCGCTCTCTGACTTTAGGAAATCCACACGCAGGCAGGGCTCATCCAGTCGTACCGAGCTGTTTGATCCTGACTTATCTTAATACTTTCTGGTTGAAGTGTGGGGGTGTGGAGGTAACTGTGTCTGTGAGGTGAGGTTGTCGAATCATATTACTGTAATAAGAGGTCTGTACTGACAAAAGGTCTGTATGGAGGATGTTTAACACTGAGAGGTGGGAAAGTGACGCGTCTAAATGGTCCTGGTTAGGGAATTGGGCTCGATTACAAGAGTGTTGCCAGTTTGATTCCTTGCCGTGCCAGATGATGTTTTGTCCTTGGGCATGGCATTTGACCCTACTTGCCTCAGGGGGGAATGTCCCTGTACTTGCTGTAAGTCGCTTTGGATAAGAATGTCTGCTAAATGACAAAAATAAATAAATACCATCACTGCACTATTTTCATGGGTCTCCTCAGGTGAACTAATGTGTGAGAACCTGTGCCCTCAAACACAACCCATATCTCCCTGTTGAACTCCCTGGGGTCACTGGGGTGAGATTCAGTTCAGCCAGTTCAACGCCAACTCAGCCCAGGGGAGATGAAGAAGAGGAGCCACCGTTGACCTCATCTGGACCGCTCTCTGGAAGCTGTGACAAGCCCAGCTGGACCCAGCTTGGCTGGACTCAGCCTGGCTACAACCCGCCCCAGTAGGGACAGCAGATTCCCTTCATGCAAGACCCAAAACGTCCCTTTTTTGTCCGTCTGCTGTGCTAAGGGCCACCGAAGACTCCAGCATGAGGATCTGTTCAGGCAGAAGTTCACAGAGAGTCGAACTGATGTTGTTTTCTCAGGTGCTCTGAATGGCATCGGTCCCTTCTGTTCAAATGTGCCCCTCAGATGAACTGTGATGAGTGTACATTCTTTCAGGAGCGTTTATTAGGTAGATTCATCTCTTTAGAAATCTTTGATCGACCGTCTTGTTTGAAGAGAAAATATGGTTTCAAAAACAGCTCGTGCTGTTGTGTATGTTCTGTCCAGTGGTTCTACCAGTCCAGATGCGTACGACATTGGAATTTGACATTTGTTGACAAGTTGATCTGGAAAATAATCCTCAGGAGTATATTTGGATAGAAGATTTACAATCGCAAAAATAAGTATGAGAATATATGTATTTATATTTTTTTTATGAATTGTGTTTAGTTCAGAATCAAAGCTTCTTGATAGGACCACATGACAGTGCCTTTCATCACCAACACCTCTTGTCTAGTTCTGAATACTGGAGCTCGCTAAATATTTGAGGACTTCAGAGGAAGGTGAGAAAAGTCGATAAACAAAAACACATCAAACTTCTCCTTTAACGGCTCTGGAGATGAAAGTGTTCTATCTTTGTGTCAGATACTAGGAAGAGAAATCTGACTGCTTTCTTAGTAATGATAACTACAGGCAAGCTATGAAAGATTAACTAGAAGACTACATCAAGACGGAATCAAGTCAAGTCACGCAGGCACAAACAGTTAGACGCAGACAGGCTATTGTGAGAAGAGCCCACTTCTTTTCTTTTCTCTTTATTTCGTTTTTTTTCCATCGTTCTCTCCTTCTGTCTCACTCAGTCAGTCCCACACTACCCACTCCACCCCCCCACCCCCACCTCTCTCTTCTACACCATTTGCTCTATCACATCCTGGGAACCAAACTTGTCTTCTCAGAAGTTGTTATTTCAATCAATAATGTAAGATTCGCCCAAACCTCCAATGATGAAATCTAACGTGCAATCAACCCCCCCCGGCCAGTCGTCTAGCGGAGGGGCAGCGTGCTACTAAAGCCTGCCGTGACCTTCAGTCGTGCTGCGTTCTGCGAGAGGCGGCCATTATGACATAAAAGGTAATGGAAACACCAAGTGTTGTGATTTGGATGGGGTTTAATCGTTACTTCATGACAAGGAAAGGTCAGGTGATGGCCTGTTTCAATCATTATCCTCTTCGCCCTGACAGGGTAATGGCATGAAGGAATCTTCCCCATTGAAGCACGGTCATCATGTAATGTAGCTAAGAAACAAGTGGACTCTTTCAGATGAGAGCATGTGGATGCTGGTTCTGAAACCAGGCTGAAGTCTGTGAGCCTTCCACTGGCTTGTATCTTTCTTTCTGTAGCCGCTGTCAGCTATCGTTTAATCGTCATCGTCATGACATGTCACTGGATGGCAGATGAGCGACACATCTGGTGGGTTAAAGCCGCTGTTTTTTGGAGGAATCGTCTACATTCCCCAGGCATGCGGGTGCACACAATTGCTTTCTTCTGTTTATTCACGTTGATTGGCAAGTTCCAGTAGTCAGGTGTCTGAGCAGTCAAGGAATCTGGCTAGTAGTCAGAAGGTTCGAATCTCGGCCATACCAACATGACGTGTTCTTGGGCAGGGCACTTCACCTGACTTGCCTCGGGTGGGGGTGGGGGGGGGGGGGGCGGGGGGTGGGAGTGTTCCTCTACTTGCTGTAAGTCGCTCTGGATAAGAGCGTCTGATAAATGACTGAATGACTTTTAAAGAAGCGTCTTGCATTTGCGGACATGATCTAACCCACGGAGATGTGCTCCTCCTCCCCAACTGCACAGGAGAGGACGCCCACACGTCTCTCCTCTCCATGTTCACATCAGGAGTCCAGCTAGGGCTCCTGGTGCAGCCTTCAGAGCTGCTGTTCCTGTGGATGAGGAGGAGCAGTGCTGTGGGGAGACTGACAGCACTGCTCTCCATGGCAGCTGACACCAGTGGTAATTGCACTGCTCCATAGCTAAAATGTCAGCGCTCCTTTTATCCCAGGTGGGTCATTCCATCAGCTAATAAATGTCATTTTCCCCCCATCGCTCTCTGCCCCTCTCTCTTTCCCTCTTTCTGCCTTTTCTATCTCCCTCCATCTGTCTTTTTTTTCCTTCTATTTGGCCCGAACACCATTACGTTTTACAATGCCACCTCGTAAAAAGAATACCCAGTGGAACAAATCAAAGAAAATGTCATTAGCTCATTATCGAATATCTAATTAACCTAACAGTAATGTAATGGTTAAGTCATTGTATAAATGGTGTTTCCTGCAGTTGTATCAGATACCTTAGAATAGACTGGGAACTCACCGAATTGTAAAAAAAGGTTTATGATTCAAAGGGTTTTTGTCATTCTATGAAAATGTCTTTGGAAAGTCAAATCGGACAATCAATCCAGCCTTTCGTTTACAACATTAGTTATTTCATTACAAGATCCTTGTTAATAGTCTTGACTATGAGGATCTCTAAGGTTATGTTAAGACAACATACAGTACATTTACATATTTAGCAGACGCTTCTATCCAAAGCCACTTACAGCAAGTACAAGGACATTCTCCCTGAGGCAAGTAGGGTGAAGTGCCTTGCCCAAGGACACCACATCATATAGCCACAGCAGCCACAGCCGGGAATCAAACTCGCCTTAACCTGCTGAGCCACCTGTCCCCCCTGTACACGCATTAAACCTTATCATCTTCTCCTGGACCTTGTTGCTCCTTCGTCCTGTATCATAACTCTTTTCAATGTGTGTCTCTTAGTCTTGAAATTCATCCCGCAGTTACTGAAGACCTTATCTCGTTTATGTAGTAATAAAGCCACTCATATTAGTGCAAATGAAGTAGTCTACTTCAGATGACCTCTACAATTTATATTTTTTTGGTTTATCTTGCATTTTAAAAACCTCCAGCCAGAGTCTGTTGTCATCCGAATAAATGATCTACATAATAACATGATGAAGCAAGAACATTTTCTGAAAAACAACCGTGACCCTGAGGTAGAGTTAAGCAACACCCTTCCATAGATCAAAGTTAATACTTCTGACTTGAGTCACAGGAATCTCCAGCTAAACCCAATGTTATGGATATCCTTTATAACCAGTCAGACTAATACAACAGTTACAGGTATCATAGGAATTTATTCTTGGCTGATATCTCTGTCTTACTTATCCTGTTTGGTTTTGCATGCACAACTTTCCCCAGGCAGGATTTGCATGGCTCAGACATGATTTGAAAACTGACCTAAAAAGTTCAGAGACACATTCCCACCAACCTTCAGTACGTGCTGTTATTTAAGGGTCACGCAGAGGTCAAATACCCTGATAGGTTCTCTGAACATGAGTGATGAGGTCACAGGAAGAGAAGCTGAGAGCTGTGGCATGTCAGACCAGACCGCTGCAGAGAGGAAGGACCTTACACAAGATACTTCTATACCAGATTCTAAGGCTTTTATTGAGTCTTTGATGTGGTGGATTTCCAAAACCAGAAAGTCGTTCTGATGTAGTGAAGTGAATTGTGAGAGAACAGCAGCAAGTTCTGCTCCCTTATCACCACACCTCACCTCCACCCCTCACCACCACGCCTCACCTCCACCCCTCACTACCACGCCTCACCTCCACCCCTCACCTCCACCCCTCACCTCCACCCCTCACCTCCACCCCTCACCTCCACCCCTCACCTCCACACCTCACCTCCACCCCTCACCACCACCCCTCACCTCCACATCTCACCACCACCCCTCACCACCACCCCTCACCACCACACCTCACCACCACCCCTCACCACCACACCTCACCTCCACCCCTCACCACCACGCCTCACCTCCACCCCTCACCACCACGCCTCACCTCCACCCCTCACCTCCACCCCTCACCTCCACCCCTCACCTCCACACCTCACCTCCACCCCTCACCTCCACATCTCACCACCACCCCTCACCACCACCCCTCACCACCACACCTCACCACCACCCCTCACCACCACACCTCACCACCACCCCTCACCTCCACACCTCACCACCACGCCTCACCACCACCCCTCACCTCCACACCTCACCACCACCCCTCACCACCACGCCTCACCTCCACCCCTCACCACCACGCCTCACCTCCACCCCTCACCTCCACCCCTCACCTCCACCCCTCACCACCACGCCTCACCTCCACCCCTCACCACCACGCCTCACCTCCACCCCTCACCTCCACCCCTCACCTCCACACCTCACCTCCACCCCTCACCACCACCCCTCACCTCCACATCTCACCACCACCCCTCACCACCACCCCTCACCACCACACCTCACCACCACCCCTCACCACCACACCTCACCACCACCCCTCACCTCCACACCTCACCACCATGCCTCACCACCACCCCTCACCTCCACACCTCACCACAACCCCTCATCACCACACCTCACCACCACCCCTCACCACCACCCCTCACCACCACCCCTCACCACCACGCCTCACCACCACCCCTCACCTCCACCCCTCACCACCACGCCTCACCACCACCCCTCACCTCCACCCCTCACCTCCACCTCTCACCACCACCCCTCCATATTATGTTGAGAAAGCTGTTTCTCTCTCTCTCCAGTGACCGGATTGTCATCCACACAGCAGTGCTGTGTACATTAACGAGGAAAGTCTTATTGATTTCCTATGAAAGCGCTATGCTGCTTTGTCGCATTTCCTTAACCTTCACTTCCAGTTTCCGAGGGCTGCCATTTTCAGTTTTGCCAAGTTAGAGTTCTAGTTTTGGAATCAGGGACATATTTCATTAGGTGTTTTTTTTTTGCTTCCACATGGATTCTGAGAAGAGACGCATAAAACTGAAATGCAGCATTTCAAATCAAAGAGTTAGACCTGTGGTAGACATATGACGATGACGATACACAAACTACTTCCCTCATGTTGATACATTTGAGGTTTACTTTTGTGTTTTCATCGTTATACAGTAGAGCATCTGTAAAGCCTGGGTAGCATGTGGACCGGTTCAGGAAGCATGAGAGGTGCAGGGTAGGGGGAGAGCCGGGCATGGGAATGTCCTACAGAGGAGCCTAGGGAGGTCGGCCTTCTGGTTGACAGGCGGAACAGTTCCCTTCTCTCAGCCTCCAGCCTCCCCTGCCTGCCATGGCTCCAGACTCCCCTGCCTCCAGCCTCCCCTCCCTACCCTGCCTCCAGCCTCCCCTCCCTGCCCTGGCTCCTGCCTGCCCTGCCTCCAGCCTCCCCTCCCTGCCCTGGCTCCTGCCTGCCCTGCCTCCAGACTCCCCTCCCTGCCCTGGCTCCTGCCTGCCCTGCCTCCAGCCTCCCCTCCCTGCCCTGCCTCCAGCCTCCCCTCCCTGCCCTGGCTCCTCCCTGCACTGCGTCCAGCCTCCCCTCCCTGCCCTGGCTCCTGCCTGCCCTGCCTCCAGACTCCCTGCCCTGGCTCCTCCCTGCCCTGCCTCCAGCCTCCCCTCCCTGCCCTGCCTCCAGCCTCCCCTCCCTGCCCTGGCTCCTCCCTGCACTGCGTCCAGCCTCCCCTCCCTGCCCTGGCTCCTCCCTGCCCTGCGTCCAGCCTCCCCTCCCTGCCCTGGCTCCTGCCTGCCCTGCCTCCAGCCTCCCTGCCCTGCCTCCAGCCTCCCCTCCCTGCCCTGGCTCCTGCCTGCCCTGCCTCCAGCCTCCCCTCCCTGCCCTGGCTCCTGCCTGCCCTGCCTCCAGCCTCCCCTGCCTGCCTGGTCTGGGGCTGGATAAAGGAAAGGTGCTGCTGTGAGCCTGAATAATTCAGTCACTTGGCTGACTTCAGGCTGACAAGAGGAACAACAGGGGACTGAGATTCTGGAAGACAGTGGACACTTCACACAGTCAGGACAGAGCAAAGCTGTCAAAATAACCACAGCCTATGGAGCGAGAAACAAATTATCTGGGTGGTAATACAATTTGCACAAATGTTAAAAGGTAGGAAAGAATTCATTTTGACAGTGAGAGGGTTAGGAGATCTGAGACATGTACACATTTCACTTCTGGGCGAGTGTGAATTTCCTTAGAGATCCGAAACTGAATTTGCGGCTGATTGAATCTCAGAAGCCAGGCTATGTAGGAACCTCTCTGTACTCAGCATCAAACCACTGAAGAAGAAAAAAAACGTTATGGCTCCAGTGGAAACACCTTCTTTTAAATTGATTGTTTACTTGCTATTTTCCAAATCGTTATTCTCATACTTAGCTTGATAGCTTGCTTTCACATTATGTATTTCAGCGAATGCTGATATGGCAAACTTAGATTGGCATGAAGTGCCATATGTTGGAGTACGCAGGCTGCCTGGTCTCATACATGGGTTGTTAACTTTAATGATCACCTTCTATTGACAGAAGACACGTGCAGCAAAAAAGCCATGGATAATCAACAACAAAAAATTCTACACATTTCTATCAAGTCTGCCAGATTAAAGCCATTTGGAAATTGGTGCAGACAAGCAGAAATCTCTCTAAAGCCTTACCAATCTGTCTTCGCAGTTAATCACAGCATAGAACTGATCAAGTCAGCTTTATTGCTTCGTAGCCCATCTCTCTGTCCATCATGTGCTAAAGCTGTAGCCATTAACACAGCTAGTGGTGCAGCATGTGATGGAATTAAGGCCTGGCAGCATGGTAGCACCTTGGGTCTCATTGAGGTTGAACCATCGCTCCAGGCTCGGCTCATCGATGGCCTAAGGATTAGCTTCACGTGCTGTTAATTCAAAGGGTCACGTAAAACTAGCTGTAATCACCTTGTTAAAACATTAAGAGCATGGCCTCTACTCTATCACGCTTCAGTCATGATGGGGCAATTACATAAGGCACTTAGCTGACACATCCCTGTTCACCTGAGCGATTAGCCTAATGTGCTACAGTTAGCAGGAAGCACAGAAATAATCTGCCCCGGATGACTTGGTGTCAGGCTAAAGTTTGTTACTTATTCGTGCTGCACACTGTTTTATTGGAGATGAATAATCCAGGCACACGTCCATATACTCACTGACAGTATAGAAACATACTTTGTATTATACATTTTTTCTTTCTCACCCTCTCTCTTCCTCAAACACACACAAATACACAAACACATACAAATACACAGACACACACACAGCTGGGGACAGACTCTTCGTTAGGATGCTGGAACTGTGACAGAAACTTGGACCAGGGACAACCAGATGGAGGCGACAAATTAAATACATTTACATTACATTTATTCATTTAGCAGACACTTTTATCCAAAGCAACTTTCAAGAGAGAGCTTAACAATAGAGCATAGGTCACTGATTGTAACAAGAAGATGTCCCCAAACATTGCGGGAAACCAAAACATGAAGCATACATTGTGGGAAACCAATTAAGTGTCAAAGAGAAGAACAATAAGAGCATGCAGTTAAACAATTGTAATTAAACAACATGAACCTCAAAAGTGCCAGAGTGTACCTGTAGGAAAGCAAGAAACCCTAAAATACCTGGCCAACAAGAGCAACAAGTCCCTCAATAAGAGTCATTATGATCCAGGAGGAAACTAACATCAGGTCCAGCAGTCATTCCTAAGTACCATTGTACTCCCGGAACAAGTGCGTCTTCAGCCTTTTTTTGAAGGTGACAGTCAGTGTTTCTGATGGAGGTGGGGAATTGATTCCACCATTGGGGGGGGGGGGGCGAGACAGAGGAAGAGCTTGTGTCATCCATGATAACCCCCAGATTTCTAGCAGAGGATGAGGGGATCACCGTCACTGATCCCAGGGTGATTGAGAGATCGTGAGAGATGGAGGGTTTGGCCAGGATGATGAGAAGTTCTGTTTTGGCGAGGTTTAGCTGGAGGTGGTGCTTGCTCATCCAGACGGAGATACAGCTGCGTGTCGTCAGTGTAGCAGTGGTTCGAGAAGTCATAGGAGGTGATGATTTGTTCAAGTGAGGTGATATACAGGGCGAATAGGAGGGGTCCAAGAACAGAGTCCTGTGGGACACCAGTGGAGAGCTGGCAAGGGGACGTTGCTCAGCCATAGCTGGGATAAAAATGTTTAGAAGCTGATAAATAACTTTGGATCCAGTCATTTTATTCTAATCATGTTGTGGTCAGCACAGTGAGTTTTTTCTTCCTTTTAAAATCTGGTCTGGTTCATTCACCCTTTCTTTAGTCTCTCTCTATATCTTTGCTAACAGCACACTGTGTCTGTGCATCTCTGCTTGCCCTCATTCTGGTCACCCTCTCCTGTCACATTGGCTCCTGGCTGTCACGAATACAGCTTGGGACCCTAAAACCCATCTCTTCTCTCCTCATTACATAAATGCCACACACTGTTTCAGTCCTCTACCTTATTTTCATACAGGCAGGAGAGAAAATGATGCCAGTCAACTAGATTTATTTTACATAACAATGGAGCTTGTTACACATTTGTGACCCCCTCCTCACTCACACACAAACACACACACACCTTCCGTCTCTCTTCTTAACAAGGGGGCTGGTTGTTGAAGACACATAGAGAAGTACCAGCCTTATGATCTACTCTCTATACTGTCTCTCTGAGACAACGAATGGTGTATAGCGAGACAGGCTTTGTATACTGAACAGAGAAACACTAATGCCACATCGGATTAGAGGCACTAGGGACACTATACTGTTAACTTGGCTTCCTTACTTAGCTGGCTTCCTGGAAGTCTTTAGGGACACTAAGGCTTTCATTCCAGATAATTACATAAAGTGGTAGAATGTGATTGCATGACCAATAGATTTCTAGGCATTTTACTGCAGGAGTTATTGTTGTTGTGGTGTCTCATAACTATAACTATATAGTGTGGGAAAAGAAGGACAGATTTCAAGTTTCTCGAAACGTTGACCTCTCTCTCCCATGCAGCGGATAATTGGACTGATGTGCTGATACAAGTAACATTGTCCTCAGTAGTAACATTGTCCTCAGTATTTGCTGATTCCTCTGCACCGCTTGCCCCAGCGATGGTTACGATGCAAAATTCCCAGTGTATCATTTCAAAACCTTCTTTTTAAATCCTTAACCGGTAACCGTGGAGTGCCACCTAGAGACCATTCGGGCTCAAGCTTTCTAAGAGCAGAGAATTAAATTAAATTTTAGAAGTTAAAAACAGAAGTCGATTTCAAACAGGAGGGAGCCTTACGCTTGTCTCTTAGCAAAATAAGTTGAACGTCTAAAATATGTTCAACTTCACTAAGTGCAACCAAAAGAAAATATCCTGACCCAAATGTTACACATGGTAAAAATGCAGACAGGAGCTAATCAAGGGAACCTGAGGGCTGCACAGAGTGGATTCATTTCCACTAAGAGGTACTGGATGAAAAAGTCAGTATTAGTTCCACACCAGAGTTGGAGCCAGGATTTGACTGAGGCAATGTTTCACTGAAACGTCCTTTCATCAGCATGACGCGCTGTCTGCCAAGAGAAGATTCAGAGCTAGCTGGGGAAATGTAAACACAACTCAGAACAAAGGAAATACATTTAAGACGGTGTCGCATGGTGGTTGAAACACAGGTTAACTGAGGCCTAGGGACTGCAGCTGGGGAAATGAATTTACAGAGGGGAATGGATATCTCAGACTCACTCCCAAGCCATGTGCTGTGGACTCAAATGAAATAGTGTTGATTTCCATAAAAAGGAAGGCGGTCACTCAAAGGTTTACAGACAATAAAGAAATTTATAGCAATTCCTATGACAACCAACTAAAATAAATCCAATGACAGTCTAGGGCTAGGCTAGAGTAACAGCTTTGAATATAGCTGCAGGCAGCATTGGCAGGTTTTCCTCAGCATTGCAAACCATTACAAAATTGATATAATGCAAACATATCTTTCAATACAACTGGAGCAATGGCTGATTTAAAGTTGATACAATTCCTTATTAATTGTCACTAAATATCCTTTAGGTTAGAAGAGCTGAGGATGTTCTTACAGCTGTATCTGCTGCAATCTTTCTCCCAACAGTCCAGTCTGCCATCCTTCATCATCAGAAGGCCGCTCATAAGATAAACCAAACATGACTAATAAGACATCTTAAATCACACCACAACAAAAAATAAACGTCATACATGTAGATAGATGGACTGAAAGATTTAACTAGAGAATATAGCAGAAATTAACATAATTAGAAAGAGGGGAGTCATGTAACGGTGAGGATGCTGTTATTGATTATCTGGTGTTTCCCAGGTGCTCAACAAACTCCTTTTATCTGGAAGGTAATTAGCAGGGGAACAGACTAGTATTGACTGTTTTATTTAAAACAGAGCCACAGTAATGGTTATTGGTTGACTGCGTGACCTTTGGCAGGAAAGGTTCGACTTGGTCTCTGGAACTGCCTTTGACTTGAAATCATAAAGATTTAGATGAACCTTTATTTGTCCTCCAGGGGGTGGAAATTGCAGTTCACAACAGCAGCAGGGTAAAGTATAGCACACAGAGTTGCAGGGTAATATACAATAATGAAAATAACATAACAATAGCAGAAAGCAGGCACGATAAAGTCCAATATAAAAAAATAAGAAAATAAGTAAGTTAAGTAGTCCAGTTAAGTATTCCAGTATAAAAATAAATAAATAAATAAATAAATAAGTTAAGTAAAAAGGAGCAAACACACATAAACATAAGCACTGAATCTCTGAACAGATGTGACACCTCTGATGTTTTAGATGTGAGAACACGAGATAACGCCAGAAATTTGATTGGTTGATATGTCTCAGAAATATAAGGACAATTGGTGCCGGAGTGGAATGGGGACATGAAGACATTCACTTTTTCCTTGGGCAAATGGTTTCGTTTCTTTACTTGTCAGTCAGCCCTCTCTTCCTCCGAGGAAGCAGAGGTGTTGCGAGTATGGGATAGCTTTCATTCTAGCACCATCTGCTGGTCAGAAATATAACAACTCCAGTGGCATGGAAATAGCACGAAAAATGTATAAGGTAGATTAGATTCAACTTTTAATGTCATTACACACGTACAAGTAAATTGTAATGCAATTCAGTTAACATCTAACCAGAACTGCAAAACAGGCAGCAGAAGCGGAATATACAGTGAGTAAGTACAAGCTATTAACAATATTTTGGTAGTACAAAGTGTAAAACAAAATATTCAAATGTAAGTTTGAATTAATGAGTGAACATTACAATCACACGTTCATTCATGAACAGAACTGAACATCAATTATGTGTCTTCTTAATTACATCGGTATGAGGAACATACTTTATTATCCTCCTAAAGGTGAACTGGTTAGATTGCGTCAGAGTGACGTACATTGAACTTATCTTAGATGACATCAAAGCACGTTATTCACACCACAGCAATCTAACAGACCGAGAGAGGAGTTGGGAGATATATGGGACAGCCCCAGCACGTCACGTGGGTGCAAGGGTGGTTACCCCGGCAACATGATGTCACTGTGTCAGGGGTTTTCTGTGGAAATCCGTCTCTGCTCTGCTCATGTCTTTGGCTTCTTAGCTCTCAGAAGACGTTCCCATTCTCTGGGAACCAAACACAAGACTTTCCAGACACACTGTACACCTGCAGTATGTTCAACTGGTGGCACATAAAGTACAAGTCAACACTATGTCACAGTAAGGACCTCTACTCACCAGCTATCATACTATTATGATTATCATAAGTATCAACACTTCCCAGTCCATCCACCATAGAAGATGTACACATGGAGACCAGAGAGCCTGTAAGCAGATCCATGACTGTCTAGACTTTGTGACATGTGGTGTTTGTATACCTGAGAGAGGAAGAGGACCCAGACAACTCTGTTTTACTGGGAAACCTGTCAGAGGGCAGTTGGCTTGTTAAAGCATTCCTTGGAAAGCTGCTCCCCATGGTAAAAACAGCCTACTTAGCCTACCGACTTATTGAGAATATTTGTATTTTTTGGGTATGTGCCACGGAGAATAACTAATAATAAGCAACCATTCACTATTCATCAAAGATGCTGTATGGTGTATGTTCACAATCGTTGTGTTATGCATTTATAGTTCTTCCCTTGGCACTTATTGGTTCTCATGATGTATGATTCGCAATCTAAAAAACCGACTGTGTTCGGGGTCTATCACGTTGCTATGCTCAATGACTGATGCTCTTTGTAAAAGCTCTCTCTTGTAAGTCACTTTGGATGAAAGCGTCTGCTAAATGAATACATGTAAATGTAAAGAGAAATGGGATATCAGAGGAATGTCTTCTGAAAGTGTTGAATAAAGTAGTGCTTCCTTTCCAGGGAGCACTGCCCTGTCCTTTGGAGTCTGTGTGACCGGGGTTTCTTCTGAGCTATAAGACTGAAAACCACAGACATGCCTTGTACTAGCTGGGCTGTGGCCTCCCTCCCTCCTTCTTTTCTCTGTCACTCCTCCCTCATCTCTCCCTCCCTCCCTGCTCTTCTTTCTTCTTTTGATCCTTTTTTACTTTCCTTCTTGTTCTCCTTCATTTTCCTTTGTGATTGTTTCTTCCTTGTCTGTCTACACTGTCCACAGCTCTCTCCCTCACTCCCACCCTCTATTCTCCTCTCTCCCTTTCTCCCTCTCCCTCCCTCCCTCCCTCCCTCCCTCCCTCCCTCCCTCCCTCCCTCCCTCCCTCCCTCCCTCCCTCCCTCCCTCCCTCCCTCCCTCCCTCCCTCCCTCCCTCCCTCTCTCTCCCTCCCTCGCTTCCTTCCTTCCCCTCTCTCTCCTCTCCTCCCTCCCTCTCCCCCCCTCCTCCCCCAGCTGTGGAGCCTCCCTCTGCTGTGGGAGCTGTTGAGTTCTTATCCAGATGTTCCGAGCCTCCTTTGGGACTGAAGAATGTAACAGTGAATAACAAAGATGGTCTGGTCAGAAACACACAAACACAGTCACATAAATACAAACCATACATATCAAGAAGGTTTTGGGTTGTTAAAATGGAAAAAGGTGAAGCTATGGTTCATGATGTTTCAGTAAGGTGTTGACTTGTGTGACTCTAGGACCAGGTTGCACAGTCCAGAGAGAGGGAGGAGAGAGAGAGAGAGGGAGAGAGATCAAAAATGACCGTTCACAAACAAGTCCAGCCAGTTAACTTTGGACAGCTCTTGCTGGACAGCAGAAGGACCTGACAGAGAAAAATGCCCTGCTGGTCCTTTTGTTAACAAGTGGATCAAACAAAGACTCAGTGAAGAATCTCCAGGAAGCCCATGCAGTTGGATTGGAATGCCCCTCTCTCTCTCTCTCTTGTGTGGTTCTAATCTCTCAACACTGGGGTGTGAGGCTGGGGTCTCTGACAGGACCCCACATCCTTCTTGGCTCACGCACGGCAGTAAAAGCTATTATCTGAACACAGGGAGGCAATGGGCCGCTTATTGTTGCTGACAAGATCTGGTGGACATAGATCACAGTAATTACTGTGTCTTTTATTTCTTTACAACATAGGCATTGTTCACCCTTTTTCCAGACACCCTGGCTGTTTGATTCCTGTTGATGTGAGTTTCAGCTTGGCATTTCAATCATCATTATTTCCCCTGCAACAGATTTAACGTTCAGGAATGTATTTCTTTGCTCTTTTGAAAGTCAGTGAGGTGGTAGTGTTTAATTTCTTCCATGAGAAAGACTTTCTTATGTGAAAATAACTCAATGGTGTGTGGAGGAGATAAACAACGAATACTTTAAAGGGGTTGGCCTCTTAAAATTCCCAATAAAACATGATGGAGAAGGCGGAGACTCAGTCCAGCCACGGTTCTGAGTGGTCCTTATGTAAGGATTATATTGAGCGCCTCTCTCCAGCTGTTCCAGCAGGGTCCCGGGAACTGTCTGAAAGTTTCTTTCCGAGCAGAACAAGATTTATTCAGACCCTTGTCGTGGCTACTTTAGGAAACTCTGGACTGTAAACAGTGTTGTACTTTTCTTAGACAGTGTTCTTAGATGGAAATGGGGATCTGAAGAGGTTTTGGAATTGGTGCTTGCTTATTAATGGACTGACAATAACACAACAGCATTCATTGTCTGGGGGAAATCGTTTTTGTTTTACAGGGAATGGTTTAATTATGTCAACGTGATGCACCTTCTCAAGTGGCATGTCACAACTTTGTTCATGCATGGACTACGGCAGAGAGACCAGTTAATTTTTAACCTAGTAAGTTTCAGGATAACTTTGTAGAGGTCAAGAGTATCTGGAAATGGGAGGTCGTCTCATCCTGGTGAAGTTGTTTTAAAGGACTGCACAGCTGAGGACAGAGACATGGGCAGCGGCTCAAGCAGAGGGAAGAAAGTTGCACCTGCAAATGTCAGAGAAATAACCGTGTTAAACCGAGATGATGATATCGTCCAATCCTTGAATGAGGACAAACTCCCTCTTGAACCCGTGAAAATACCAACGTTTTCTAACTGGACCCTGACCCAGAACATGGCAAAGCATGCCGGTCACAGCGAAGGACAGCACTCCTATCTGTCAGCAGAGGAGGAGGACATCGAGGAGGAGTTGGACCGGGTGCTGTCTGAATATGAACACCCAGGAGGAGGATTTTCGAAAGGAACTAATTCGCCGAAAAAGTCCTTCATCAGGTCTAAAACATATGGCTTTTGTAGACGGGTAAACCATGAAAGTGACTTCAATTCCAGTTCTCACTTGCCAAGACCCGAAGGTTTGTGGGGTGTGAAAGCAGATCAAGTGGCCCAGAACAGCAGCCTCCTCCGGGGGACAGCACCCTGCCCTGACAGCCCTGCTGGAAGTGTAAGAGAATGTTTACACAACTAAATACTTCACATTAACAGGCCTAAAAAGCAGAAACAATTGTGTTTATAGGCTAAGTTTGACGACTGAAATCGACTGCATAAACCGATTGCGATATTTATTTGACATTTTCTTATATTTTATTTTTATTTTGACATTTTTTATAAGACATTTTCTTCTAAAAGAAAAAACGTACCGATAAATGTTTTTGTTTTCGTTTACTTTAAAATATCTGATTATGGAAAGTCTTACATGCCATTGTTGTGTTAATAATCACACTTTCCAATAGGGTTTGCTGACTGTTGTCTGTGTTGAGTCTGGGACAGATACAGCCTCGTAAGTAACCAACCAGGATCAATAATTGATGATTTTGTGGCTCACACAGTCACACACAACGTCTGTAGTAAATGTCTGTTCACAAGATCGAGTTTACCTAAAGCGTATCGAAATACCAAACTATTGTGTTGATGGCAGATCAGATTAGTATAACTTCCAGTACAGTAAACACAAAATAATAATAAAAACAGCGAGGCTGATTAATTACTTAGACAACAGGTAAGCCTAATTAGACTTTTTCCTCCCCCAGTCTCTATTGCATGACATACATTCATACAAAAAACACAATTTGTCATGTTAAGGCAGAACTATCAGTTAATCAGGTTAAAGTTGACACCCAGCCTATCTGTATTCTTCAGCATCCCAGAAGGCAGCTCATTGATGCCTGTCATGCTATATGATGGAACAGAAGAGGAGCTGATGGACACTATAGAGAGGGAATTCAGCTAGTCTTCTGCTCGCCCAACACCCTGGAGCCTAACATCCTACAGCCCAACACCTTGCAGCCCAACACCTTGCAGCACAACATCCTGCAGCCGAACATACTGTAGCCCAACATCCTGCAGCCCAACATCCTGCAGCCCAACATCCTACAGCCCAACACCTTGCAGCCCAACACCCTGGAGCCTAACACCCTACAGCCCAACACCCTGCAGCCCAACATCCTACAGCCCAACATCCTGCAGCCCAACATCCTACAGCCCAACATCCTGCAGCCCAACATCCTGCAGCCCAACATCCTACAGCCCCAACATCCTACAGCCCCAACATCCTACAGCCCAACAACCTGCAGCCCAACACCCTATAGCCCAACATTCAACAGCTCAACATCCTACAGCTCAACACCCTGCAGCCCAACATCCTACAGCCCAACACCCTACAGCCACCCTCCATTGTTACTGTGGCTTAATTACTGTGTTAGCTAAGAAGTGGGGCAACAGGGTAACCGGCACTGCTGAACCAGACAGGGATGTTTATTACATGAGCCTCCGATCTTAGACCTCCTACAACGATAAGGTGTTACCTTCTGAATCAAGACACTTCCCCTGAGGAATAATTAATGGTTAACACAGTGATAACTATTTAACCGCTCAGCAGGGGGGAGATATCTTTTCAAAGACAGAGCCTTTTGGTGTGCTGCTACATTCTTTTGTATACATTTAACTTGAGCATCAAGTATTCCTTTGCGTTTAAAAGAGTTGGAGTTGGTTAGACTGGTATGGTCTGACCATAAATATGTGAGCTTCACGTATTTAGCTCTTCAACATTTTTTTCTGTTTTTTTTTTCGTAAGTCCAGCCTTCTCCAGCTGTAGAGGTATGTGCAAGGATTGTGCGTTTAAGGTTCATTTCCTGACCACAGTCCCTCTGGTCTCCCCACCCTTCTGTAGAAGGAATGTATGTTGGTAGAGAGGGTTTAGAAGGGGCTTAGAGTGGCCCCTTCTTTGGCCGCTTGCATTCTGCTGAGATGTTTCCACGCATGGGATCTCACTGCTACCTAGTGGTGAGGTATTGTAATGGTAAAGATACGAACATAACTGTAGCTGTTGTGTAAAGCAGTGGTTCTCATCCCTGGTCCTCAAGGCCCACAGTCCTGCATATTGTTGATGTTTCCCTGCTCCAACGCACCTGATTCAAATGAATGAGTCACTATGAAGCTCAGCAGAAGCCTGATAATGACAATTCATTTGAATCAGGTGTGTTGGAAGGGGGAAACATCTAAAACATGCATGACAGTGGGCGCTGAGGACCAGGGTTGAGAACCATGTCTGCAAGCACAGAAAGACACACAGGCATTTACTCAAAAGCTCATCCCATGCTAGCCAGATCAGGCAGGTAACCTAGACAACCATCTATTCTGTCACTCAAACTCCTTCATGCCATAGGCTTGTCCCTAGTATTCTATTCTATGTGTTTACCTAAAGGTGTTAATATGTACAGACCAAATACAGGCAGTAATCTTTTGTACTTTTTTTTTAGTGTACACAAATAATAAATGTTGTTCTAGTTTAAACCCAGTTATTTCTTTTGTATGAAATAATTAAAGCAGTCCACCAGATGTCGCTGTTCAACACAGGCTGTCAGATGTTGTGTCTTTGTGTAAGTCGGTCAGTAAGGCAGAGGGGAGGGTGTCCAACAAGCTTTTTGATTGGTCGCACCCACTAACCCTTCGCAGCTCTTAGAGTCTGATTGGACAGTTGTTACCGGGTGTGGGACAGCTGTGAATGTGAACTGTCTACCAGTTCAACTGGTATCTGGGAGTATGTGTACATCTTATGAGAACATAAAAAGAGATAAACAGAGATAGAGAGATATTGTATGACAATAAAAAAGGGTGTTATTTCATTTTTGAAGAGTACCTCCTCAGCAGAGTGAAGTTTTTGCCCAACAGTTTAACATGCGATCTATACAATCACCCTTACTAAATGTTGGACTTGGATTGATGAACCAAAAAGTCTGGAATCAAGATGATACTGATGGATTTAATTTACAGTTCCTCCACTCTCCCACACCCACATATTATTACAATGTGGTCCAAATCAGATGAAAAGGACAGGAAGTCCCTTGTGGTTGAGTTTAAGCCCACAGGAAGCAGCAGAGTAGCGCTCAGCACATTCAGCAGGACGACTGTTCCGCTTGGCTGTTGAAGGGGCGGAGCAAGCGGTGTCACACCATGACTCGCAGAGGAAGTGACAACTGTTAGGCCTTCCTATCTGGAGTGACTGGACAGAAGTGCTGACTCAATCAGCATCCTGGAAATGGCTGGAAATCATGTTTTTCTCAGTCAGATGACACAGAGGTGAGGATTGTAGAAACGTAGAAGTAAAGAATGGAGTCAACATGTCTGTTCTTTTTTATCCCTTTATTACAAATGCGTATTAAATAATATGAAAAAGTTAACAGAGTAAGGAACAATCACAGTATTGATAATTACTGTCCACTTAAGATTGTTTTTACTACATTACAACAACATTTTCCCAAATTTGACACATAAATGTAGTTCATAATACGACACAAATACGTAGATATGGACATTTACAAATATACAAAAATCGAGTGAAATGTGTAAGACAAACTTCATACAAAGGCTTTGGCAAAAGAGTGCATACAGGTTTTATAGAATATATGAAAGTAAACAAATATAATTCCTTTTGCAAAAGAAAACGTACAAATGAGCAGTAGAGAGAGAAAGTCCAGTGCATGTTTGAAATAGTTTTTTTTTCCATGAGATATTTGGCAGTCCTGAGTGCGTGGCTGCCCCCTATGCCTGTAGTGGGGGAAGGGGTTATAGGTCATAGGTCATGAAGGAGGGTTTTGGAGGGGGGAGGGGACACCAGTCTAGTTAGAGGAAGATACCAGCATACTGAGTGTGGTGATGGGGGTGGGGGAGAGGGAGGGAGCTGTCTTGGAGGCGGCCATCTTGTTGAGGGTACGGACCTCCGCCTGCCAGGAAGGAATCTTCTTGGTGGTCATGTGACGACGGGCATGTTTGGTCAGGTGGTCGCTGCGCATGAAGCGCCGGTCGCACACAGGGCAGACAAACTTCTTCTCTCCGGTGTGTGTTCGCCGGTGACGCGACAGCTCGTCGGAGCGAGCAAACTTCTTATCGCAACCTTCCCAGCTGCAGCTGAAGGGCTTCTCACCTGACAAGAGACAGAAAGGAGAGGAGAGAGTGTAAGTGAATGAGTCATTGCTTCGTAGTCACGAGCAAATTCGCACATGTTTAGCAAAGTTGAGTCAATACAATGCATTCATTCTCTTCGGGTGCATGAGGAGACAGAGGAAGAGATGGTAAATCTCTTGTCTAAATACACAATGACTACGACTCAACTGCATCCCTGATGACTCATTCTCCTTAGTTTCAAAAAGGCTGTGTGTGTGTGTTCAGTCTCACCTGTGTGTGTTCTCAGGTGAGCCTTGAGGTGGGAGCTCTTGAAGTAGGTCTTCCTGCAGCCAGGGAAGGTGCAAACGTAGTTCCGGCGGCGGGAGAAGTCCATCTTGGCAGCGCTGCAGGGTCCAGCGGGAACATAGACAGGGGCCGGGGCCAGAGGTAGCAGCTTTGTGTTGCCCAGTGTCATGACAGTCTGGGGGCAGTTAGAGGCCTGAGAGATGGAGGACTGGGGCAGGACCAGCATCACTGTGCCTTGGGGCATGGCTGAGCCCATGAGGAGGGGCTGTTGCAGGGAGGGGGTGCCTGCAGAGGGGCTGGGGAGGATGGAAGTGGTTGTTCTCACGCCGCAGTTACCATTGATGAAAGCAGAGATCATGCCTTGCTGGTTGCTCACTGGGAACATTTGGCAGATGATTGGAGAGCTAGTCACAGGAAGTGGGGAGAGGGGCATAGTTGTGGGAGGGCTGACCTGTGGTTGACGGATTGCTGGCACGGGGGAGTGGCTGTCCTTGCAGAGTCCTCTGTGATTGGCCTGTGGCTCTGTCTTACAGTGGGAGGGTGTGGGTGTGAAGGGGGCAGATGGAGAGTGGGGTGGAAGTGGGGCATTATTCTCTTCTGTCTTGACAGCGAGCTGCACACATCCAGGTGTCTGTGAGGCTCTGTGTGTGGCAGAGAAGGAGGGATATGGAATGTGCTGGCAGGGGGAGCTGTCTGCCGTGTGGCGGATCACACTGGTTGCCATGGCTTTGCAAGGAGCAGGTGCTGGCAGAGTTACAGCCACGGAGGCCATGCCCTGGAGCTGGGCCTGCCCCTGAAGCTGGGTCTGTCCCTGGAGCTGGGCCTGTCCCTGGAGCTGGGCCTGTTCCTGGAGCTGGGCCTGTCCCTGGAGCCTGGTCCCACAGGTGCTGGAGACTGGCCGGGTCAGGGAGGAGGTACTGGTGTGCATCGTAGTGTTGCTACTGGAGGTCTCAGTGAAGCTGGGACTGTGAGGCGGAGTCATACACTAGAGAGAGAAGAGGAAGAGGCAAAAGAAACGTGTTAGCACAGCTGTGAAGAGAAACAACCGGAATAACAGGGTGCTGGCAGCATGTCAATGCTAGACCCAGAAACTGTACTGGGTGTCACAAGAAGCTTGACACAGGAGGTTTAATGAACATTTACAGCTGTAAACTGACTTTTACAACCCGGCATGCAGTCAAGCAGGAGGAGCAACTGGGTGAAGTTCAACACCCACCTGGTGCTGATCTCTGACCCACCTACGTGCCACCTGGGAGGCAACATCTCCACCCACACCCCCAACCCCCACCCATCTGTAAGTTGTCAGTGTATGCATGACCTGGACAGTCGGGGTGGGGTTATCAACTGTCGAGCGGCCTCAGACCCAGAGGTTTACACAGCTAAAGCAAGGCCCCCAAGTATCTGTTTACCAACCAAACACAGATCCCTTATCTTAGAATATGTTTACACTGTCCCACTGTTTCGCTTGCCTATCACTAAGGCAGGCTTCGCCCCCACACAACCTACCTCCAAACCCCCCCCGGTGGCTCCCACGCAGAAGGAAAATACTTAGTTCCAAAGAGTTGTTGAATGAAGATTTACATATTGGCAGCATTAAGTGCTACTTAGGTAACCTTATACGCCTCTGTGTATTTACTGCCATTAAACCTGATAATAAAGAGATAAAAACACAGCCTGTGGTATTCCATTGTCTGCTTTCTTACCAGAGAGGAAAGGGAGACAAAGTCCTTGGGAGTCTCCGGAGGCTCTGGGGGGAGCAGGGAGTCGCAGGAGTCCGAAACAGGGGTGAGGGGCCTGGGCTTGCAGGAGCCGGATTTACTGCTGCTGAACGTCTGACCCCAGGAGCTCATACAGACCAGGGCTTCAGCTGCCTCCAGGTCTGTGTACTCCAGACTGGCTGCAGCACCGCACAGCTCACTGTCGTACCTCCTCCTCTTCAGGAAGGAGACATTCTGGTCCATATGTTCTGCCTGGGGGAAGACAGAGACAAAGGGAAGCAGAATGTTAGACTGAATCATGTCCTGTGACTATACGTCAGACAAACATAGTATGTGGTACTGATGACAACAGGTAATAACATCACTGTAGAACCACTAGCCTATGTCATTCAAACGGAGAACATTTGTTTTGGTGGTCTAAACCTAGAGAATAAACCAGACCTAACTGGGGTGTGTATCATATGTGTAATATCACATAGAGATGCGTCAAGATGCGTCAAGATGAGAGATGAGTTAACCCCTAAACAGTGTCATTCCTCACCAGTCATTCTGAGCTCTGAGTTTCAGTGTCTCTCATTCCAGTGACCAGGCCAGGGCTGAGGGGCCAGGGTTTAAGAGACAACACCCTATCTAGACTTGCCCCAGGCCAAGGCACCTCCCACTGCCAAATATAGAGCCTGGAGCTCCACACTCCCATGACTAGCCATGTGAAACCCCCATGCACAGGAGACATTAGTCAGTGAGCTGCATCAGGAAATGATCCCTCTCTCCCTTATCTAATGGTGATGTGAGAGTACTCAGCCTGTGTCCACTCCCTAACAACACATGTACAGACAAAGACAGCAGGAATACACATATATAATGCATATATATGTTTAGTTACACACACATTGGGTCACCTAGGGCCCGGGTGAATTAAGATCATTTCTGTCAAATGAATACATTTCAGGAAGACTATTTCAGATGCATACTCTTACAGTTCATGTGTTGTTGTTTTTTTCCGGAACTTCTAAACTTAAGTGAGTCTATTTCAATTGAGCCGGTAAAATAGACAAAAACCCTCCGCATTGTCAGTTGAATGTTTAATTTGAAAGATGTCAATACATCAAAATATAGCGCATACATAAAGCTTGGCATTAGACTACTTGTCTTGAAATTTGTCAATAAATTATATGTTTATAAATACCATGAAACGAATGTAATAATCATGTTACTCACCCTAAATGATTCTTTCATCTCTGCAAATGTACGTGAGGGCATCGTTAAATAAAAATCTCTCACTCAATATTGTCAAGCCGATATTGAAACAAAGAAGCGGGTTTCTGCTCCGCCTTTAACAATGTAGCCTGGGTGCGCTTGAAGTCTTTCTTTACTGGGTCCTTCCACAGCTGAGCTCAGAACATGAGGAGAGAGAAAAAAAAGAAAAACAAAATTCACAACACACAAGCGGGTGGCAACATGCCACCAATGAAAAACAAATGTGTGTGAGACCTTATCCAATGGCGAAGGAGACGACGCGTGAACAGCGCATGGGAGCCACGCGATTGGAGGAAATGGGGTGCGTGGCTGTCGGTGGGGCTTGCAGGGGGAGTCAGCAGTGTCAGGGTAAACCCGATGAACTACGAGGCTGAAAAGTAGGCAAAAGGTCGCCCCGGTGCAGAATAAGGGGAATCGTGAGTTCCCTCGTGTGCCTGGCTCCTTATTGCTTCACTGCAAGCCAGTTGATGAAGTATTTCTAGTTTATGTTCATGTGTTTTCCAATCATTGAGCACTGTAATGTTGATAGACAATGTTTATTCACATCTAAAGCATTTACACCAGTCATTAGATAGTTGATAGTATTCTTAGAGACTGGTAAAATGTTCAGGCCGATTCAACATTATGCATCCATAATACAGTCATAGTTCAAATATTTTCATCAAAATGTTTATATTTGTGACACTAAATACAATGAAACCCAAAAGGCCAGTGGGTAAACGTTTGTGAGCCTGATAAACAGTAAATAAATGTAGCCTCTGTCTTGGAACAACTAGACAAATCAGCAATTATTATACAAATTAGCAATTATTTGGCTAATGTAACAACAACATACATTTTGTTACAACAGTATTTGTATTGAAATCGTTGGATTGCCATGGTATGTGAGTGCTTGGAGGCGTGCAGGTCAGGGTGTAGATCTGTCTCTTTGGACCTCTATGTGGGGGTCAACATAGTTGGCTCAAGTTGTAAACAATTCTTTCAAGGAACATCAGGGTGGAGCTTCTCGAGAACCTCACCTACTGAGTTTTACACTTCTTAGAGTGTAAATTATTATTTGTTCTTCCAGCTATCTGTTCCAATACAGAAACACCCATGACTTGCCAGAGGGAGGCCAAACAATTTGTGTTGTAAATGTTTTACCACAATCTATGCACCACACTCATGTCAAATCATTTAAACTGAATAAAGAAATCAAGTGTCCCTCTGTGTATGTCAGGAAAGTCTACTGTGACGACATTTTTACAGTTACATCACCATACTTATTCCAATCAAATAAAAGTCAACATGACCTACTTTGTAAAATTACAACATCATTTCACTCAAATAACAAAAACAAAAGTGAAGTAAACTAATGTAGTAAACATATGTTCCACAACCAATCCACTGTGTCCAGTCCTCCACCCCTTCTTGGTATGTCTGTCTGAATTAGGCCAAGCTGTTGGAGGGCAGGTGATAGCTTCTGGAAGGGTGGCAGGTATGCCTTGCCTCGGCATGGCAGGGCAGGGCAGGGCTGGTAAGGCAGGGCCCTGTTTTCCTGTGACTCACTGTGACCTCAGGGTGCTGTGGAAGCAGGTCAGGCACAGCAGGAGGGTTGTGCAACGCAGCTCATGGAGGACTGAGAGAGTTTAGAAGGGCAGGGGAGGGAGGAGAAGCTGGAGAAGCCTGTTTGTGTTACAAGTGGGGCAGACAGAGTGAACTCTGCCAGAGGAACTGGAGGAAAGGTTACGCTTGTCCTAAGCAGACCTCCACTCTAAACTACCTCTCCTGGATCCAGCACGCTCCCCTCCCCTCCCTCCCCAGCACGCTCCCCTCCCCTCCCTCCCCAGCACGCTCCCCTCCCCTCCCTCCCCAGGACTTCACCCCCTCCGAAACTCCTGGAATGGACACAGGAAAGGGGGAGTTTCCCAGGTGGGGTTACATATACCCCCCCAGAGCCTATATCTCACTGACAGGTCCACAGTCTCACGCAGTTTCCGGGAAAGGGTGTCAAGTAGTTACTCCCACAAAAGGAGTGCCTTCATCAAATGAATGTTGTATAAGTATGGATGTAATCTCTTTCTCTTTCTGTTCATCTAGCTTTCAGTCTGTGTCTTTAAGACTGGAGATCTCGTCAAAATCATTCGATTTCTTCAGGCTTCACAAGCCACACCTACTCAGTTTTGAATAGGATAATCAGCTGGTTTGGCACAATTGTCTGGTATTTTGTTTTTCATTGCAACCTCAAAATTTCCCAAATGACTCACCGTTTCATTCGTATGTCAACAGGTATTGGATTTTAGGTGTACACAAAGTGACATGAACTTTGACCTATATGCAGAAAAAGTCAGATGAAGCATTGTTGAAAGAAGCTACCCGTTTTGATAATAATCACGACTAACAAACATATGTGGCCATTCAGGTTTATGGAAATTTTAGCTTTGCACGTGTTGTTTAAATGTTGGAAACATTTCACTGAAGCAGAATGTTCTCCTCAGTACTCGTGCAGATCTCGTGGTATGCATTCATGTGGGGCTGAGTTTGGACATTAGCCCGCAATGAATCGTCATATTTCTACTCAGTAATGGGGCGACAGTTTGAGATCATTTGTGATCTGTGGAAACCTCCATGAGATCCATGTGGGTGAAAGGAGACATTAGAGATGTCCATGGTCCCTTCCTTCCTCTCTCCCTTCCCCTTTCCCATCCTTCCTTCCTCTCTTTTCTTCAATTAGTTATTAGGAGTATTGAACGAAATCCTTTCTCTCTCTCTCTCCTTTAGAAGACACTCCTCTGAGATGTTATGCAAGGACTTCAAAGAGACTGAAATACTCTTACAGTTGCTATCCAATGACAGAGAGTTTGGTATTTAGGTGAAAGGATACACAACATAATATATGCTGGGTGTTTGCTGGCAGTGGTCATTTTACCCAGAGTGCCACATCCCCTGACGTATTCCAGTGTCACTTTGATAAACAGCAGCATGGCAGCTTGCATCCACTTCTGACAGGTTGGCATTGCCGGGATAGATAGAGGATTAGTCTCACTTCTTTTTTCAAGTGTCTATCTAGCAGCTGGTTGGCCTTTACTCTATCTGGACTACAGTCAAAATCCTGTCATCAGTTTACTGAACGGTTTGGTTGGTTCACAGTTACGGCACTTTGTAGATTAGATTTCAGGAATTTCTCTTGAACCTCTTTTTTTGTTGAACCTCTGTTTTTCTGCTGACCTGTTTTTTTCTAGTGTTGATTGATTCAGATTCAGATATACTTTACTAATCCCTGAGGGCAAACTCCTTAGCAACAACGGCACACAGTCTCCTCAAAACACACAGGGGTAAAGGTGTGAGGTAAAAGAGTAGAAGAGTGCAGAAGATTAGCTCCATGCACCTTCTTCCCGTAGTCATGTAATAAAACAATCCTCCGTTCTAAGTCCCTCACCCCCAATCAAACCCAATTGTGTCTTTAAGTCAGCTGTTTGCCTTTTGTTTGAGTATCCTGACATGTGCAGCACCAGAAAAGGTCCCACCCCCATAAAGCTCAGCGATGAATCACAAAGGCAACAGGAGGGCCTCCCTCCAGGCTCCAGGATTGGTGGATGTTGGTTTGCAAAGCCAATCTGTTACTATGACACACAAGCATGTGAGAGAAGCTGCTGATTTGCCGTCTGTTGTCCTGGCAACGGGGGAACGGGAGGCAGGTTTCCGAGAGCTTTTTGCAACGGCTTCCTGATGGAACGGTTGAGCCGTTCTGAGCATGTGCAATGGGCTGGCTGATGATCTCTAGAATGTTGTTGTTTTTTCTAACGGATGTTCCTTTGTCTTTTATCTGGTCTGTAAATTAAGGAGAGGTTTTTATCGCTTCACGAAGAACCAAAACAAAACCTAATATTCATCCTGGTTTTTGTAGAGGAGAGATTGCGTTCAATATGTTGCCTGTGCAGCGATTCTCGTCTGTGCACCATTTCTGCCCTTAAGCAGCTCATTTAAAACCATTTGAAGTCCCATTGAAAGTGTCCCCAGTAGGTCTGAACTGTTTCTGGGATGCTATCTGCAGTGTTCATACTGTGAGCGGCATGATACAGGCCCAGGGACAGTGTGGTCCACAGAACATCCAGCCACAGCTCCTATAGAATATTCAGTGTGTTCTATATATACACATACATATATACATATACTGTATATAACTTGACAGGCAGGGACCATTTACAGTTCGGTTTTGGCAACGAACATGAATCAAGCTATGTGTGTGTGTGTGTGTTTGTGTGTGTGCGATAAATATATCTGCATTCAGGTTTCAATATTTGAGCACCCATAAACTCATAGTAATGAATCTGCACAGGGAAAGCTGCTACCATTTTCCACTTAAGGCATGTCTAAAAAGTGGGTCATTAAAATTAGTTTGTGTCAAGTGATTAAATGACTGTACTGACTATAGTGTAACACCGGCCATGGGTTACATCAGTGCAGGGCCAGCTGTTTTCCAAGGGACCAACCATTGGTTAAGATCCTGAAGCAGAATGAGCCCAAATACAAGACAACTAACCAACAATGGTGAACAAACTCCAGCTGTACGGAGGCCCACAACTTAATTCCAGGCAGTTCACACACAAACACTAGAGAGGGACTGATGATGCAACCAGCAGCATAGTGTCAAAAATGACTAAACCCCTTGAGAATCCTCTGGCTGACCGCGCCCAGAAGGTCAGGTTAAACAGGACCCCCCCGAACCTGTGACCAGCGCTGGTGCCCCCCAGAGGAGAGGTGCTTTAATTCCCTAGTCTGGTTCACCCGGTTCACCAATGAATGCACACACACCACTGTTAACAGTGACTTGATTACCTGTACTGATGACGTGACTGTCCTTGGTCTCAGGTCAGACACAGCAGATACAGTGGTGTGCAAACCTGTGATTCAGAAGCATTACCTCAACACTGACTAAACAGAGACCAAAATTCCCTTAACCAGGAGCCCTAATGAGCCTGTGTGCCGTCACAGGTGAAGGTGGTGTGGCTTCTGAAGGGAAATGTAAGCGGGTGGAGGTGGGGGATGGGGGATTAAAAGAAGGAAACGCCGTGGTTGCCATGCAACCACCTCACACCCTCTTCCCAACCCCCTCGATGGGAGAGTGGTGCGGCGTTACTTGGACACCTGACAAAGACAACTTAGACAGCAGCCAACTGGAGCAGTGATGGGGAACATTACTCAGGTAGCAACCGGCATCCAGCCCAAAAAATGGGTGAGAGAGAAAGAAAGATTGAAAAATAAATACATTAAATATGTCTGACAGAGAGATTCCTTGAGAGGGAGGAAATACAGAGACATAAAGAGAGACACAGAATACTGAGGAAAAGGAGGTACGAGAGTATAAAAATCCTGGCCTCTTTGGTTTTTTCCTTAACCGGCATTCGAGCCAGGACACCATGAGGGAGAAGGCAAAGGAGAAAGGGCCAAAGCACCAGATGGTTTCGTGCTCCGACGCTCTGCCAGTTGTACGTCTTTTCCTGGCCTGCTAGTTAAAGTATAACTACCTCTGTTCATCTCAGGCCTTATCTCCCTACCCAGAAACCCCGGCGTGGTTTTACACCCCTATCCGCCCACCCACCGCACCTAGATTGATTTTGTGGAATTTATCCTCATGCTTAGGTTATTACCGAAAATGTCTCGTCATTGACACTCTAGTGTTCCTCAGAGCTGCTTACAGACTGCAGATAACTACAGCAACAATATGCTGGATTCAGACTGTTGACCCATCTAAGTCTGATGGGGTAGTCGTGTAAGCGATTGGAAGGTTGTGAGTTCGATTTCCGGCAAAGGCCACTTGACATTGTGTCCTTGGGCAAGACAGTTCACCCTATTTACCTCAGGGGACTGTCCCTATATGTACTGTAAATCGCTCTGGATAAGAGCGTCTGCTAAATGTAAATGATGTGCTTCCAGTCAGTTGTTGCTTGAATCTTGGTTGGAGGTTAGCTCCTGAAACAGAAATAACTTTTTTGTAACAAATGAGCTAAATGTGACAGAGCAAAAGCTGTGGCTTTGTGGTGTAATTCTATTTGAAAAGCCTCTTCGTCGGCTCTGTAATCTTCCTTGAAAACGAAAGATGTGGACGTCCCCCTAACATGTTCAGAGTTGCCATATCTGGTAGTGTTGGGATGAAGACTCGGTGGGTGAGGAAGGACACAGTGTTCGAAGTTTATAGCAAATGTGTGGCCAGGAAATGATGTCATACCTGATTCCAGCCGTGTCGTGTTCGCTGCCCAGACATCTGGGTTAGTGCACATCACGCAAGGCTTCCTCTACTGTAGCCCTGGAGCTGAAGGTTCCTCTGCCACTCAGCACTACCAACCACACAAGCTAATACAGCTTTTATTGGACACTTTAGATGACATACAGGAGAAACTCCCAAATCTTGCTCACTAAAAACATGTGTTCAGTAACGCACGCATACCAGTAACATTTCTCTCTCAGCACTTGCCGTAAATACTATGCTTGAATTGTAAGAAAATGTCATATAAAAACATTAATTAATAGTCATAGATATTTTTATATACTTAAACAAAAAAAAGAACCCACCCCCATGGCTTAATAAATATACACGCATTAAGTACTTTCATACAAAAAGAAACCCATTAAAAAAATGTTCTAGATGTTTACAAGTCAGTATCATGTTTTTGTTATTTGATATGTACTTAAAAGGCTCAAACATGAAAAGGAAAACTGTCAATCTAGTTGTCTGAGCCTAAATATCATATTGCACTTAAATCGCAGAGGACTAGATCACTAGAACATTCACCGAATGTGAGTGAGCGGTAGATACAAACTTTATCTTAATACTTACATCAAGGCCATGTTCTAAATAGTTCTTAGCAAAATGACTGATCCCAAATCCACCTATAGTCTAATCTTGGTTTGAACACAACAAACATGGCACATAGTGTACACTGTCCCAACAACCATACTGCCAGTCCGTTTACACACTAAACACTCGTGTTTACAGTAGAATCAATACACTGAACTTAGGGGAGTTGACACAGACTGCATAACGTTCAAAACAATACGTGTGTGTCGCTGTGTGTGCTAAGTATCCCATGACTTACATGAATGAGATTGTCAGTGCTATGGCTTCAGAAGGAGAGCGATCAAGTGAGCAGCTGGGATAGCATGCTCTTTGTATGCAGCATGCTCTGTGCGCACGCAGCACGTATGCAGCATGCTCTGTGTGCATGCAGCACGTATGCAGCATGCTCTGTGTGCACGCAGCATGTATGCAGCATGCTCTGTTTGCACGCAGCACGTATGCAGCATGCTCTGTGTGCACGCTGCATTACCTACCAGCACAGTGCCATGCGGTGCCACCTGTCTCTCTATTAGACACATTCCATCACAATACAAAGATAAGCAGAAAGAGTCTGTGTAGCATGAGGAATAGCCACACAACATTCTGTACACAACAAACAAACTAACATGTGTTACGTATATAATACAAAACTATCACAAAATCTTTACAAAAGTACCCAAAAATAGGAATCAATGTCAATCCTGTACATACTGTATCCACCACGAATGCTGTGGGTGTCAGTGATGTTATTAAATAGCACTTGCTATCTTGTCTTAATGACTATAAACTGTCTATACAATGTCCTGTCTATTTTTGCTGTGTGGGTTAATGGCATAGTAGCTAGATATGTAAACCACAAGTCTTCACTGATTGGATGCCCACCTCTCCAATACCTTCATCTAATTGGACTAAGGAGAGTCACATGTCTTCACCTCTGGGCCAATTAGATCTCTGTGAGGGTAAGCTTGAACATCCCCCCCAGTTCCTCCATGGTGATCTGGAAGGTGTCTTCATTGGAGTAGTGCCTGATGATGTTGTCATCCATGTTGACCAGAATCCTGCCAGAGACACAGAGAGCTTTCAGTAACGTGTGTTATGAAGCGTGTGTTTGTTTGGATAAATCTTCTGCATAATCTCGTTCATTCTGTTTGTTCTCTCACCCTTTCTTGCATTTCTTGTAGACCTTCCCCACTTTATCCAATGGCAATTCATATTTTTCTGAAATCTAGAGGAAACAAAAGAATTGTAGATGAATTCAACAAACAATAAGGTTAAAGCAGATCAGCGGCATCAATACCAGACAGACACTGTGAACAAAGAGCAGACGTGGAATGAGTAAAGAATTCACATCATTTCATACTGTTTCTGTTGTGTAATGAGTAGTGGACATGATGAGAATTGCTGTTGACGTCTTGTTGCTCTGACGGTTATATCACTGTCTGGAGGGACACTTCCAGCCTGGTCTCCCCCAGACCAACACCCCGGCCCCCACTGCTGCCCTCCGCAAGACTCTGCTGGATATCCTGTCTGAGGGTCCTACTGTATGTGACCTTCCTGACCCCTCTCTTCGGTCCACCCTGCAGAGCTTCCCAGCAGCCCCCTCCTCCAGCCCTCCAACACCCAGAGGCCAGGCCTTATCCTGTCACAACTCATTTGGCTAGTGGCGGAGGCGGTTGGGGACCCTGGAGAGCCCGCCCCCCCGCCCCCCCCCCCCCCCCCCCCCCCGCCCCCGAGCAGAGGGCACCCCACTTTGTCTTAGAGGCCCTCACCGGACACACAGACAGACCCCCCCCCCCCCCCCCTGGTTAGAAGGGACCAGAGACTGTGAGCAAACGAGGGGGTGGAGAGGTTGAGGGAGAGAGGTAGGGAGAGGGATATATGGAGAGGTGTAAGACTGGAGGGGGGGGGGGGGGGCAGGACAGAGATAGAAAGGAGAAGGCAGAGGGGGATTTGCAAAGGGAGGTTTTGCCACAAACAGACCCACCCACCCTGGTGTGGAGGATGTGGTCAGACACCTCATCTATGTCCTCACTGTGTGTGTGTGTCAACCACCACACCCAGTGAGTCTAAGCCAGCATGCCTTGAGCCCAGATCTAACCCTGCCTGGAGAAGGAGCAGCCACCTGGAGAGATTCAGCGTTTGGTGTGGCAGAGGAAGAAGTGAGTTTGACGCTGCTGGACTTACAGCTTCCACCAAGCCTTTCAAGGTTGGGGTCTTCAACATGACAGCATCAAACACTTCCTCCGTCTCCTTACGCACGTACAACAGGACTATAAGAGGGGAGAGCAGAAATACTGTGAGGGGAAGTATACACACACACACACACATAAACACACACACACACACACACACTTGTCCAGGTCTAGGTCTCAGGTTGGGTTTATCTGCCTCTCCTGAACCCTGACTGTGTTGTCTCTGGCAGCAGGCCAGGTCCAGCACAGACCTACTGTGGGGACAAGAGCCAGGCGATACACAACACAGAGAGGGCTAGCTACACACACACACACACACACACATACACACACACACACACAAACACATTTACCACTCCTGAAGAAATCCTGAAGATCTTTCAAGTATAAATAACCTCTAAACTCACTGAAAAAAGGAACTACATTCATTGTTTCATAAACTTTTTTTTTCAAAACCTTTGCAGTTATTTTTGTTGAAAGTTAAAAGTGACCTTTCAGTGAGGTAAGAATGCATAAAAAGAATGCCTTTGTCTGAATGTTTGTGTTATTGCTGACTTGATGTTTTTTGTAAGTGACGCAGGAAACTATACTAAGTATATCATGTTAGGCTGTGTGTCACAGAGAATAGAGTGTGTGTTCATGTGTGGATGTAGGTTAAAGAGCATGTCCTTGTGTGTGGGCTGTGTGTGTGTGTAAGGGAAAAGAAGGGGGGGGGTATATATGTATTTAGTTGTGTCAAGGAAACGATTGGAGGGAGGCTCCATGCCTCTGTGTGTGTGTGTGTGTGTGTGTGTGTGTGTGTGTGTGTGTGTGTGTGTGTGTGTGTGAGTGTGTGAGTGAGTGTGTGTGTGTGTCTGTGAGTGTGTGTGTGTGTGTGTGTCTGTGATTGTGTGTGTGTCTGTGAGTGTGTGTGTGTGTGTGTCTGTGAGCGTGCGTGTGATTGTGTGTGTGTGTGTCTGTGAGTGTGTGTGCTTGTTGAGTGCAGTTGTTATGGCTTTTTCCCTGAAGGCTAGGCTTCTCTTCCCTCAGGGGCGGTGGGACATGTTTTCTAGTCTCATACACCAACACACACGCACACACACACACTCCTCTTGTACAAGTAGGGTAAATCCCTGATAGGCAAGTGTAACAGTGTCCCTTAAATAGAATAATGCAACACACACACACACTTACCTTTCTTCGGCTCATCTGGTCTGGCCTGCTTGTTCGGAGTAGCCCCAAACTCCTCCTCTGTGTACGGTCTCTTCATTCCAGAGCTTGATGGAGACACACACACATACACATTAATGCACCATCATTCTCTGCTTTCAGTGTTTCGCTGTAGGATTTTCGAAACGTTCTAGTAACTAAAACAAGCAGCTGAAAGGTCATGTGAGCCAGACGCACGCAAACACACACGCTCTCTAGAAGCTTCCTGCAGAGAGGAGACTGCTCCCTGGAGAGCCTGGATCTGCTCTCTCTTTAACTGCTCATGCGCTCACCCCAGACCCTGTTTCTCCGGTAACAACACATCCCTTTACACCCAGAAGGAGCATGGAGTCAGTGAACTCACCTGTCCTCACCATCTTCTGAAGAGAAAGGCTGCAGGACAAAGAGCACAATGACACATTATTAAGTTACTGATTATCAAGTTAAACTGCCCAGAAAACCCACAGATGGGGATATGAAATCTTATGAATGCATTATCTCCTAATTGTATGCATCATTAGCACCTTGTTTAAGAGGGAGATATTAAAATCATACATCAAACACAACAAACACGATTATCCTGTATAAAAGTGGGGCAGAGTCTGCAATACCCAGGCTTGTAGCCACAAATGTTCTAGTGTATCAATGTTTATTTGGGTGTTTGGTTACACATTTTTGATCACTGATCTTTATCTTATCTTCCTCTACATGCTTACTGTAGCAATGCAAAAGAGGGAGATGTTTCTCCCAAATCAAATGAATCCAGTTTTCAGGGTCAATTTCAACGTTTTCTCAGTCTGATCCACAGTCTGAAGTCCTGGTCAATACTAACCACTTTCACCGGTAAGCAACAGCTCTAATCTGGAAATTATTCCTATAATGCAGGAGCCAGTCTAGAATCGATACAGCTCCCTCCCAGAGGAAACCTGTTCACCATCCTAATAATCACTGACTGGATGTTGGACAACCATGGGTCACTGGGTTGACACTCTGGGTTCGATGCACCAAAATACATTATTGTCCCCCCTAAACCTCCGTTTTTCCTCAGCCTCAGTGTGAGGAAGCAGAGAAAGGTAAACATTCGACGGGGTTATTTTCAGCTGAGCTCAGTCTGTTCCCTGCAGGTCAACGCCTCGTGGATCCTTGGAGCCAATGAACTCAATAAGCCAGGGCAGGAGCGCAGCGCCGCCCCCAACCAACAGGGGGCAACCAGGGCCAGCTTCTCCCAGCCAGTCACCTGGTGACCCTGCCACATGTTGCAGAGCACAAATGGGTGTGCATAACGTTCCAGGAAGAGGTCCATGTGAGGACTCAGAGTCCAGAGGTGGAGGTACGGCTGGCACCCGTGGGAGGAAGGGGGGGGGGGGGGGGAGGGGCCTGGGAGTATGGTAAAGAGATGATGTCACCTGACTAGACATGCAGGCACAGCTTGGCCCTAATGCAGGTGTCTACCACCCCCCCGGTTTACACAGGGTCAAAAAACAAGATCATTATCTCAACCTTCCCCCCTCTCTCTCTCTCTCTCTCTCTCTCTCTCTCACCCTCTTCTCTCTCCCATCACCCCCCCTCCACATTTGGGTCTATCCCCTAGACTAGAAAACAAAAATTTCTGAAAATCACAGCCGGTAAAAATCCCTGTATATGTTTTGACTCGGTCTACATTGAATCGGTCCAGCCTCGTGTCCTTCCAGCCTTCCTTCAGGGAACACTTCCCAAGGCCATCTCTGTGTCTCCTATCAGAGACTTGGACCCACCCTGCTCATAAAGGCAGGCAGGGACAGGAGCCGTTCTCTGGATCACACTGTTCCAGCCATCTGGCTGCAGGAGACAGTACGGTCACCGTGACCTGCCCACGTCCGTCCCCCCCCCCCCCACCCCACCCACCCACCCTCCACCCCCCCAGGTAGTTGCGTAACTGCAGTCCAGAGCTGAACGTCACATCAGGCCACAAGGATAACAAACCAAACAAGCTGCCAACTGAACCCATTGGTATCATCTACAACGTGTAACCAATGCGATGCGTGGACAGTCAACAGGCAGTGGTGGCGGCTGGGCGCTAAGCAGGCTCTGTTCATGGAAGTAGCTCTCTGCCTCTTGGTGGACAGGGTGTCTGGACAGGGTGTCTGGACAGGGTGTCTGGACAGGGTGTCTGTACAGGGTGTCTGGTCAGTGTCTGTCACCCTGACCCCTGCCAGCTGGGTTGCACTGTTCGGTCACACTCCAGAGATGCTCCCAAAACAGACAGGCGATCAATGTTCGGCACGCCTCCTGGTCAGTGATTTCAGCTGTGCAGTCAGGATCTCCCAAGACATGATCAGTCTAGCTATAAAACCACATCCGGTAGAGTTAGGGTTGGGGTAAGGGTTCCAGTTAAGTTAAGGTTAAGTTTAGTCGTTTAAATACAGTTGTGGTCAAAAGTTTACATACACTAGTGAAGATCATGTATGCCATGGCAATATAGGGTTTTCAATAAACTCTACAACTCTTATTTTTCTGTGATGGAATGATAAGGAGCACATATTTCTTTGTCACAAAAAACATTCATGAAAATTTTTTCTTTTATGAATTTATTATGGGTCTTTTGAAAATGTGACAAAATCTGCTGGGTCAAAAATATACATACAGCAATGTTAATATTTGGTTAAATGTCCCTTGGCCATTTTCACCTCAATTAGGCGCTTTCGGTAGACATCCACAAGCTTCTGGCAAGCTTCTGGTTGAATCTTTGACCACTCCTCCTGACAGAATCGGTGCAGTTCAACTAAATTTGTTGGTTTTCTGAGTCGGACTTGTCTCTTCAGCACAGTCCACATATTCTCTATGGGGTTTAAGTCAGGACTTTGGGAAGGCCACTCTAAGACCTTAATTCTAGCTTGATTTAGCCATTCCTTCACCACTTTTGATGTATGTTTGGGGTCATTGTCCTGTTGGAACACCCAACTACGTCCAAGACCCAACTTTCTGGCTGATGATTTTAGGTTTTCCTGCAGAATTTGGAGGTAGTCTTCCTTCTTCATTATTCCATTTACTTTCTGTAAAGCACCAGTTCCACTGCCAGCAAAACAGGCCCACAGCATAATACTACCACCACCATGTTTGACGGTAGGTATGGTGTTCTTGGGGTGAAAGGCCTCACCTTTTCTCCTCCAAACATATTTCTGGTCATTGTGGCCAAAAAGCTCAATTTTAGTTTCGTCTGACCACAGAACTTTCCTCCAGAAGGCCTTGTCTTTGTCCATGTGATCAGCAGCAAACTTCAGTCGAGCCGTAAGGTGCCGCTTCTGGAGTAATGGCTTCCTTCTTGCACGGCAGCCTCTCAGCCCATGGCGATGTAGAACACGCTTGACTGTGGACACTGACACATGTGTTCCAGCAGCCTCCAACTCATTGCAGACTTGCTTTTTGGTGGTTCTTGGTTGACTCTTGACCAACCTGACCAATTTTCTCTCAGCAGCAAGTGATAGCTTGCGTTTTCTTCCTGATCGTGGCAATGATACAACTGTGCCATGCACTTTATACTTACAAACAATTGTTTGCACAGTTGATCTTGGGACCTGCAACTGCTTTGAAATGGCTCCAAGGGACTTTCCTGACTTGTTCAAGTCAATGATGTGCTTTTTCAGATCCGTGCTGAGCTCCTTAGACTTTCCCATTGTAGTATTTCTGGCTGAGTCTAGTGAATGTGTCAAACAAGCCCTATTTACATGGACTGAAAGAAGTCACCAGCTGGAGTTAATCATAATCACTCGTAAGAAGTTAGGAGGCCATGCCAAAAAGCAAATTGGATTGAAACAACTTTTTCTACATCACCAAATTGGTAATTCAAGGTACTGTATGTATATTTTTGACCCAGAAGATTTTGACACATTTTCAAAAGACCCATAATAAATTCGTAAAAGGACCATTTTTCATGAATGTTTTCTGTGACAAAGAAATATGTGCTCCTTATCATTCCATCACAGAAAAATAAGAGTTGTAGAGTTTATTGAAAACCCTATATTGCCATGGCATACATGATCTTCACTAGTGTATGTAAACTTTTGACCACAACTGTATAAATAGATGATGTCGTTGGAAAGACTTGTCAAATAGTTTGGTTTGTGTTTTCTGAAAGGGGCTTGTGTAAAACAAGTTTGATAGCTTTAAGTTGTTTCTCAGTGTAAACACCACCCACCCGTACCATCCAACTGCATTTCCTGGCTAGAATAAGTGAGGTTCATGATGGGAGGTCAGTGTGTCAGAGGAACCAGGATCAAACTTTGGATAGGCCAAGGGAAAGAGGAAGCGATGTTGACCCAGTGGCATCCATGTGCGGTGTGGATGGGGTGGTGTGAGGTTCTGATGAGGGGTTGTGGGTACTCACATGGCGCTGGAAGTTAGAGAAGTGCATGTCTGGGATGAACAAAACCGGCTGGGTCTCAAAGTCTGTCATCATCTTGAAGACCGTGACATCATTACGCTTCTGAAGGAGGGGAACTTTGACGTCCACAACTATTGGAACCAAAGAGAAACCGATAAGTCTGTGTGTGTGTGTTTAGTTATGTGTGTATCCTGGGGTGTGTGTGTGTGTTTAGGTATGTGTGTATCCTAAGGTGTTCACTGTGTTTTAACTGAATGTGTTTCTCCCCTTTGGCACTTGTTTGGTTTCACACAATGTATGTTTTATATACCGACAACACGCAATATTGGGGGACTATCACGTTGTTATGTCCAGATGCTCTTTTTGTAAAGCTGTCTCTTAGAAGTCACTTTGGATGACAGCGTCTGCTAGATTAATAAATGTGGGGGTGCCTCCGGAGGTCTCCGTGGTAACTCACAGTTGCCCAGGGTAGCGGTGAGGTCCGTGTTCTTGCCCTTCCTGCGAGACTGTTTGCGCTCCTCGTCCCTGATCTTCCTCTCAGCTCCCTTGTCGCAGAACACCTTGATCTGGCAGTACGCCCGGTGGATGGGTTTGTTACTGCGGGTGTTGTAGCTGTACGTGTCAATCTGCAGATTCAGAGGCAAACCCTTCACACCCTTCTGAGACGAGAAGTCTGTGCTCAGGCAGTTCACTGAGATGAAGATCTGAGGAAGAGGAGAGAGGAAAGTGTTTAATACCATCGGAATCACATGCTTTTCTACGCTCTCTTCGTCTACGCTCATCTACTTGCTGTTGGCCTGGTATTGGCGTGACAGGGCCGTGCGATGGGAACATTGTTCCTGGTAAGACTCGACAGAACAATAGACGGAGGGTTGTGCGATGTGTGGAGCCTGTCAAGCCTGGCGCTCAGACCTCAGTATTTGTCTCCCTCTTGTGGCTGAGACTGGTCATCACACGTTAACTCACCTTTTTATTGAGGGAAGCCCAAACAAGCCTAAACTGTCTGCACATCTCGTACACAGTAGTGTCTTGTCACTTTGCTTTCTTGGACTTTTCACATATGTGATCAAATGATAGGAGGAACACTAGCTGGATATGAACCATAAGGTCACGCACCTCAAGCACACACCAACCGTTCAGTCTAACTGAAAGTGTGTTTACAGTCAGGTCGAAGCCTGAAGAGAGTAAACATTTAATAAAGGCTGGTACCTCTTTGAATTTCCGTTAAACAAACGGCTCCTACATTTAGGTTTCAAATGGCCAGAGGGCCCAACGACAGCAGAGAGAGCATCTATTTACACTGAGCAGCTCGTGCTCTGTGACAAGGCAGCCCAGCAGTCCTCCACATCCCTCTCAGTGTCACCCTACACCTGGAGGGAGTGGGGCTCAAATAGACAGCTGCTGTGTGTGTGTGTGTGTGTGTGTGTGTGTGTGTGTGTGTGTGTGTGTGTGTGTGTGTGTGTGTGTGAAAAAATACAAGGATGAACATCCTATAGACACTGGCCCCAGGCCACGAGACACCAAGTAAAGTAGATCCACATCCTGGTAGTGTGTGTGTGTGTGTGTACGGTCCTTCATGTGAGCTTGTGTGTGTGTGTTTCAGGGACACGCACAAGCTCACCAATGTGGCACCAACATGTCTGCCAGTCTTTGTTAGCCTACCCAAGGCTGCTTGTCTGAGCCACCACGCTTCACAGGTAACAACAGACCAGTGGACAACCAGAACTCAGCAGAGAAACTTTCCAAAGTTCCACCGTTCTGACTCAACACAAAACCCAACAAACTGTTCTGGAAGCGTTTCCTTGTCTGTGTTTTCCCTCCTCCATAAACGCCTCTCTCTTGTTGTCAGGCTGGATTTCATCCCTGGCAGTGACTTCCAGGCCTCTACCCCATGCTGGGCTTCCTCATTCCAGCTTGTATTGTTAGGCACGGCGTGTCTGGAACACGCCCCACGCTCGCATCACTTTAAACCACAATAGGGGTGACAGGTATCCAGTTAAGAACGCCGCCTTTACAGTTAGACGACAAACGCACGTCCGCGCGTCGCCACGAAACCGGTCAGCCGCAGAAAGGACTGGAACAACTCCTTCGTGACTCAAAGCACTTTCGAAAAAACAAAGCAATAAAAAAGGAGCCGGCGATCTCAGACAAGCGGGTCGGAACATCGCCTCACACCGTTTCCACAGGACAACAAATATGACCTTTTTACAGGGAAACTGGCTTATTATTAGTTTTATTGTCGTCAGCTGTGTTGGGCTGTGAAGTTACAAGAGTAACAGTGGGTGTCACACTATATAGCTTTTCACCATCTACGCATTCTTGGAACGAAGATCATTTGACTGAGAACCCAAACCTACTTTTCTCATATTCTCATAGATAGTAATCCCAACACAGTCCACATTTACCTATAACAAAAGGTTTAGTGGGATCTGAGGTCTGTTTGTAGTCTTGGTAGTCTAGATGCTCATCCAGAGGGATTGGACCAGGTCTGGCAGGGGCAGTGTGCGTTCTGTAACCTCACCTTGGCCTCCTCGTTCATGTCCCAGGTGAAGGAGATGGCATTGTAGGAGATCTCCTCGATGTTGCTGATGGTGTTGAAACTCTCCTTGTAGTCGGCTGAAAATGTCAAAGACCAAAAAAGCGAATCAAGAACCTTAGACACTAAGGTGTCTAAACAGTAAGAAGAAACTTTGGTGTTGTGAGGAATGTGAATTCCGGATTTATGAACAGAATTTGATTTGGATTGGGAGCTGCTTGAGGGAGATGTACTTCCCAGAGGAGCCAGTTCCAGACACCAGCGCTGCCCTCTCACCTACAGGCCCACCACACCTGTCAGACTAGAGACTTTTATCTCCCTAGCAGAACTAAGCTCTTCTTTCACTCACAGCTAGAGAGCATACAGAGGGAGATTGATCAGTCCACATACGCAGCTGTGAGCTGCTGTATTGTCTTGGCTATGGACGGCACCCAGTCTGGTTTACACAGGGTCAACAAACAAGGTCATTATCTCAACCCTTCTCTCAACTATTCAATCAGGTTCACAGGTCTAAATGGGCTTAAGAGAGTACGACCAATTCTGGATGTGCTTTAGCTGAAAAGGTATGCGTCAATGTGTGAGTGTCTGTGTGTGTCTGTGTGTGTCTGTGTGTCTGTGTGTGTGTGTGTGTGTGCGAGCTCTCCTGCTGGCTCTCTTCCTGGTGTGGAGCTAGCTGGGGCCCACAGCTACAGCTGGGACAGAGGGACGCATGTGACACCGCAAAAGGAAATGGAGGGTGATGGTTGCACAACAAGCCAGCAATCAAGCGTGAATCACACCAGGACGAAACCAAATGAGGGACAGAAAGGAGCTGGAGGACGACACAGCTGCTGAAGAGCAGCGTCTCGGAGCAGCAGAGTCTTCTTACCGATGTCCAGACACCGCTGCTTGGCCGTGTGCTGTCTGGAGTGCCAGTACTTCCAGTGTTTGAGCTGGTCGTCTCTGCACTTCTCCTCCCCGAACACAACCATCACCACGCTCTGGAAAACATTGACATTTAGCAGAAGCTCCTCTCCAGAGCGACTTACAGCAAGAACAGGGACATTTCCCCTGAGGCAAGTAGGGTGAAGTGCCTTGCCCAAGGACACAACGTCATGTTGGCACAGCCGGAGTTCGAGCCAGGGACCTTCTGATTACACCCTCACCGCTCAGCCACCCAAACTCTAACCCAAAACACACAATGGAATCTCAAATATACACAGTGTACGTTTAGGTTGGTTACTGGGTAGTTCCTCTACTAAGAAGTGACGTTACTTGGAAAATGGGCTATACTAATACAGTTTGAGTACAAACACACACAATGCAAAGGGACGCGCTCACACATCTCTCTTACCCTGACTTTGGTGATGGGGCTGTGCAGGCCTTTACTGTTTTCAATCTCCCTGAGTGTGATGGGGTAGAACTGGCCCTTGTTGAGGTATGTCATTGTTCCGTCCCCCGTCTTCTGGCGCAGAGACTTGGACGCCTCCAGGGTGTACTCAAAGTTATCCCTGGTCCCAAAAACAGTCCCCTTTAAGTCTTTGTCCCATCAACACCTCACCTGCTCCCCCCCCCACTGCATCACCCATGTTGATCAATAATCACCACTGCACTACTCGTGGGGTTACACATTCGAATGGCGCTAAATCGTGACCCAAAACCTGACTAGTGTCACATTGGCTACGATAACATTGTTGTGCTATTGTGGTGGCATTGTGACTTTCACACTAGGCCTGATCTGGTGTCTCCCCAGTGGCACTGCTGAATGAGGCCATTCTCGGGAGTCTCGTATCAGGGTCTGAATGGCCGAGTGAGAAGGCGGGCAGGCGGGCGGTGGGCTTACCCCTGCACGGTGTCAAACGCACTGTAGTCCTCGGGCGTGATGGAGGCCATGCGTAACTGGAGATCCCCTGGGAACGGGAACACCTGTGACATACAAAGAGAGAGAGAGAGGGAGGGAGAGAGAGACAGAGAGAAAGAGAGAGAGAGGGAGAGAGAGAGGGAACGAGAGAGAGACAGAAAGAGAGGGAGAGAAACCAGTGTTAGATGGCCGCTACTGCATACTACTCTGACTCATCACTGAGTAGGGTCTTTCTGTCTGTCTGTCTCTTGGTCTGCCTGGAAGCCCTTTAAAATGTACTGTCTGATTCTATCTTACAAACAATGACATGATGAATGAATGACATTTTGTATATAATCTTATTGCAGAGCATTAACGGTATGAAGTGCTATACGGTCTTCACTCCCTCTCTCTATATGTATCTCTCTGTCTCTCTCTCCATGTATCTCTCTCTCTCTCATTTAAGGGGATCAAGGAAACAAACCACTTCCCTTCGCTCCCCTCCCACCATCCCTACTCTCTGTCCCTCCCTCCTCCTCCTCTCCCAGTGTAAGGGGGTTTTGTTGGGTTATCCCTTTCTAAGGTAATCCCCCTCCAGGTTAGATAGAGAAAGGGGAGAGAGAAAGGGCTTTGGCTATTGTAGGAGAAAAGTACAGCACTTTATTGTGTTGGCCAGACAATGGCATAATAACATGCTAGCCGCTATTTTGGCATGTTCAAATAAAACCAGGGAAGCTTGAGCCCACCTCTGGCTCCATGGGATCAGGTGAAAGAGCCATTGTCTTGGGGGGGGGCGATCTGAAAGAGGGGTGGTGGGGGTGGAGGTGAGGGGGGTAATGTAGGGTTGAAGGGATGGTGGGGGTTGGAGGAAAGGGGTATTAGATCCCCCCCCCGTGTACAACTGACCTCCTGGGAACCATCCTTGAAACCCTCGGTGAAGGTGGAGTCGGGCGTGCGAGGCTGGGCGTTGGGGCTGAACTGGCTGTGACTGTGGGGGTGAGAGGCGCTCTGGGCGAGCTGCCGCTCGAACATGGACGCGTGGCCGTCCTGCTCGCCCCCGCAGTGGTTGGGCACCGTCACGGAGAAGCCATGGGAGGGCACCTCGGTCTTGACCGGGTAGTTTGGCATGGCTGCTATGGAGACGGTGACCGTGGTGTCGGGAGGAGGGAAAGAGAGCCTCTTGTCCTGGTTGGGGAGGAGGATGTTGAAGGGGCCCTTCAGGACCTGGATCCTGCTATCTGAGGGCATGGACGACTCCTGGACAGGTAGCATCAGGTGTCTGGAACACAGGACCAAGATGAACCAACCAAAACAGGACAACTCAGGTGACACAGTTTTGGAGTGAGATGAAAGATGATTATCAGTCCCCCTCAAACTTTTTTAATTCACCTTTTGTCTACCTCAACACATACTACACCCCCCAGCACGCACACAGAAACCCCAGCCCCCTGAAAGATCTCTCCCTGGCTATGACCATGGTGGTTATTGTTGTTGAAAAGGTGGTTGTTATTTCTACCTTTTGTTGGGATCCACATCAGAGCCCATCACATCGGTCTTGGTCTGGGATATTGTTCTCTTCTCCCGGGGCACCTGGGGAAGGCAAACACAGCCGCTCACTGTCTGACCACAGAACAGCAGCTTACAGCCTGCTGTCTAAATGGGCAGCTCAGTATGTACACACATGAAGCTGAGTAGCCCCGGCACTGACTGCACGTCCTGCCGTTGGACTGCAATCCCTGGTCTCTTATTTTGAAAAGAGGGGATTTTTTTGGAAACGCGAAATTCAGAAGAGGAGGGTCAAATGCCGGAATTGAGTCACCAAGGCATGCTTAGCTCTGATTTTGATTCCCTGTCCTGTACTTGTGTCTTCTATCTGATCTCTCATTGTTATAGTCTTAGGGCCTACACCAGGGGTGTCAAATCCAATCTTCGAGGGCCACTGTTCTAGAAAGTTTTAGATGTTGATCTGCTCCAACACACCTGATTTTAATGAATGGTCATTATCAGGCTTTCACAGCTGCTAACAACCCATTCAATACAATCAGGTGTGTTAGGGAAAGGCCTACACGTTATCAACACAGGTCCTAACTTTCCTGATTCTTGTCCTAAATTCAGCCCTAAAAGCAGACATACAGCCGGACGCAGGACATGTGACTCAGTCATTTGATTAAGTTTGAACTTAGAACTTATGTGTTCTGGTTCCATTACCTTATAGTAGCCGTAGAGCAGGCCTAGAGCAGCGTTACCTTATAGTAGCTGTAGAGCAGGCCTAGAGCAGCGTTACCTTATAGTAGCCGTAGAGCAGGCCTAGAGCAACGTTACCTTATAGTAGCCGTAGAGCTGACCTAGAGCAGCGTTACCTTATAGTAGTCGTAGAGCAGATCTAGAGCAGCGTTACCTTATAGTAGTCATAGAGCAGATCTAGAGCAGCGTTACCTTATAGTAGTCGTAGAGCAGATCTAGAGCAGCGTTACCTTATAGTAGTCATAGAGCAGATCTAGAGCAGCGTTACCTTATAGTAGTCGTAGAGCAGGCCTAGAGCAGCGTTACCTTATAGTAGTCGTAGAGCAGGCCTAGAGCAGCGTTACCTTATAGTAGTCGTAGAGCAGGCCTAGAGCAGCGTTACCTTATAGTAGTCGTAGAGCAGGCCTAGAGCAGCGGCACTGTCCTCGTCCCCGTTGATGCTCATCATGGCCTTAGTGGCGGCAGTCAGTGGGTTCTCCAGGAAGGACTTCCAGGCCTCGTCTTCTGTGGTAAAGTTCCGGCGCTGAGCGTAGCCCTGCTCATTCTGCAGAACCAGGACGGCACGCTTACTGCAGCACATAGGGACAAAGGGGTTTGGGGAGGTTGATGAAGTGTTCGTGATATTTCGACTTTTAGCACTGATGGAATCATGTATTGTAATTCACAACGTAGGGGGCTGCTGTCATAACTGTATTTGCGGACCTGACCCTGGTTTGCAACAGTACAATCTAAATATTGAGCAAGGGCTTAAATCTTCAATCCGCAGAGCAAAGACCTGTACAATGAAGGCTTGTTTATAGGTGATCAACAGGTTGATCAACAAGGCAGTGTTCTCTCTCTTCTGAACCTGCTTAACTAGTGACACTGAGATTGTGGTGAAAATCTCAACACCTGACAAATGACAGCATTCAGGGAGATGCTCTACTGGCTTTACCAGTGGGACTGCTTCATTAGTTAACCTGACAGATCGACACAGAGATCTCACACCTCAGTGGAACATTCCTGTATGTATGACAGCGGGCTACCATTGTTGTTCACAAGAAAACCTGTTGTAGAAGAACTAAGTCTCATCTTCCTCCTCTTTCTATACTGGTGCTATTTGCCTTCTCATCCTCCTCTTCCTCCACCTCCGCATCCTTCTATCACACTGTCAACTGTCAACATTCCTCCAGTCAACTTAAATCAAATAGTCAGGTGGATGGAACAAGAGAGGAACCGTCTCTCTCTTTTTTTTTTCTTTTTTTTACAGAATATACTTTTGAAGTGATACCTTGCTGAAATGCAACATTTAGGGATTTTTTTCGTTTTAATTAAGATAAGTAATTATATGACTAACTCATTCTATAACTAATTCATATAAATTATATGTTTTTAAGTTTGTACTTTGATAGTAAGAGAATGTTTTCCGATTACTCTATATAAATATATAAATATGTCTTTCATGGGGACAATCAACCAAAACATTTTATCCATCCATAAGAAACAAAGCGAGTTTCAGAGATGCAAAAAAAAAAAAAAACGATCCACTAGAAAACGATCAAAGATTGTGGTCTCTAAGGAAGCAAAAACTTATTCTCTGAATGGTCAATGTAAACTGACAATTAGTAATCCAATATCTAATTGTTTCTTTGACAAAATGTCGAGTGTGGAGGTGTTGGGGATTTGCAACCTGATAGATCCGTTATTCATTGGCAATAACAATTTGATGACATGCAAACTTGGTTAAGAGAAAGAAAGCTGACAGAAAGGTAAGAGTCCTATTGTTTAGGGGAAAAACCACCTTGCACATAACAAACCGTATTTATGCAAAACCGTTCATCATTTATTTATTTATTTATTATTTTCTGGTCTAACTAAAATAAAAAATAACGTTTAAAAAATAATATTAAAGAAAGAAAAAATTACTCTTACGTTTTAACTATACCAACCTCAATTAATTTGGTAAATTAAACAGATTTTTAAATGTATACATTAAATTGCATCCTTGTTCGTCAGACAAGAGAAAGCTTGCTCACATTGTCTTTCTTACTATAGAGGCCAACGCCTAACAGGTGTACGATTTCACTGGTGTCAACAGTCTCCTTGCAAATGCCCTCAAATTTGACAAATAATCATTCTCATCGAAAGATTATTAAATAATACTACTGTAATATTTCAACGACACATTTATTGTAACAACATGTATTATGTTAGGTTATAACCTACAAAATAAACATTTTAAACAAAAAGCAAGTGGACCAACGTAACCCAACATTTATTAATCTGACAATAAAAACTTTTAACCCACATTATTTCCAAACGCTTTTAATGACGATTAACAACTGCTGAACAAACAAAAGTAAGGTTAACCACATAACTGTAAGAGAAATCAAATAGGGATCCACCCAGCACGAGACGGTGCTGCTTTAGGCTGGGCTATGGAGCTCGCGCTCGGAGTCCCACGACAGGTGGATGCACCTGTGCGCGTGCAGGCATGAACATGGCTGATCCACCTGTGCGCCATGCAGGCATGAACATGACAGCTGAGACTCAGATAAGCCTCCAATGGTTCTCCCAAGAACAGATCCCAACACCGTGGGAAGATGTTGGGAGACAAAAAAAAACTAATCCTTTTGGCATGCTGGTAAAAGTCAACTTTATCAAAGTTGCGGGACAACAGTCCACCTGAACTTGGACAAATCCGTAAAAACCTAAAAAATGAATATTGTCTGGGCATTTTGCACCAGATCTGGTTATAACAGGCTAGAGGTTGATTCTACTGGACTTCCAGATGTGAATGAAAACACTTACTTGTCATGCTCCTGTGACATCTCGGTTGGTCGAACTGGACTTTCTAGTTGGTTCTGTAAATCCGATCCGTCTTCTTTGCCCTGAAAAACTCAATCACGACGCGGGATGAGGGCCACCGCAAAAAGTGTGTCTGTGAAAGAACGGGTTTTGTCGGCTTTTCTCGCTTTTTGGGATCCACAGACAATCTGAGGCCGGTTTTACCTGTGACAGGGCATCGGATTGGATTACACCGCTCAGAGGGGAGGGGCCTAATAGTCCATAACATTTGTTTGTACTTTTCATTGGTCCACCTGTAAACTCGGTTAGGAGTCAATCAGCTGATGGGGATATGCAAATAAATTGATCCACCAATTGTACTAGAGTCCAACTGTTTGAAAGAAACTGTAGTCTGCTATACAAAGCTTTTCTAGTCAAACTCATACTCATACATATATATAGGATATGTAAAGTATGCACTTTACTAGAGCGTACAATCAAGCACATTGCAATTAAGGATCTTGATCAGTTGGTAACTACATGCAAATAGCAAATACATCAGACTATCTTTAGTATCAGACTATCTAGAGTAGGCCTATGAATGTTCAGGTAAACTTTTTTTCCCCAGTAACAGAAGTACAATAGAAAGTAGAAGAATGACAACTACAACAACTGAAAGAGAAGTTTAAGATGAATTAAAACACAGAGTGATCACATCTCTCTCTTAACCTTTAAGCCACGGCTAACAGCTTTAGGCCGATCAGAGCCTGAAATGAAACACTCCGAGGCAAAACAAACAGCAGTTCTCCTTCATTTCAGAGATGCTATCAGGGATATTCAAAGTCAAACTGTATCCCTACTTGCCACAACAGAGGCACTGTGCAGCAAACAAACCTCAGTGATCCTGGGTGCTGACTGGGTGTTTATTTACCCCACTTGAGGGGTTTTTACCCCCCCAGGTCACCCGGGAGCTTGATAGGGGGCTTTGACGATGCTATCAGCAATATTTCATGTTTATCCCAACACTCAGCAGCAAAGGTACATGGGAGGAGAAAACAAATGCCCCCCACCCCCATCCAGCATCCTAGTTAACTGTTTATTTATCCTACTGAAGGGGCACCTGCTTGTCCTGGGCTGCTGGGAGCTTGTGTGTGTTTGCACTAAGGACATGAGACAGAGCCAGGTACGGATACTGGGGCAGGATCTGGGATGGAGCCTGGGGCTGGGAATACAGTTATAGACCTGGAACGAAGGAGGAAGTGAGAGGGGGGCGGTCTGAAGGAGAGAGACGGAGGGAGGGTAGAAGGAGAGATAGAGACATAGAGAGAGAGGATGGGGGACAGAGACAGACACTTTTTAACATACTTTATTCAAGGGGTCAACATAAACTACAGTATATGTACACAGATCCATTTGACATTATCGCCTTGAGAGATAGCAATAGCAATCATTCAGCAATCATCAGATGTGCAATAGCTACATTTGGAAATCCAGTGTCATACAAACAAGAGTTTTAAAAAGGTGGACATGATAAAATTCAGAAATATAAAAAAAAATCTAAATTATCCAGGAAGTCGTTAAATGGTGATACAGGTGTCCATTCTCAGCAATAGAACAGAGCTCATGACCAGAGTTCCACCAGCAGGATGAAACAAGATATCCACTGCACTGCACCCTCAGACAAAAACATGATGTCATTTTGTTTTAAAGAGAGACAGTGGTGCTGGGAGCAGTGAGAGAACGGGGATGTTTTATCACACTTCAGATGCAGGACAAGTTCCTTAGTAATTAGAGCTACATTGGTGGACAGTCCTCAACCAGAACAGATATCTCACTGTCTTCCCAGACAGATTCTATTTTTTAGCTGCCCATATGGACTTCTCCAACAGTTTATTGGAGGAGGGGATCCCTCGCTGAATTGCTCCTTCCAAGGTTTCTTCCATTTTTTCCTTGTCTTCCTTGAGGGTTTTTCCTTGAGTTTTTCCTTGTCTTCCTTGAGGGTTTAGGTTGGTTGAGGGGCAGTTCTATGGGCATATGTGAAGCCCTCTGTGACATTGCTTATAAAAAGGGCTATACAAATAAATGTTGATTTGATTTATCAGTTCTCCAGGATGTGTGCTGCGTGCTCACGGATTAGCTGTGTTCAGTTACTTTCTGAGGTGGGGAAAAATACCCCCCACCCCCTCACCTCGCTATCTCCATCCCCACTTTCCCAGTTCATCCTGGAGTTACTGACAGTTGGGTCTGTCATCCTGTTCCTTCCCACCTCTCTCCAGGTAATGTCTGTCTAACCAGGATACCATGGAAATGAGATGCAAATCCAGCCTCCTTCTCCAGGCTTGTGAGCACTTGTCTAGCAGTGTTGATGTGATTCATCCTGGAGTACATCAGGCTGGGATCGGGATGGTGTCATGTCTCTTGTGCAGCCTGACTGCTGTTAGTGGATGATCAATGTAAATATACTAGAGTGTTGGCAGTGAGGCCCTGAATGCTAAGTAAACAAGGCTTCCAGGTGGGCTAACAGTCATGTAAAATATCTGTACAAAAACCCCTTCAGGTCTTGTTTTGAATGTGAAGTGAACCTTACATGTGCTCTGTGACTTGGCATTTTTGAGACCATAGAATTACACGAGGGGAAATGTGTGCAGTCACAAACCCTGCTGACAGAATGAGCAGAGATGAGAGATTTGTTGGTGTTTTGCTGAGGCTTGGTGTAGATGTTATCACACTTTGCTTACACTACAAACACCCTGATACAGCGATGGCAAGGCTGACCCGTATAGTCTCAGCCTTTCTCTGTCTTCCGTCTCTCTGTTTGTCGCTTTCGTTCTTCTCTCTCCTTAGTGCTCTCTCTCGATTTCTTTCTCTCTGTCTGTCTTCCCCATCCCACCCCATGAACTAAAATGAACACTTTTATTCTGTAAAATATAATCCATGTTTTCTGTCAGGCTATGCAAATTGTGTTTACTATTCTTTGAATTCATCCTCTCTCTGCCCTAACACTTCTGTTGTTCAGACCGTTTCAATGTACTTCACTCCACGTAGCAGGTTAACCACAATCCCATTTTTCTGTCCACTGAAAGGAGAGCAGAGCAGATGGATGTGAGCAGAGGGCAGAGACTGAGTGAGATATCAGAACTGTGAAGGTGAGACGCAGAGAAAATGCCGGCCGTGGAGTAAAGTTGCATGGTGAACTGCTGCAGGCTCAGACATTTCCATGAGCGAATGTCACGAACACATCCAACCAAGTCTCCCTGTCATCAATCATTCCTAATCAACCACTCCCCTCGTTAGCAGCACAACACCACCAGGACAATGGGCTGCTTTCTTACAAATGTGTGCACCTAAAACATGCCTGCATTTGTTCTTCAAATACTCTCTTTTCATTTTTCCGTCATTTCATTTTTTCATTCCCTTGTTCTTTTTTTCTCACATTTAACTGGTAAAATGTATGGAAATAGTCAGAACGGTTATTTATATATTAGCAATAGTTGGGAATTAATGAACAGAGTTGAGAAAGAAAGAAAGGTGGTTGGATGTTTAGGGATATGCCTTTCTTCGGAATGCAGGCAAACAGAACAAACAGCATTCCGGTTTCATCTCTGAGTGTGTGAACATGTTTTCTGAAAAGCCAAAACCCACACAAGTGCACAGTGATATGTTGTTAAAAGTAATGATCATGCTCTTCAATTTAGCTGAGAACTGAGTGAATTAAACACATCTATGTCAATAAAAGGAATCTAGAAATGGATGCCATGACAGAGCAGAGCCTGCTTAATTAGTCCATATTTAGGGATCATAATGCATTAAATATCAGAATATGATCTGAACAAAAACCGTATGTTCTTTTCAATGTCTGTTATAGATCGCTGACAGTGAACTCAACACTATGTTCCCTGATGTCTGCCATACGTACAATATGAATCATGGTATTACGAAACAAGTGCTCTCCACCTTCGAATGTTGCTCCCAAGGGAGTGTCTCTGACTGTGGAGTGAGGGACAGACTGCACAGCCTGGGCTCCGCAGCAATGGACCAACCACAACTACCTGAGTTGAGAGCTCATCTGTTAAAGAGCTCCGGTCCCCCATTCCAGGCCTCCAGAAGAAGGGCCACAGTTTGTCAGATTAGTTGTGTGGATTTCTGTTCTGGACCATTAGGATTGTCATACTCAGGAAATGGACAAGAGTCACTCTCTTGCGGTCTTGAGTCAGAAGGGGCTTTTGACACCTTGATAACACCTTCACAGATGACAGTAATGAGAGTTGTCATGTGAGTTTGAGGGAGTTTACAGATGTGATCAATGTAACCAGTAGAACAGCCTAGGTGACCAAGTGAAAGTACTGTGGAAATGTGGGCGTTCACACACAATGCCAAACACTAAACACACTTGTCCTACTTTCATCAGGCTAGGCTTCTCTTTCAGCCCAATCTCGTTCTTTTCAGGGCACAGATTAATGACGCTCATTGTACATTGTATATTGTGCGCGGCACACACAGACGTTCACACACAGACGCACACATACACACAACACAAGTAACAGTGCTTTTTGAACAGATTTGTCATCAGACCTGAAATCCTTGGAAGTTGAGAGTGCACAGAACTGTATGTGAATATTCTCTTCTTAAACAGTAAACACAAAGATATAATGGAGATGTTTGGCAAGTGATCTGTTGTTGTCAGAACTTTGCCCATTTTGGGTTCAGAGGAGTGCATGAAGCTCTGCAGTTCTTCTTTCATACTGTTGGTGGCGATGTTGGCACCAGTGCCAAAAAGCAGGTCCCAGTGTTCAGAGAGTTCACATTTACATTTATTCATTTAGCAGACGCTTTTATCCAAAGCGACCTCCAAGAGAGAGCTTTACAAAAGAGCATCGGTCACTGATCATAGCAACGAGATAGTCCCCAAACACAGTGGGATCTTAGATTATAAAACATACATCATGAGTTGGTACAGGTCAGATTCTCATATCACATTTGAAATGATTCATTTGGAAACAATTTTACCATTATAAATTATAGAAAAACGTAAAGAGCACTCATTTGTTTTTCACTAAGGATGAATTACAACAGAGAAGCCACATGAATTTTGAACATTCGATTACATCTTTTCACCCTTGTTGACAAGAACTGTGATCTGGACTTCTGAAAGCAGATTTACTGTATATCAACACCTCATTGTGTGCATACCACAATGTTATTGCCTGATTCTCACCGACCTCACTCAGATTAAACTGATAAAGTGCTGAGCAGGTCCTCCACCTCATGTTAGTCTGAGCCTGAGGTCAATTAAAGGCAGCAACGACACAGAAGTTGTCAGGGACTTTGGAAAAACATTTTGGTTTCACCAGAGATCCTTGGATTGATTTCACTCAGAGGGTGTGAAAGAGGAGGGTGGCATTTTATCTGTCCCCTGTCCCACAGTATCTCCATGAATCCCGTTAACCACAGACGCTGTGCACTCAGGTGTGCAGGCATGTGTGTGTGTGTGTGTGTGTGTGTGTGTGTGTGTGTGTGTGTGTGTGTGTGTGTGTGTGTGTGCGCACGCCCTCGGTTTGGTGCGTGTTTACATGCGTGTGCCTCTGTTCGCCCTGGTTCCGCCAGTCAGATCCTGGGCAGGTACGAACAAGCTGCAGTTTCTGTTGTACGGCAGCCAAATAGACTGTTGCAGGCAGATTAATGTCATTTGAACACAGACGGGAACCACAGTCACCATCGCAAAATCGTTCCTCCTTCCATTCTCAGTCTGATAATGCTGTGGCGGTGGGTGTGTTGTCTTGGAAAGAAAGAAAGTGTCAGACAGGCCCAGAGCTAAATATCATCTCATAAAGAGCTTTTCTGAAGAGCTGTCAACCGCTCATCCACAACCATAAAAGTGAGGTTTAGACAGAGGGCAGTCAAGGTGTCACCTGATTCACAGGAGTAAAATACAGAGTCCTGGCAGGTGGATACTGCAGGTGCACACAGCACTGTTAGTGCTTATATACTGTGTACTGTATACTGCTGTATATAGGCTGCACATCAGTCAACATGCCGTGGCTTGTGTCAGCACAGAGGACGTTCTGGTTTTCCCATGAGCAGTGAAAACCCTTAAGGAAGCACGCAACATGTCCTCCATGTTGCATCATCTTATTCCAGACTGAGTGAATGCGATTAGTGGAATGGACAGTATTGTTATTGTACATATATAAATATACTGTGTATTTATATGTTGTTTATGTGGCTTTAGTAGGTGAAACCATCTCGATCTTACAAGTTTCAGTTCAGTTTCTCCTCAGGGTAGTTCAGCAGAGCTACAGCTAAGTCCCATAAACCAGATGTAGTGTGCTTTTTGCTTGAAAGGTCAATCGAAATTTACGAGTGGATTATTTGAAACAATTCGGGTGGCATTTTTACAACCTGGAAAACATGATTGCTTTGGATAAAAGCGTCTGCTAAATGTAAATGATTCCTCTCTCCCATGTGAATTTTTTGTGGGTTGAAAAAGACGAAGGGGGCTAAATTTGATACGCTCTAATGAAAAAACACATTCGCTCAATTTGCCTTTAGTTATAAATTATTAACAGTGATTAATGATGCTCATTTATGTGAAAACACGGATCACATTAATTATTTCTCACAATAATAATAACATATATTTTTGTTAAGATATTGTAATTTGTTTATTGATATACATGCTAGAGTGTGTTTTTCGAACAGGCCTGCGGGCGACTCTTGTAGTCCTTGTAGGCTACCTGGTGCCCAGGGGCAACGTGTTGGTGACCTGTGTTTAAAAGTAAAAAGCAACTAAACTACACTAACACCCATCCTTCAACACTCTTCTCCAACACGTTCTCAGTCTAGATAATCTGGTTTAATCCCATGTTTAACTAGTGGGTCCTCTGCTCTGAACTCATATTTAAGTAATAGGTTTTCCGGTCTAACAGGTCATGTGGTCCATGACACCTGAAACATCAACTAGCACAACTGCTTGACAGATAATCTTATCTGAGAGATAGATCCACTGGAAGATACCGCGGCAACCCAAGGTCTGCTGGAGACGTTAGCAGGCAGAGAGAACCTGAGGAGTTTCACTTGAACCTGAGCCAAGGCCCCAGCCCTGCGGGGAACGACTGACATTATCCGCTCGATGCTCCAGGCAGCTCAGTGAATTCTCCTACTTTCGTTCTTCACAATAAAGATTGTGTATGAGGATCGAACACAAACTGACTTGGACATTGAATCACAGATTTCAGTCTTCCACTTCATTCGGTGGCATACTGGAAACTCGGTACAAAACCGGTTTCATCCAGTTCTTCCTGTCGCTGTAGCTTTTATGCAGAACGCTCTGCAGCTAAAAAACAGCTTGGACCTGATTTCTGGTTGTTGACTATACGCCCTCATCATCCATGGCATCCACGTACCTCACCCTGAAGTCTGTTAACTCAACTTAGTCTGAGGAATTACTTCCTGGTTGAGTCTTTTGTTTTCAGAGCTCCACCAGTCAAACGAGCCCCTGCTAAACCCAGAGATACCAGATGTGCTACTGTCCTGGCCTGGGTGGAGCTGGCAGACATTACTGCTCCCTACAAGCCAGACCATGAGATGCATCCAACTGCCATCTTGTTCTACTCTGATGAGAGTACAAAGTATGACCAATTGGCTATAGTCAGTGTTACTAAGTTTGGACTTAATGTTGGACTTCCATCCCCTGAATGGAGCCTTTGCAGAGGATGTCTCAATAACCCAATATTTCAATACTTAATACTTGTGATAGGGATATTAACTCAGATCTCTATGGGTTTTTTCTACTGATAGAACTAATCTGAACCTGACAGCCTTGGAAGGCAAGCACAAATATCCTGAAAGAATCTCTCTCCAGGCGAAACTGAACTTTTCCTTTGAGAAAGATGTGTTGTGCAAGTGACATACAAGTTCTTCAGAAGAGGCAGGTAAAGTGGAGGACATAAAGAGAAAAAAAGTCATATCTTAGTCATATCTTTCAAATCTGGGTGGTGAATATTATTCTCTGCCTCGCTCTACTCTGGTAACTCATTGGGCCCTTGTTCAAGAGCCCTGACATGATTACACTCATGGGAAAACAATCTTATGAACCTAAAAGACACAAACAGTACTGTGACCACAATCACATGCTTTTTATATTTTTAATGAACAAATTGTTGTGGGTCTGAACAGCCATATATAGCATGCTGGCTAACATTTATTAATTTAGCATTTCACCCTACTTGCCTCAGGGGGAATGTCCCTGTACTCGCTGTAAGTCACTCTGGATAAGAGCGTCTGCTAAGTGACTAAATGTAAATGTAATGCTGGCCTGAATACTGCAAAATACTATTGACTGTGGTAGGACATCCTGGTATGTTTGCTGTAGTCGACCTCAGTCTCTTCTGCCATACTCAGTATTATGGGAGTATGGGATTTGACGGATCAAATAATAATACATCATAATGACCAGCAGAGGGCAGCACAGAATCACTTCATCAGTCACTGCAACTGTCTGACAAGCAGTCTAAACCTTATTCACTTAACCAGGGTATTCTTTCAGAAATGCTCATATACATTGTAATCATTTTACATATATTATAGACGTGGGTTGCGGCACAACAAAGACAGCCTTGCCTGCCCACATACACACAAACACTTACACAAACACTCACACACATCCACACAACCACTTACACACACACATGCAGAAACACAAGAGCACAAGACATGTTATGTATGCTAACCCTGGTCTGACCCTAGTATTTGTATGCAAAGTTTCCCTGTTGAAGCCACTTATGTATGGAAATAAGTAACAGGGTGCAACTGAAGCGTCGGCCTTCATGAAAGACACACTGTTTAATGCGAGGCCTCTTGTCTGGTCGACAGTTTCCTCATCGCCGCTCATTTCACTGACGAAGAAGAGGCGTAGGGGGAAAATCAGAGGTCTCAAACACACAAACACACACACACAAACACACACACACACGCGCTCATAAATATTTTACCCTCTTGATTACCCCTGTTGTGTAGGGTCTTCCTGCTCAATGCTAATGTGCTACTGATTTGGACTGGGCTTCTCCCATCAAACATTAACGCTCTTTCCCCTTCTCCCTCTCTTCTCTCACTCCTTTCCTCCTTCCCTCCATCCTCTTTCATATTTGGAGAGGAGGGAGGTTATTGATCTGATCATCGCTCCACAAGTCCAGTCAGGAGAGAGAAAGCAGGATTCATCATGCCCTGAGACAGCAGTGCAGAGGTAAAGCTAGCTTGGTAATTAACCAGGATGACACCCAGGATGCTAGTTTTGATTCAAACACCCAGTGTTATGTTTTGTTGTGGTTTCCATCCCGTACGTATAAAAAAGATAACCCCCAACCCCATTAGATTCAGCTGTTTAATGACTAATGGATTCTGTCCGTATCCAGTGGGCTGACCCCTCCTCATCTCTCCTTATTAGCCATGACTCATGACTGACATCATACTTGGTGAATGAGGGATCTGTGCTTTACACACACATAGACACAGACTGAGGGGCAGAGAGAGAGAGACAGAAGCAGACAGTAACAGTCTGATGACAGGCAGGAAGCGGAGACTGATGGAGGCTTGATGTGGCTGGTCAGTGCTGTGTGTGTGGAGGGGCGTGGCAGGGTACAGTGAGGTTGGATCCTTCCAGGACAAACACCGTTCAGGTTGACTAACTGAGCGTTTGACTAACTGAATGCCTGACTGACCAACTGACATGCCAACCGACTGGCAGTAAATAGACAGACGTGTGGGCCGATAGACATTTACATTTAGTCATTTATTAGACGCTCTTATCCAGAGCGACTCACTGCGAGTACAGAGACATTCCCCCTGAGGCAAGTAGGGTGAAGTGCCTTGCCCAAGAACAGATCACGTTGGCACGGCCGGGAATTGATCCAGCAACCTTCTTGTTACTAGCCTGACTCCCTAACCGCTCAGCCATCTGACTCCCATGATAGACACACACACACATGCACACAGACAGACAGACAGACAGACAGACAGACAGACAGATGGACAGACAGCAGAGAAAACAAAGGAAGGAAGCAGGAAACAGGATACGTGGGCAGGAAGTCAAGTAACTACATCACTTCTTCCATATTGTTCCGCCTCTCCGCCCTCTGACCACTGCTGTTTGGGTCACTGGCTTGTACACACAGACACACACACACACACACACACACACACAGACCCACGCTCATACACACACACACACACACATTAACACACACAGATGTTACTCTTTTATTCCCCTCCTCTGCAGATTTCTGCCCACTTGTAACAGCAGCGTGCTGCCAGTATCCATGGAAACCCCAGGGCTGTGTATTGCTATTGAAATGTATTCACTGCTTTGTTCAGTTCTGTGGTGGACGCTGACATTTGGGTGTGAATGAGAATATCAGTATGAATGCTGTGGATTTCTTCTTCAATGTAGCTTCTGTAAAATGTTGGTTCAATCTGCTACAGAGAAACATTGTTGGGCTGATTCGATCCTGTACTATGTACAGCATGTTTGTAATGCTGTATTTGTCGGGCTTTGTATTGCCCCCTGTCTCCACCCATCTCTTTGTGAGTGTGTGTGTGTGTGTGTGTGTGTGTGTGTGTGTGTGTGTGTGTGTGTGTGTGTGCGTCATCCTTGTGCACACAGCCAACCTGACACGGTTTGTTGTGAGCAGTATTGCGTCCTGAGGACCAAACCCTTAGCGGTGCCCAGCTGTCTCCAAGCACTGGGACATCAGCACTACAAACTATTTAAAACCAAAAGTCATTTAGTTCCTCCAAACCCCACCCAGTCTAGAGCGTGTGTGTGTGTTAGTCGCTGGTGCTGGCCGAAGCAGAGAGCGGTCAGCAGTCCAGCTGCTGATTCGTTCTCAGTCTCTGTCTGTCATGGATCACATGACCTCATAGCCATCCTCTCCAGGATGCCAATCAGCACATCAGCTCGTCAGCTCGTCTTACTGGCCCGCTGTCTCCATGGCAACAGCCAGTGCTCCTCTTCATAAACACAGAGATGCAGTTCATATTGCAGATCTATCAGGTGAGACTGGTGCAGGTTCATACAAGTTATTAATTGGGAAATAATCATGTATTATTGCTGAGAGTAATTATGACATTTTAACGGTGGCAATTATGAGGTGACTGACAGTAATGAAAAGGACACTGTGTTGCTTTCTTAATGTTAACATGTACATAGGAGGTGTTCTACATAAGACATGCAGTCTGTATGATAAGTGCCATGTACAGAGGGTTTAGTATGACCTGAGACTCAAGCAGCAGCCATCTGCCACACTGGGATTTGAGCTCACTTGCAAAATCCATACTCAGATGTCTCAAGTGGGACACAATTAGGACATGGGAAATATCTGAGTTATGGTTTCATCATGGAGGGTCACCTTGGAGAGGGAAGAGAGGGAAAGAGAGGGCTGGAGAAAGGAGTAGAAAAAAGGAGAAGTGAGCTCATGGTCATCAGAGCAAAACCTAGCCTCAGGACAAGACACAGATTTGGAACCATTGCTCTATGTGGCAGCCTCTCTGCCTTTCTGCCTCACAGCCTCTCAGCCTCAGCCTCACAGCCTCTCAGCCTCAGTGTTACAGCCAGTGAGATTGCCTCAGTAAAAGAACATTTAAGTACTGTACGTCAACACTTTCTACCAACAGCAGAAAGCATTTGTCATCATCATACCAAAAGAGTGAATGGTGCATGCCATTTTCCATGTGCCTCATCTCATCCGGGCACGCGGACATTGTCATAGTCTAGTCAGACCCAACCATGCATGCAAAGGTGAGTTTGTGTCAGAACATCCACTGTAGAGCACACAAAGCCACATGATTCACAAGCTATCTTGACCTCATATCTTCTCATCAGAGTTTCCATCAAGGTTGCAGATCTGTACCACTTCCTGTAGCCATGCTGTTTCCAGGAAGTGCTCGCTTCCTCCTCGGTGGCTCTTTGCATGCCTGCCATGGTGTGTGGTTGGCTTTATGTTTAAGCCAAGGGACCATCAACATTAACACGACAGTTCAGGGTTTGGTCCTTGGTCCTGTTAAGATGCTTGTATTTCAGATGGAGGAGAACATGGACTCAGGCGTGGATTTCCAGTAGTGTGAGTGGGTTGGACGTAACACTCCGGGTGAGGTCTGTACAGTTTAGAAACCAACCAGGCCGTGTCCTGACAAAAGAAGGCGTGGGCTGGCTCCTCTCATCACCATGGCAACAAGAACGCAGCCTCTTGCTCAAAGACACAAAGAGAGCGGGAGAAAAGGGAGCTGGCTGGAGAGAGAGAGGGATAGAGAGAGGAGGTAGATTAAGGGGCCACCTCCTCCTACCCTGAATGGCTTTATAAAGGGACAGTCTGTCAGATAGACAACATGGATGTCATCCTCTTCATAAAAAACGAGTGACTTGCTGTGAATTCAGACTGCTTCGCCTGCGTAGGAGCCTGAGCCTCTGCTGCTAGCTGTGTCAGACCAAGGTCACTAGGTGGGCTGTGTGCATTAAGCTGTGGCTTCAGCGCAGGAGGGCTGATCGGGGAGCTGTTAAGGGCTGGTAAACTCCCATTAACCTGCCTGAAGAGAATTTAGAATGCAGGTCCTATTTCCTGTTCTTCCTGCTTGGACAGTGCTTGTGTTTGTTAAGATGTTGTTTTACAGGAAGAGAACACGTTATTCGCATGCGAGAGCAAACATTCAATGGCGATTCCAGGTTCAAACGAGCAGTCCTCCTCTCTTTCTCGACCATGTCGCTCTCACCAATCGGTGAATCGAACAGGAAGGCAGCCAACACAAGCACAGTTTTTCGAGGTCACCGGGATGCTGACCGTGTACTTTATGTAATGAGCTGTGTGTCGACATGCGTCGGGGAGGGCTCTCCGCTGTAGCTGCGCTCTGCTCTGCTCCGCCCGGCTGCTAAGTTTATCACGGGGCCGATCTGTGGCCCCCAGGCACACACAGCAGCAGCAGCAACCTAGAAAAGACAGAGCTCCCTGTCACAGTTAGCAGGCAGGAGGGGGTTGGGAAGGGGGGCTGGCTCAGGCCTGTTCTACAAGGCCTATTGTCATACGCTAAGGGATGGGGGGAGAGAAGGCAGTTATGAAAGTGTGTGTGTGTGTGTGTGTTTGTGTGTGCGACAGCTGCAATCGAACCATCTAAGCCACTAAATACATGCTTGTGGGTCTCAGAGAACATACACTTGTTTGGCTGAGTCAAAAGCACCCGCCTTTGACCCACAAACACGAGAATAATTCTTTCCTCGAACAAACGCCTCTCAAGCGCATTCACTCTCTTTATGTTCGCTGTCTCTTTCACATTCCCTCGGTTGATTTGCTCTCTCTGTCCGTCTCTGGCATCCCTGTGAAACCATATAAAACAGTTGCAGACACCATTAGCCCCCACGTTCTAGAAAAGCAACCACATTAGACAATGTGGTCTAAGTGGTGATCTACTTTTGTTAAATCACTATGGCCCATGGTCTGTGTTGTGTTTGTGGTGCTTTTCCCCCATCCTGTTCCCCTCCCCCTCTTCGTCTGTGATGCCCAGCTAACGACTCATCCGTCCGGCAATTAACACCGAGACCCAAACCATTTCATCTGTCCCATCCTAATGCAGCTGCTGTCATAGTGTTACAATAACAATGATGATGTTTACCCTACAGATCGACTGAGAGGCCGTGTACCAGAGAGTGCCGAAGCATCGACGCTAGTCTCCTGTTAGCCTCGCTAGATAGCTCCTATGGCAACAGCAATGACCTGGCATGTACACTGATGCATAGATAAGTATGGACCTAATCCTTAAGGAGAGCTAAGAATCCTTGGAGAAGTTTCTATGTTGATAGATACCTAAAATCTGAGCTCATGTGATTAGCTCTGTCTAAATCTACATAGTGGGCGTGGGGACAATTGATGAAGTCCTAAACCAATATGCATTTATTGATCCATGGTTAAACAGATGAGGCCTTTTCCCAGATAACACAGATGTGGTGACCTAAATGGGGTCTATCTATAGGCTGACATCATCAAGTCTGCCTGGAAACCCACCGTCCTGTCATGGAAAAGCCCCCCCAGACTCTACAGAGGAGCGGATCACTTTACAAGGTGCTGAGCTGTGTCCATGTCTGTGACATGATTCTGGACATTGTCAAAGGGGCTGGCGTGACACGCTGTCCCTCACAGGGGCTCCAGTGGAATCTCAGACAAGCCTGTTTGAATGCCTGTGTGCCCAACTGCCACCAGCTAGCTGCTCCTCTGACTACCTCTAACCTAGTTTACAGGAACGTGACAATTGTGGGAGTATTAGCCAACCTACCAGGGAGTGGGGCTGCGAGGGGGAGCTGACGAGGCTACTGACAGCAGGCCGCAGGGATGGACAAGGTTTACTGTGACCCAGCACACACAAACATCCACTCTGGGTCAGTTTCCCATAGAAATATACCCCGAAAGAGCATGTGTTTCAGCCATTGTCACAGAAAGAGATTTGGAATAAGGAAAGCGTACTTAGCCACCAGACTGGCTTTTCTCTGCTTGTAAACCCTAGTAGCTGGCCCAGTAGGGCAGTAAGCTGAGATGGAAAGTTACTAAAGTTACTTGTAACCACATCTTACAGCGCCCCACCCTGTGGTTTACCTGTGGTGAACTCACTGGCATTCTAGTCTGTAACGGACCCGCTCTGTAATGTTCTCCCAATGACAGGGTGTGGCTCACAGACTCAGGACTCCAGACCAGGAGGAAACACAGAAGAATTCCTTCAGCGTCAGAAATATCTTTTCTTTTCACAGAAACGTACACATAAGATACAACAGTGTTCCCTCATTCCTGCAGAGCTTTCGACAGCTTAGAGTGAATTGTTGGCCGTAATTGTAATTGCTTTCTTTTGACAGATGTTCTTGCCCTTTGAGTTCATTTGAAATACTTTGCTGACTTGTATTCTTTCGGAATACGGGATGACTCATCGCCATGGTGAATCGGCAGGAGGGCGTTGCCTCTGTCAGCCATCCAGCCAATGGTACAGCAGGAGCTGCCCTATCTATGCCTTGACATGCCCAAGGTTCACCATGGGACCGGCTCTCCTCTCTGACTGGAAGACAGCAGCTCAGACTGGGCGAGTCACTCACTGAAACTTAACACAATGAATAGAAACCTACTCAGGTGGTCCCATTCAATGTGACCTTTTCAAAATCTCTGGGCATTTTCTGTAGTTGACATAAGTTTGATGACATTTAGCTTGAAATGGCAGAAAGTTCATCCACACCCAGTCGTACCGTGAGCTTGTTCCCGACAAGGTACGTGGTTCCACTCCGAAACAGTCATTTCCACGTCGTCATTTGCCTGAAGACTCGTGACATAGATGACAAGCCATCAGGCTGCATTCCTGTTGTACATGCTGTTTCCATGAGTGCAGGTTATTGCAGGAAGATGGTTGGCTGTTTGATCTTCTGACAGATGAATCCACAGTATTTGGGCGTATACAGAGAGTGCCCTTTAGCCCATGCTAGTACAAACAAAAGTCATTTACTGCAGGTTTCACCGCCCCTGTATGCTTCCGTGTGCGTGTGTGTGAGTGTGTACGTCTTTGTGCGTGTGCATGCGTGCGTGCGTGCACGCGGTATGCAAGGGAGGAGCGGGAAACGAGAAAATGGAGAGAGTGAGCGGAAGAGAGAGCCACTTCAACCTACACACAGAGCGGTCCTCTGTGCCTCTGAATGTACAGCAGCACCCTGGGTGGGTGTGAGGATGCCTGCTTATTGCGTAACATGGCTTCCCTCCTCCACAGTGAGCTGAACACAGGGAGCTGTTAGAGGGCTGCTGTTCTCTGCCGCTTCATGTGTCCTGAGTGCTCGTCTGTACCTTTCATGTACTGGAGCCAAACGTTAGATTTGCACATGGGAACATTCATCGTGTTTCTTCTTGTTGAAGAACAGGGGCAAGCAGGGGGGGGGGGGTTTGGGGGGGGAGGGGCGGGGTCACCATGGAAATCATAACATTGATGTTTAGTCTTCACATGCATTTGTGCGTGAAAGGTTGAGGAGTCACCCACAACACTGATAACATCTACAGCCCACTTACATGGTACTGACATGCTGAACATCCATGTTCCGGCTCGACACTGTAACCACGCCACAGCTGTACTGTGCACATGCTCTGATTGGAAACACACTCCCTGCATGACCACTGTGCACAAATCCACCACTTCACCAATCGACCAATCCATCAATCCATCAATCCACCAATCCACCAATCCACCAATCCATCAATCGATCAATCCACCAATCCACCAATCCACCAATCCCCTAAGGACAAGGAGCAGCAGACTCACACAGCAGAGAAGCATGTTCTAATTTAGAACGGCCAAGCATCAACATGGTGTCAAAAGCAGTTCCAGACATATGACAACAAAGAAGTGTAAAAAGCATTTGCTCTAAAGAGTGAATTAGTCTAAATAGTTATTAGAAGAAAATTGGAGAGCTGTAATTTTATGTAAATTGCATCATCCTCAAAAGCAGTTGATAATTTGGTGAGAGAGGCTGGATGCCTTGATTACCACTACACTGCCATGTGAGGAGACTCAAGGACAATCTTGTATAACTTCTCACAAAGCAACCCCCTCAGAAAATACCCATACTGGGCTTCCTGTCAGTGCACACAAATCAAATGTTCATCGAACCAACCTCTTTCTCTCTCTTTTTCTGTGTCTGCGGTTCCCAGCAGAGTGGAGCAGATTGACAGTGAAGGAGACCCACTTCCGGCGGAGTGTGCCACCACAAACAGCTCAGGGCTTCAGTGGAACAGATATTGCATTTCCCACTGATGTGGAATGAAGCTCGGCAACCATGGCTGTGAGCCCTGCAGTCTATCTGGGCCTTGATGAAATGCGCAAACGTGTGTGGGATGGGGGAAGGGCGACCGCAGAGGGTCTCGTATGTGCTGTTTGTGTGTCCATGTCACGCTGCACACGTCTGACGGGAAGGGCGAGCACGTGTGCCGTCGCATCATCGTGGGTGCATGATGGTGTACATATGTGCATCATGGCTAACATGGTTGAATGTGATGGAGAGCAAGATGGGGGGGGGAGTGGGGGAAGAGATGCTGAGTCAGTCGAGCCGAGAGGAAGAGTGAGAGAGACGGATTCAGAGATGGGGGGAGGGGCGACCGAAGCAGGCATGAGAGGAGACCGCTGCGAGGGCTAGGGAGGATGTTGAAAGATCATCGTGTCTCGTGACCTTCTAGAGCTGCAAGACGGTCAGTCTCTCCTCCCCAGTGACTGGAAAATCACAATCCTGTTGGGATTGAGAAAACTGTCATAAGGACTTCCACAGTAATGTATTTTGAATGAAATGCAGAATGCATCAATCAGAGGACAGGATGAATCTTGGACCCAGAGCTGTTTCCCTGAATTTATCTTTTAACAGCACAGCCAGACCACCATTAGAAAACACCATGAATTCAAGCATGGTTACACACTTAAAACTACAGGAAACGAGTCCATCAGCATTCAGAGCAAAAGACTGCATTCACAAGATGATCCGTTACTCACAATGTAGCCCAGCCCTGATGTGATCTTGCCCAAGTAGCAGCTTGGCTAGTGCGTGTAGCCCTATACTGTGCCATACACCCTCAAAGCCCTAGTTTCTGACCTGTAGCACATTGACCTGTCATCTGCGACGACAGCTCTCAAGGACGGGCCAATCAAATCCCATCGTCAGGGGAGCAGAGCAGCTTTAAAGAGCCTCTTACTCCTCTCGTTGTTGGCAGACGCCGTGTGATTGATGCTGCAGGTTAGAACCTGCCACGAAGCCGTCCACATCTGCCGTGGCTCTGAAGGGAGGCACTGCCTGAGTCACCGTGTGTGTTAGAATCGTAACCTTGCAACCTTCCTCCCCCCAACCCCACCCTGAGCAGACATACACCCACATCTCAATGACAAGGACCGGTTAGAACTGGTTATCTGGTGTCAGTGTCATGCCTCGGATGGAAGACAGTCAAATCGGTTCATAGCAAGGTGCTGCATAGTGTTCAGAAACACATGCATGTGGAGACATGGTCTCCAGACACTGGAACAGTGATCTACCTTTAAATCTCACACACGCTGAACCAAAGCTCCCATTTTACTGCAGAGGAGAGGGCATGGAGGAATCAAGAAGCTCACCTTGGTGAAGGTCACACAACCACAGTCGCATGCACGTGCATGATACGACACTTCCGAACAGATATGGGGATGCAGGCACGCTCGATCACGTGAGCCTGCGGAGACGCACAGACGCAAACGCACGGGCGCAGTATGCATCAGCGCTGTGTTTCAACGGAGCAGGGACACTGCATCATGCACTTAGTAAGCACAGGAACTGCATTATTCATAGAGACAGTCAAAGAATATAAGAGAGAGCGAGACAGAGTGCTGCTAGGCTGCATCATCCCTGCATACCAAGCACAGCCCTGTTCTCGCACAGCGCTGTACGGCGGTCCTAAGAGCTGACAGCTCATGCACCCATGCCTAGCTTCCCCTGAGCACGGAATGGGAACGTACAGCTGGCGATCAGATTCCGCCGCATATCTGCCGGGTATTGACATCCACACCCCCCCTTCCTCCTCCATTAGCATGTTGACGCAAAGCAGAACCGGAATGAAGCACGAGTGAAAAAAGCATCTCTGTCATGTCGAGAGCTCCCCACCAGAGGAAAGGGAGCGTACACAACCATTTAGACTCCATGTTGGGTTATCGGCTCTAATAAGGTCCCAGCGCAACATTGACAGAGGGGAACGTAATAGAAATAATGGCTTTGTCCTCAGCAGCAGGCGGAATGAGAGCCGGAGACACACAGAAAGCTTGGACTCATGGCGTTTTAATTGCCTTTAATTACAGCAGGGAGAGAGGGGCTTTTGAACCGGAGTGCAGAAGCCTAATTGCCATGCCATCCAAGTGCCCCCCCCCCACACACACACGCCCCCCTCAACAACAAGCTGGGACCACCCCCTGCTCTCGTCAACTAACCAACCTGCCAGTTAACACACACACTACACACAAAAGCTACACACTCATACATACACACACACACCACACACAAAAGCCACACGCTCATACACACACACACACACACCACTCAATCTTTGAGTGAACATAACATACGGTAACTCCTTTCTCAACGTGATCTCAAAAGTTGGTTTGAGCACGTTTGAGGTGGAGGTTATGATAAAGGGGTCCAATGTAGTACCATGTATGGACTTAGTAGAGCCTTAAGATGCTACACCTGACGGGGTTTGAGTCAGTGAGGATGCGTTGCACAGCATAGCACGTGAGGTAGCTGATCGTTTTCAGTTCACGATGTGTTATGATGATCAAAACAGATGTTCACTGTGGATGGAAGCTAGAGAGCATTCAAATGAAAGCCAGACACTTGGTTCTGCTTTCATATATAATTCATCCTGCAGTCATCAACAGCAGAGAAAGAAGCTCAGGGAGTCGACAGTTAACGTTTGAATTTCCATTTGCAATAATGTGGTAATACAGCTATGGAGCCAGCAGGAACATTACATTGATGGGTGTTGTTCATAATGCTGGAGAGTGTTGTTCCCTGTGTTGGCAAACATCTAATTGCATTCATCGTTGAAACGATCCACTCATGGACATAAACTGTGTATCAGCTGGTCCCTCTCGGATATAACTGCTTCCATTAGCTCTCTCTAGCTGGATGGTAGAACAGACAGCAACAATATTACAGCCCTTAAGAAAATAAGGTGTCCAATCTTTCTAACCTGTTAAACTGGCAGCTACATGACATCTGAGTTTGAGCACTACCTCTTGTGTGGCTCTTGATGAATGGCTTTAGGTTGGCCTGTCATTCGCCTGTCATCCCTGTCACTCTGTCCTGTTTTGATTGAATCTTCTCATCTGTTGAAGTGACAATGCCAGTGAACCTGGGTAGTTCTTTCATACAAACTGCTGTCCTGTTGGCTGATATCCAGATCAAGAGCTCTAAACTGGAGCTGAAGCCCTGGGATTTCCCAACCTATTAAAAGACTCTATTTATAACCAGCAGCACTGCTGTGGACTAGAGACTCTCCACTGTCTCCGAATGTCAGGTCTAAAAAGAACTGGACATTGTCTCTGGAATGCCATACTAAGCCGTTGAGAATGTAAGTACAGTAACTCACAATGTCAACAACTAGTCAAGAATGATGTTTGAAGTGAAATGATCGTGCATCTGAATGTTTGATTGACAGATGGAAAAAATATATAACAAACTAATGTGTAGCAAAAATAAAACGCTATAGTCTTTCCCTTTCATCTTATTTTAACTACATTAACAGCAGTTATATTATCAACCTATATTACTGGTGATTGATTTATGTGGTTGACCTGTCACCTCTGTGCTGTACACCATGCCACACACATCCAGTCACCCACAGTTAAGTAGATACACATTTCTTCTGATGACGCTATACACTAGTTCTATTTACCTTTTCTTCCTTGACTGATTCTTACCAGGAAGTCGTACTGGAACATCTTACGGTTTGACCAGTGGTGCTATGTAAACACATCAGGGTACCACACCTATAGTTCTGTTGACTCACCTGTCTCCAGATCTTGTTGCAGTCCAGCAATAATGTATTTAATCATGATCTAATGATGCCACATGACCTTGCAACATAGAGTGTTAAAGTACAGCTCCCTCCAAAGCCATTTTTCCTTGCATCAATGTATACACTGTTGACATTGCTCAGGATTCAGTTCCATTAAAGGATTATGAATATAGTTTAATGTATGTAAGGTAAGGTAATATGTAAGTGGGACTAATGTGGCTGAGGGGTTAGGGAGGCAGGCTTGTAATCAGGAGGTACCTGGTTTGAACCCTGTCTGTGCCAACATGACGTTGTGTCCTTGGGCAAGGTACTTACTTCCCCATACTTGCCTCAGGGGGAATTTCCCTTTACGTGTTGTAAGTTGCTCTGGATAAGAGTGTCAGCTAAATGACTAAATGTAAGGTTAAAGTCTTGTTCGACTTTCTATCTCTATCAGCTGACTAGGGAGGAAGAAGTCCAAATTGATCAGTGTGAGAACACAGTCTATCTTTAAAGAGTACTTTCCTTCTTCCGCAGTGTTTACAGTTCTAGAATCAACCTTTAAATTGTGCTTACTGGTAGTCAAACTATGGTTAATAGGTCATATTACAATAATAATATTCCAAAATGTTTCATGTTTGTACACACTCTGTGTTGCCATTCTCTTTCTCTGATGATAATCATGACAACATAGAGCACTGCGGGTGCTATGGAAAATAAATAAACAATGGCATCGGTGCTGGGAGTGTACTTATTGTCATGTACCCTGGAAACATGACATCGTGACTCAGGGAGCATATGTATCAGAACGCTAATAAGTCTGTCTTTCTGTCTGTGCAGGGGAGAGAGAGAGGGAGAGAGAGAGAGAGGGGGGGGGGAGAAAGAGAGAGAGGCCGAGAGAGAGAGAAAGAGAGAGAGAGAGAGTGAGAGAGAGAGAGAGAGAGAGAGAGAGAGAGAGAGAGAGAGAGCTGTTGCCAGGCAGACAGGTTTCAGTGGAGACTAACAACACCCTGGAGCTTCTGGGTGTTACATAAGCCCACGCCTGTTCAGCTACGCGGCAGCCTGTGGGATCCAAAGGTGTCTGTCAAACTGATGAGTGGAGGGGTGGGAAGCTTTGTCGGCAGGAAACGAGATTTGGGGATTTTTGGGGAGGAAAAAAAAGGTCCCTTTCAAAGCAGTGTTTGTCTACCTGGACACTCCGTTTCTCGTACACACAACATACATGACGACTGTATGCCTCCCCTGCAGACTTCCTGAAGACATGCAGTTTGTCACAATAGCATTAGGACACACAGCCATCTCTGTATCGGGGAAAATAAATCAATGATAACAAGGAACCCAGTAGCTCAAGTTTTGAACCTCTACTCATCCATGACAGGAAGCTTCTAGAATTACAAAATTGTGAGGAGACATTCCAGGACTGAAACGGATCCTATGAGCGACGACCACAGAGTCGCTCTGATCTACATGGACCATTGTCCCTTCAACCCTCATGCCATAGATACTGAGAGGCTGTAGAAGCCATCAGGACGGTATTGTCAAGACTGGGTAGAGCATGAAGGAGAATGTGACTCGGCAAACATTTTCACAGTCGCTCTTTGTTATGTCTAATGAGACACAGTTCTCTTTGCTTGTTTTCCCTAAGTATCAGTAAGTTTGATTGTAAGGACATGGTGATGCTTTCTTGTTTGCAATGTAGAAATGTGTCCCTGATACAGTATACAGGCCTGTCTACATGTTTCTGAATGCCTTTCACTACTGCTACTACTGCTAATGCACCCTGGCAATTATGACAGTAAACCCACAGGGCACACTAAATGGAAGGCGAACCATGGCTTAGAAAATTGCCAAACAGGGAAGTTGGAATAGGAACTGCGTTGTTTCTCTCTGCCCCAATATTTCAAGTAAAAAGTAGAAACCAGAAGACTGAGAATAGTTGCTTAATGTTCCGATATGAAATTATGGATCTGCTATCAAGTGGATACTGTTATGCCTTCAGAAATCCAAGTCTTATTGGAAGAAAACATGTGATGTGATTAAATGTATAATTTTGACTACACTAGTGGTTCTAAATCAGAAAAGAAAGGTTTCTAGATTTATTTCTGTCTCCAATCTTGACTAATATGATTGAATATTAATCAATGGCTTCCAGCAGTGAACATCTGCCATCAGAGGAGGTCACCGGAGATTTCTAGGCAGCTGAGAGAAGACAGGTGGCTGGATCTCTCCAGTCTGTGGCTGAGCCCAGGGATAAAAAGGAAGTTGCTGGCTGGCGGTCGGTAGCTAGGTCTATTTCTGTCATGATTTGTCATAAGCTCTATCACCTCCTGAATAGAATCCTTCAACTTTAGCTTCGTGGCCTTATTCTCATTAAAAAAAATCAAACGCATGGCATGCTGGTGGACATTGCTATGTGAATTCCTAAGATAAACAAATGTATAAAGAAAGAATACCGAAATCACCGTCACTTAAAAGAAGTGTGTGCCACGCCCGCCTCCGGGCCTCTCTGATGCTGCTACAACGTGTGAAGGGGGCTGGAAGAGCATCACCATGGTAACGCTGACGTCATCTCCCTTGCTCTAATTGGAGGAAACCCCGTGGCCCCAGCCGCAGCCTACAAGTCGGTCTAACTTGCGCTAAATGCCCCGCCCCTTTTCAAAACTCTAAACAACCATTGGTCCAAATATTTGTAAATGACTGTCGATCTTCGTAAAACTCGATTTGTTATTGGACAGTGTTTCTTTCCTCTTTTTTTGTTGTCACGCCCCTGAACTAATAGGTTGAGTTGAACTTCACGGCTGCTCGGCTGTTTGTCGCTTTGCTTCACACCAAATCTCAAATCGGATCAATTCGAAGGAGCGTATTGGCATCTTAGAAGGTTAGAAAAATTGGCGAAGCTTATTTCTTTATTTTTCTCTCGTTCGTATTTTCTAAGATATGAAAATGTATCAATGAATATGACAAAGATTTTTTCGGTTTGTTAGTAATGCATGCCTGTATGGAAGGAGTGGCCCAACGCCGAGCCTGAGAATAGCTAGCAAAAAAAACCCGACTTTAGCTGCTATAGCAACGACAGTTTGGACGATAGACTAGTCTAACCAAGCTGCTGGTACAGTAACGGAAGGAATAGCCAACATAGACTTAATGGTTTATCTATATTCACATGCTAGTTAACATCGTCTTGTTCGGATAGTTTAGTCAAGCATCTCCTTCTAGCTAAGCTAGCGCGTTGTTAGCTGGCCATCGTCATCTGGGCTGGTCTAACCAGTGAACCACCAGGCTCAGTACCTTCTGCGATTAAGCCGGGGTTTTTTTCTTCCGTTTCTAGGAACTGGTATTGAAAACGATGAATTTGTTACTGTAGCTTGTCTTTAGTAATTGTACAATTGATTTTAGTCGGAGTCAGACTGGCATCCGTGTGTGGTTCTGTGGTCCGAGGCTGGGGTCAGGCCAGGGACCCTGGGGCCCAGAGGCAGGGGGAGAGGAGGGGGCGAGAGGAGGGTCCACCAGCGGGCTGCAGCTTAGTAATGGGAAGCAAGCTGGTTGCGGGATCGTTGATTTGTGAATGGATGGAGGATAACGACTTTAACTTGCATCTTTTCTAGCCGTTATGATCTAACGTTACACCCTTTTTCACCCGCAGGTTTTGACTGTGGAATACTCTGCATCTTTCGACCTTTAACTTCCTCTCCATCCATTCCCTGCTGCATTCCTGGACTATTTTTTGAACCTGACTTTTGACGAATTAACCTAAGGTTAAACATCAATAAAAAAAAAAAACAATGGATAAAACGGAGCTGATTCAGAAGGCCAAGTTGGCTGAGCAAGCCGAGCGTTACGACGACATGGCGGCATCCATGAAGGAGGTAACGGAGAAGGGAGGCGAGCTGTCAAACGAGGAGAGGAACCTGCTATCTGTCGCTTACAAGAACGTGGTCGGGGCTCGGCGATCGGCATGGAGGGTGATCTCCAGCATCGGACAGAAGACCGAGGGCAGCGACAAGAAACTGCAGATGGTCAACGAGTATCGCGAGAAGGTGGAGTCTGAGCTGCGCGATATCTGCAACGACGTCCTGGTAATTACTGCGGGTTTAATTCATTTCAGCCCAAGGAGTGTGTTAATTTGATAAAATGCTGATAATCGTAAAACCGGGAGAGGGTTACAAGCTTGCAGAGCAAACGTAGGATCGCAGATGGGTATAAATAGCCCAAGTTCAATTAGCCATGTTCAATAATGTGTTTGCTGAATCAGTGCACAAACGACACATGGGATTGGGTCCATGTCTGCATTGGTCAATATGTGATCATGATCGCTGAAGGTTACACGCGTTTGGTTGCCATCTCGTGGCAGCCGCTTCTCTCCGCCTTCTTCCGGAGGCGTCTGTGAGCACGAGACGTCAGCTATGCAGCCAGCTCGAGACATCAGCTATGCAGCCAGCTCCAGCGGTGCAGCAGGAATCTCTCTTTACTGCCGGGAAGATGAGGGGGAGGGGGGGACAGAAAGGAGGCATTTCTCACATGCGTGTACGTTTCCTCTGAAGACTGGTTAATAAGCAGTGCAGTTGGTGCTAGGCTGTAGTTCAGCCAGATCCATTTAAACTCTCATTGACACTATCAGAGGCCTACTGCATGCAAAACCCCAGTACAAAGGCACCTGTATGAGGGGGGGGGGGGGGGGGGGGGGGGGGGGGGTCAGAGTAGTATCAACGTATTGTTTTGAGTCCTATTTGGATCAAACAGAATTTGCCATCCTGCAATTCACCCTTTTCTATAAATGGTCCAGCCCAAGAGAAAAGGGAGTATTTTATTGTCATACCCAATTCCTTGTGGGAATCGGAAACAATGGCTGCTTGAACTATGCGAGGGTGTGAGCTGACAAAGTTCATGAATTACTGCTGTTATGCAGCAAGGTGTGCCAGTGAGTGGGTGGAACAGACAGAGGAACAGGCTGTGGGGAATACACAGAGGGTGACACTCTCCCAGTATCATCTGGTGCAAAAACATAACTTGTAATGCGGCTAGCCAAGTGAAAGAGTTCATCTAGAATTGTGTAACAGGGCTGCCATAACCCAGTTTTCTTAATAGGACTCTGGTGAAAGCTCTCATTTGGGGACACATATTGATCCAATTCATGTTATATGGAAACAATGATTCTCTGCCCTTATGTTTCTAAAGGGGGACTCTTGCTAATGGTCTTTATTCAGTGTCAGTCCAGGTATACCTTTGTCTGGTATAATCAGAGTCTTACTTAGAGAGATGATTTCACTTGTTAAAGCTAATGCAGCAAGGAATGGCTCTTCCCATTATTCCTGTCCTGTCTTGAAGTGGATTAAGGGAGATGGAGGAGAAAGCTTAGCCGGCAGGCTGTAATCATTCCCCTGAGCTGCTGGCCTTCTGAACGCTAGCTGTTCATGGGAGGCTGGTGATGGCAGCATCCTTGGGAAGCAGTTTACTGCACCACAACCTGGGATCTGGAAGAATTGGGAAGTTCATGAGGAAGATTTGGAAAGGACAGTCTACTGGTCAGTCATGATCCTGACATGATCCTGACAAACAGGACTGCTAGTGTGACAGCTAGAAATGAAGGATGCCTTTCAAGAGTGTAATTCCCAAACTCTACATTCACCAGTTGAAATATAACTGGTACATCTTGATAAATGTTTCCTTACATGATCCATCACGTAGCTTGGTGGTCTAGCCTACATTGTGAATAGTCGCATTGTGATCTGGCTTAAAAAGTGGCCCATCTGTACGTTCCTTCAAATGGTCATGGTATGATATGTTTCGTGTAGCAATAAGAGGCTCCCTGCTAATCCAGCAGATGGATTGCAGCAAGACGTGAAGCCATTGTTCTCCTCAGTCAGGCTGCCTCAGCACACTCTCGTCACGTCCTGAGTCATGTTTGAGTAAGCGCAGTACAACATCTCCACTAGGGCCCCCCCCCAGACCACACCTTGCTGCTGAGCCACTTCCTGTCTGTGTGTGTGAGAGCGAGCAGACGTGTGCACGTTCCAGTCTCAGATGGTGCTTCTTGGCTGAGGGCGTGGTGGGGTGGGGTGAGGGTGTGGTGGGTTGAGGGTAGGGTGGGGTGAGGGGGTGCAGCCTCGTGCCGCAACTTGTCCCTGCTTAGACAGGCTCCTCCTGGTGCCCAGTGCAGGTGAGCCTCTCTCAGCTGGCAGGGGGAACACCCCACCCCCACCACCACATGCCAGACTGAACATACAGGCTGGTGCCTTCTCATCCTCTGCCCCAGCTTGGTTAAGGCTTTACCCAAACACAGCAAGATGCCTCAGCTTAGTACATGGTGGCAGTGCTGAAATGCATCCATTTATGCATTATTATTAAATTTAAAGTCATATCTGCATTTTACTGTCCCACTTTTGTCAAAGGTAAAGACAGTGCAGTATCAGGAATCTAGGCTGGGTTTACTTGCCTCCTGGATACAGGCTAACCTTGGCAACACTCATTTCTCAAAGTCAGACTGGTTAGGTTGTCATGGCGATGGCCCACATTGTCCGCGATGCTACCCGGACAGATTTATCCTCAAAAGTGGTTGGCTGTGTTCACACGGTTGTATTCTTGTCTACATGGCAGCGATCCACTTTGACCACCTGTTTTTATATCAATTTGAGGCTGGGGAGATATTCCTGTCACATCATAGAGAATTTCACAGATTTGTGTGATTTCTTAAAAAAAAATAAAACTTTATTATGTAGAAAGGTTCATCAGTAAGAGAGATGAATGTAAAAACTGTGTGAATTCATTTGAAGCAACTAGGCCTTTCTGTTTTACGGAAGGAATTGGGCTGGAATGCCTGGCACTGTAGACATGAGCTTGTTTCACCTAATCCCTGATGATCTGTCAGTTAATAGATGGGAGTGGCTGGCTGGCTGGTCCCAGTGATATAGGGTCTGTGGCTGCCCTGACCTGTCTGCTGCTGGAACTCTGTATTCCAGTCAGCCTTTCTTTCAGGGCCTCTCAGGATGGAATCTCGCCCATCCTAAGAGAAATGGGTTATCTTGGCTTTTTAAATCCCTTAACTTATCTTTTTAAGCTTTGTGGTCTCACAAACATAGATGATCGAGCCACAACAGCACTACACCTTCCCAGCATACATGATGTCTTGCTTGTGTCCACAAAGTGATCAATGCACCTGTCTTTCCCCCCCCCTCCCCCACAGGAACTGCTGACTAAATATTTAATTGAGAACTCCACAAACCCTGAAAGCAAAGTGTTCTACCTAAAGATGAAGGGGGACTACTATAGATACCTCGCTGAAGTCGCCTCTGGAGCCGACAGGACAGGTATGTGCTGAAACTGAACCACCCTGATGCAAATGTCCCCTCCCTGAGCTGAACCCCATCAGCCTAGTTGACAAAACCAAACATGTCTGAGCTTCCTGAAGTCCTGTTCTGTTGCTCTAGAATGTGTCTGGATGGTTGGAGACATAAAAAGAAACATTCCTGGCAGATCTGCTTCCCAGCAGTTGTCAGTCGCTGTGGCGGTGAAGAACCCGCCAAAATCTCCTGCAGATTGTGTAACTAACAGCAGGAGATTCATCTCTCCCCCAGAGGAAGTCTCAGTACATAAAAGCCCAGCCCTCCACACACACACACACACACACACACACACACACACACACACACACACACACACACACACACCAGAACTTCATTACAGAGCCATTTTCCAAGGCGCATTCTGTCGCATGCCATTGTTCCAGTCTGCCTAGGTTCAAACTAGGCCTCCCTTCTGCTTGAACTCAGGGGCCCCTTAACGAGCAGAAATAGAACAGCACATTTTGTCAGGAAGCTGGAAATGGTGTCAAGCAGGGACTGGTGTGTCAAACTCACGCGACCATCCTGCCTCATCTTATAGGACGGGGAACAAAAAGGGGAGGGGCCCTCTGTCGGTTCTATGGGCCTCGCTCCCTCTTGCTCTCCCTCTCCTCCTCTCTCCTCCGGCATTGTGTAATCCACACTAAAGAGCCCTCCGTCAGTCTGCCCCTCTTCCTGTGAGCAGAGCTTTTCACATGTTCCCTCTTCCCCTCATGTGCTCACTCTCTTGACTGAAAGGAAATCGATGTGCTAATAGATGGCTGTTCCCCTGCAGTTTCCTGCCTCTGGACCCACTGCTTTGATAGAAATGTGCAGCTAGAACAAAATCATGCTGTGATTTTTTTTATACATAAATTGTTTTTTAATCAATAATTAGCCACTATGTTTGAGTTGGTTAGATATGGGTAATTCTTTTTTGTTATTAAAAGTGACTACATGGGAAAATGGAAATTGTATTGTTTATCAATTGCCTGCTTTAGGCCTATATAGGAACTTGGCCTAAATGTACTCTGGTCTCGTCTTTCCCTAGCAACCATCGACAACTCTCAGGAGGCTTACCAGCAGGCGTTTGACATCAGCAAGGATAAGATGGACCCCACACACCCCATCCGCCTGGGCCTGGCTCTCAACTTCTCCGTCTTCTACTACGAGATCCTCAACTCCCCAGAGAAAGCCTGCTCACTGGCCAAACAGGTCAGCTCACCCTCCAACAGCTGGCCCCTGGCTTCTGGCCCCTGGCCCTACTATAGGAGATGGACCTCAACATTGGGTGTTACTCTCACTTCCTGAAGACAGCCAGGTCCTGCTAATGTGTCACTGTTTAGATCCATATAACTTAAAGAGTTTTTGCTTTTGTCATGTCGGCAGGCATTCGATGACGCCATTGCAGAGCTTGACAAGCTGAACGAGGAGTCGTACAAAGACAGCACTCTCATCATGCAGCTGCTCAGAGACAACCTGACAGTAAGTGTCCCCTTGACCACAGGAAGGTTCCGCTCCCTGAATGGATAACCTCATATTCTGTCTGGGTCATTTCACTTACCAGGGAAGTTGCTAAAGCATTTGTGGCACCTTTTCCAGGGAATGTCTTGAGTTTAACTGGAATAAAGATTTTCCTTCTTATCACCTTCTTCTTATATTTTTCCTGCCCCCCCCCCCCCCCCTCTCTCTCTCTGTCTCTCTCTCTCTCTAGTTATGGACATCCGACAACGCGGCTGAGGAAGGTGAGGGTGGGGAGGGAGGAGAGGCTGGAGAGAACGAGAACTGAAGCCTTCTTGGGTCTCCTCCCCCTTTAAAAAAACGACAAAAAAAAGAAAAACCTTTTTACACGTCTCCATTCCTTATTGCTCCACTTAAGATTTATTCTAGTAATGAAACCCATTTACTGAAAGAGCTGTGGATGAGAATTCAAAATCATTTAGGGTTTTCACACCGCTGCTCTTGGTCAAAAAAAAAAAGAAGAAAAAAAGACCCCCTCCATTCCATGGTTTGTGTTCATCCTGGCCTTTTCATATGTGCAGTTTCTGCTGTAGAAAAGTATTAATAGCTTCACTTTGTATCGACATGATAGTTCAAATTAGAGATGAAAAAAAGAATCCAAGTTTTAGGGCCTATTGTTGAGCGACTGACATCGCTAGTCCCATCAGATGAAGGAGTTTGGATTATTTGTCAAGGTGGAAAATATTTGTTGAGTAGATTCGCAAAATAGTAGCCTCCCCTCTTCACTCTAGTCTGTTTAAACGGTTATGTGGTACGGTTACAGATGCTGACACAATACTATTAAACCTTACTGCAGGGAGCTCCCATACAGATGCTGACATTTGACAGGTTCACAGCCAGGTGATGTCATCAGTTTAAAGTCCCCCCCTCCCTTCCTCCCCAGGTTATGTATTCACATTCAAGCATGTCTAGCAGGAGAAAACAGTGGGGCTTTCTAAAGACCAAATATAGGAACATGTTAATGGAAAGATGAAAAAATAAAAAAAGAATTCCGTCATGCATGCCATTTAATAGTACACTGGAATGGGACCCAATGCTGTATACACACAAAGTCCAAATGTTAAATTTTAGTACTTTTCAATGCAGGTTTGTGCACATGTAAGAGGGTGTTTGGTTAGTCCAGTGATTGTCATTAGAGATTTGGACCACTATTGTGTTTTTGCTAATCATCGATTGTAGTCCCCAAAAGCCTTGTGGTAATGTCTAATGCCCTATGTATCAGCTATGGAACATGAATAAAAACAACATTTTATAAACCAAGTCACATCCGATTTTTCTTTTTTACTGATTTTTCTGGTATCAATGTTAAATTCAACTGTTTTCATGTTGTTTATTGTGGAACGACAAGCATACCAGCCATTAAATAGCCGGAAGCAATTTAGGAGTTGCAATTTTTTTGATGGTACATACAAAACAGGTATTTTGTGTCTTGACAGTAAAGAGCAGGATATCTACCCCTGGTTTAGGTGAGCCTCCTCTATTCAAGCTCTCATAATGAAGCCTGGCTGCCTTTAAAACTTTGAAATATGAATTGGAATATTATTTTGGAATGGTGACCGTGCTTAATTCCTAGGACCAAACTGAGAAGGTAGTTGTATCTTTAACACGAATGCTGTCATTCCATGGCCAGAGCCCCTTCAGTTCCCCAGGGGCCCTTGGTTACATCATCTGACACCTTCCATTCAGGTCATTTGGGCTCTTTTTAAGGCGATATTGGAATGCGGCAGTATAAATGTTAAGGTGTGTGTGTGTGTGTGTATGTGTGTGTGTGTGTGTGTGTGTGTGTGTACTCCAGAGAGCTTCTGTTGATGTGTTTGCAGAAGTGTGTAGGAGTGAGCAGTGCTAGAGGTGATGTTATGCAGCTAGTGTGTCAACGGTGAAAAGGGAGGAAGAGGATGGTAGGAGGAAGCCTTTGGTGGGCGTTCTAATCTTGTTCTCACTAAGAGTACTATACCAAACCCATAGATTTTTTTTATTCTTTTGTGCTGCCTGGAAATGTAAAGCTCATGAAAATGACAATGAACCGAGGGTTCGGTACAGAATCAGTGCTTATTCTAGAACACTGGTTGGAAAATGAATGGAGCTGAATGATCTTGCGGCGGAGGCATTAAAATTCATGGGAGCTCTTGTGCGTAATGGGATGACTGTGATTCGCAGGTCTCCCACTGTTGGTGATGGAGCCAAGCAGCAGACCCACCAGCCACCCACCCACACTCCCTGACTCTAGAGCAGCTATGGTCTCAACACTATGGAGAACCATTGTCTCCTGCCCTCCTACACGTGGACCAGAAGGGGGGAAAGGACAGGTGTAGGACAAAACATAGAGAACGACTCTTCCAGGAACGATGAGGTGATGGAGACAACATCTATTTTACAGGAAGTAGAAAGGAGAGAGAGGAAGCTGGAAGGTCACTGTGTGGCATCAGCCTGGAGGCTCAGTATGACACAGCTCACTGAGAAGAGAACACTCATGCAAGATTTACACTGCTGTGCTCCAGCAGACTCAGGCTCCTACTAAGGAGCTCCATCTGATTCCACATTTATAATGTCTCTGTAGTTTAAATGCGAAGGCAGGCTGGCCTGATTTTTTTTGGTTCTGGTTTGTTCATCTTTCTCTAATCTTAGTCTCCCCGTCGCAGTCTTATAGTGAGCCACTCTGTGCCATCGGCTTGTGTTCTTTTTTAAATAGATGAAGAGGAAAGCACTGCCCTCAACTACCCACTTACACACACACACACACACACACACACACACACACACACACACACACACACACACACTATATACAATATAACTGTTTAGCTTCATTGTTGTTTATCCAGCCTGTTAACAGGTCCAAGGAACCCACCTTGGATTCGAGTTCAAAAACTATGATGAGCCGGTCCAAGTGATGACCCTGTGTCGGTGCTGTATGTGGGTGTGTGTGGGTGGATGTATGATGATGTATGAATGCACTTTCTGCTGAGTGAAGTTAAGGATGACTGCAGCCCTAATTCAATTTAGGAAAGCATTTTTCTGAGCAGTGTCTGAAAGGCGTATTTGTGCGCCAGCGGCGAAATTCGATTTGTTCCACTTGCTTGTTGAATGAATGAGGACACTGTGAGTGTAGTACAACTCCAGCACTCTCTCACTGGCCAGATATGCGCTGCAACGTTGCAGCGACACATCGTGCCACCCCCCCACCCCCCCCCCACCCCCACCCCCCACCTTAAAAGAGCCTTTAATGTTTCCATGCCCTTGTCGACAAGGAGCTGACATGGGCATCAGCTGGCATGGTGGGCACACACCGGAGTGAGTGGCACATTCAGGTCTTCTGACAATGTCCATCCCCCTCTGTAAAGGAGCCGGGTTACCTCCACCCTCGCTGGACCAGCACTGACAATGATGGGAAGATCCTCTTAATCAGTGTTTATTCCTCTTACTCTGCTTCCTGCCTCAATAGCACCCTCTCCCTGTAGAAGGCAAACTATCCAGTTAATCCTGAATTGTGTAATTGTTGACCGGGTATGTTTATGAGTATGTGGGGCCCCCAAGGCCCCAAGTCTTTCTACATGCTGCATCTTTGTCCTCCAATGATTATCATGTGATGATCGTATGGAAGTGTGTAGCGCATTGTTGTTAGTTCTAACTCAGTCAGTCAGGCCCAGAATGTGACCAGTCACTGATTAGAAAGCCTGAGGGTCATGTTGTTAGTCAGTGGACTTCAATGTAAGGCCAGTCATCTGCAGATATCTTTGTAAATAAACATAATTCAGGTCTCCTTAGGACTTGGAGGAGGAGGGGGAGGAGCTTGCACTACCTCAACAACCACCTGTTCTACTCTGCAGACTACAGGTCCAGACATGATGCCCAGCGATAACAGTTCTGTAAGACTTGTCAGTTCGATCATGCTGGAAAGATCTGAGCCCAATGAGCTCTTGTGACGAGTGTATACTTCTGCAGAGGTGAGATGGCGCCCTTTAGTGGACACTGTATATTCTGAGTATACCCATATTTATTATATTCTGTTGGATTAACTGTTTTGCACTTCTGGTTGGATGCTAACTGTATTTCGTTACCCTGTACTTGTACCTGTGTAATGACAATAAAGTTGAATCTAATCTAATCTAATTTACTGAGATAATCTAATCTAATTAGATTATTTAATCTAATCTAACTGAGATAATATAACAACATAGAAGAGAATAGTGAATGGTGTCTAGAAGACTACCTGAATTTATGTATGCCTACAATCTTTTCCCAGACCATTTAACCAAAAGCAGATGAGTTGGTAAGATGGGAAGACATTAAAGGGCAAAAAAAAATATTCTGCTCTAGTGCAGCCGATGGAAAAGCAGCCTTTAAGTCTACTCGTTATTTGAATATGGGGTTTGGTTTCGTGACCTTTATTTTGAAATTCTCGGAAAGAAGTTTCCAAGTTCCGCTACAGGAAGTGACGTCGTTGAGGCTTCGCTGTGACGGAGTAGTTTGTCTCGCGCTGTAACCTGGAGTCTGGCAGAGCGTCTTTCTCCTTGTCGCCGATAAGTATCCTTCACGGTCAATAATGGACGCGGGATTCTTCCGCGTAAGCATAATTACACATTCACTTGTGTTGTTTAAAGTATTGAGCTACATTAATGTTGTCTTGTTACGCTTTTAAATGTGTGGTAATGTGCCGCTCGTGAATGAGCTCGTGCGCCATTCCGCTGCACACTCTTAGGCCCAAATCTGCTAGTTAGCGGTTAGCAATGGCGGTGCAGGACTGCATGCTTCATGACGTTAGAAAGATCATCTCTTAACTTCCAGGATCAAACTTCATGCTTGCATGTTGTATTTATTTATATTAAACCAACTAGACATTCAATTAGCCATCTAACATACCAGTAGAATGTTCTACGGTAGTTAGCGGCATGATATGGTGTGGATATTTCATAAGCTGGAGCTCATTTTGTGTTTCTTGAAATGTATGAGAAATCAAATGTTGAAATGTATGTTAGATAGTTGCAAAAAATACCGTGGATGAATTACTTTATTAATGCACCCTATATGAAAGTAGGACTGTCGATGTATCTAGTGTTGTTTATAGTACAGGTGTACTTAGTGTGGTTGGTTGGGAAGGTAGTCAACGTTAAATGGCGTGCTGACGCCAAAAGTTTCCAATTTAATTTACTGACCGCTCAAGATAAAGAACTGATTTGGATTTCAATTTATTTCTAATCAATATGAAAGTGTTTGGAAATGGAAAAAAAAACATTTGAATAGTCCAAACATCAGTGTAACCTGCCTCGTGTTGTTACCAGGGTACAAGTGCAGAACAAGACAACCGCTTCAGCAATAAACAGAAGAAACTCTTGAAGCAGCTGAAATTTGCAGAATGTCTGGAGAAGAAGGTACGACTGCACTTTTATCCCCTAAAACTGAAGTATTACTGATAAGTTCTCACTTCTGAACTGTCCACTGGTCATCCAGTGAAGGGCTTTTTCAATGAACATCCAGTTTCTTAATAACCTTTTGTGCTGCATACCTACAGGTGGACATGACCAAGGTCAACTTGGAGGTCATCAAGCCTTGGATTACCCAGCGGGTGACGGAGATCTTGGGATTCGAAGACGACGTCGTCATAGAGTTCATATTTAACCAACTGGAAGAGAAGGTAATACTATCGATTGCAAATCTGCTCGTTTTTTGGGGTTTTCCAATGCTGCACATGTTACGTACTTCATAATCTATTTCTCAGTATATGTGGGTTTTGAGGCTACGGCAGGATGTTCAAAAAAACGGCTACTTAACAGTAAAATCACAATTTGAACTTGGATGCTAAAAGATGCCAATGGTATCCAGTGTAAGCATACAACAAAAAAATAATAATTAGAAGTTATTGCTGTGATGTGTGACAGTGCCTTGTACAGCAGTTTTCTAATGATGATGTGATTTATGATTTAAAAGGCCTGAACCAATATGGATGTTATACCTTGCATCAGAAGTATAGCACCAACACCTAATTAGCTCTCTCCTGAGCCCAAAGTCACTGAGCCCCAAGTCTTCCTTGATGATGCAGTGTGTGGTTTGAGGTGAGTTATGTGCAGGGATCCACATCATGCCAGTGCTAGACATGATTTAACAGTACCATGTCATTTTCTTCATAGGCATTACAAATGCACCATTAGCCCTTTTTCAACATTCCCCCTTATTCTTAACTGGAATCAACGGGGTTGGAAGTTGTTCTTGGTGTGTTTTGTACTGATAAGTACTCCCTTTGTAAGCCAAGGTAGAGATAATTTCCCTGCATTTTGGCTCGATGCCTTTTTAACGATGGTTCATACAATATCCATTGATGCCCAGCTCAGAGATTTTTAATAAGACTGCAGAGTGCATGCCCCCTATTATGAATAGGTCTGCGTTATCTTAATATGCCTTTATACCAGACTCTTTTAGAGTTCTGCCCTATTTTTCAAATGGCATCACTACCTATCAGATTATGGTACTTAAATTGTGCTTCGAAACATGAAATGGGAGTGTTGAAAATGATACACCCAGAGTAAAAGAACATAGACATTCGTAATAGTAGTATCCTAGACAGTCGACTGCTCCTCTGAATTTGACTCGCAACCCAAGGAGGATTGTTATTCATTTATAGAGGTTTCTGGAAAAGTAAGGTTTCTTTCAATTCCTTTTTATAGATTCATAGCTAATTGCATTTGAACATTTTTACCATGATGTGTTTGGGTAAAGGTTTTACGTTCATTGGTACATGTATTGGTAAGAAATGGCTGAGCCAGATAGCAATGATATCTTATGATTTCTTGTCTTAGCAGTTGAAATAAAACCCCTTTTACATGTCTTGTTTACTCATTATTGCTTGTTCGTCTCTTGCAATTTAGATAAATGGTATAACATTAAACTCAAGGTGGTTGAGTCTCAAGCAGTAGGGAGGCGGAAGGAAGCCAATGGAGCGTCTCTTTCTGCAAGAGACACGGCTCTCCATACCCACTGATCCAGCGGGGCTCGCTGAAGACACCGGGACTGTACTTGCATTGTTGGGTTTTGAAGCACTCTGTATTGTGGATATCTGTACATCACTGGTAGCATAGACTGTGGGGTACCAGGGTAAGAGGATGGGTAAACAGAACTTAAATGTAGTAATGGTAAAACACATTTATATCTCCTAAATATACATGGGAGCTCATTAAAAAAAGTGGCACTCAGAGTTTAAAGCTACAGCCACATTGCATGCAGTGGGGAAGTAGAGTTATCTCCCTTCAGATCAGGATTTGTAAAAGAGTAATGTTTTTTTTTTTTCTTTTCCTTCTTTTGTTGTATGGCAGAGCCCCAGAGGTCTGCATTGTTATAGCCATTTTCTCTTGAAATTATTTGGGTACGTGGTTGCCATAAGCAATCAGGCATAGCTTAGTGAAGACAAATTGGGGGGAGGCAGCTATCTAAACAGTACCCTCCCTCAACCCCCCCCCCCCCCCCCCCTCCCCTCCACAAGTTCCCTCCCGATGTTCACACGGTGCACGCTCTCTTCTCCCCCTTCGTTGTGTGTGTTGCAGCACCCGGACAGCAAGATGATGCAGATCAACCTGACGGGCTTCCTGAACGGAAAGAACGCCAGAGAGTTCATGAAAGACCTGTGGCCCCTGCTGCTCAGTGCCCAGGAGAACATCGCAGGCATCCCCTCTGCCTTCCTGGAACAGAAGAAGGAGGAGATCAAGCAGAGACAGGTGAGCAGGGCGGCCTGGTGGTCCACCGCCTCGTCCTGGGGGGGGTCAGACTGGTCACATGACTGCCAGGGTTCTGTTTACACACATGTCTAAAGCGTGGGGCTGTGTTTCATGTGGCAGATTGAGCAGGAGAAGATTGCCTCTCTGAAGAAGATCGACGATGAGAAGAAGGAGAAGGAAAACAAAGAGAACAGAGAGAGGGCCCAGTCCAAGAGCCCCAACAGAAGGTGACACACACACCATCACACACACACCATCACACAAACGCCATCACACACACCATCACACACCATCACAAACGCCATCACACACACCATCACAAACACACTATCACAAACAACCATCGCACACACCATCACAAACACACACCATAACTAACATACACCCATCACACAAACACTATGACAAACAACCATCACGCACACACATACCATCTCACACACACACACACACCATCATACATACACCATCACACACACACATTGTACCAACAGTGCAGTCCAGTATCCTCACCGCTCCCTCTGTTGTGGCCCAGGAGGAAGTCCAGGTCTCCGTCTCCGCGCAGGCGTTCCCCAGCCAAGCGGGAGAAGAAGCGCAGTCACTCCCGCTCCCCGCGCCGCAAACCCAGCAGCCCCAGCAGCAGCTCCCCCCCTGCAGCCCTGCTGCCCAGCAAGCCTGAGGAGCCCCACATGGAGCCAGACACCTCTGTCAGCCTGCCGGAGCCCATCATCCAGGAGGCCTCCTCTACCAGGTACAGCACTGAGCCACAACACTGAGCCACAGCACTGAGCCACAACACTGAGCCACAGCACTGAGCCACAACACTGAGCCACAGCACTGAGCCACAGCACTGAGCCACAGCACTGAGCCACAGCACTGAGCCACAGCACTGAGCCACAGCACTGAGCCACAACACTGAGCCACAACACTGAGCCACAGCACTGAGCCACAGCACTGAGCCACAACACTGAGCCACAGCACTGAGCCACAGCACTGAGCCACAACACTGAGCCACAACACTGAGCCACAGCACTGAGCCCCATACTGGGAGGTCAGGTCATGTACAGGCCATGGTAGCACAGTACAGTTAACTTCTGAGTTAACCCTTCTGGTGTGTGGTTTTCCAGCGATCATGTGTCAGAGGTAGCCCAGCCTGACTCTGTGACAGAGGTGAAAGAGCCATCCCCAGACAAGGCTGTCAAGAAGGACGAGCGTCCCAAGCCCCGGGACAGGGACAGGGACGGCCGGAGGGACAGGCCTCGTCACCGCTCCCACTCTCGCTCCCGCAGACGACCTCGCTCTCGGTCCAGGTGAGACTCGCTGCATCCCCTCAGCGCCCAGCCTCATATCTCACGTGTTTCGGCTACCATGGTTACAAACGGATTGCTCCCCCCTCCCCAGGTCGTACTCTCCCCGCCGTAGACCCAGTCCCAGGAGGAGGATGTCTCCTCGCCGCCGGAGCCCGCCCAGACGTGGGCCTCCTGCCCCCAGGCACAGACGCAGTCGCTCCCCCCTCCGCAGGTAAGGGATCACCAGCTTGAGTTAGTGGGGGGGTTTGTCCTGCTGGCACAGTGACTGATGTGGTGTGTCTGTCCTCCAGGCGGCGCTCTCGCTCCCCTTCCTCCTCTGGCAGCAGCTCTTCCCCCTCCCCTAAGAAGGCTGTGAGACGGCCCTCCACTACCCCACCCAGGAAACTACCCCGCCACGGAGACCCCTCCCTTGAAGCTCGCCGCTCCCCCTCCCCCCGGGCCAGGAAGGGCCTGGCTGCAGCCTCTCCCCCCAGATCCACAGGTACAATCTTTCACCTCTGAAGGTCACACTCCTGTACATGCTAATGTCCTCTCTGATGCAATGCCATCACTCCTAAAATGGTTGAAGGGTGTATGGCCTGTTAAAACGTAAAAAAATAAATATATAAACACTAAGTTATCATAATAAATGCCGATATTAATTATTTGGATGCCTAATATCGTCCCACCCATATATCGTTTAAACTCCGATTTACACAGTTCTCCATGATATATCTTCTGGAGTCAATGAGTTACTTCCCTTAGCTAAACTGACATTAGCCCCAAGTGTAATCGTTTAAAACAGGCTTACACACCGTTAGCATATTGTAATATTAGATTAGGCCCCTGCTGTAATGTGACCCCCACACCAGTTCCTGCTCCCTGTCCCCAGCCTCAGACTCCCTCAGTTGATCCTATAGGAGCTCCTCATGTTACAGTCAGCCTCAGACTAGGATATGTCTCCCTCGTGGAAGATTATCCAGGAATATCTACTGACTGCAAGCAGTGACCTAGTTGAACTCTCTGACCTGGAAGTTGCGTTTTCTCCTCTCAGATCCATAGATATCTTGACTGGGAGTGCAGTATTTAATTACAATTCATCATTTAGCAGACGATTTTATCCAAAGCGACTTACATTAAGTACAGGGACATTCTCCCTGAGACAAGTTGGGTGAAGTGCCTTGCCCAAGGACACTACATCACATAGCCACAACCGGGGTTCGAACTCACAACCTTCCGCTCACTCCTTAACCCACTGAGCCATCTGACTCCCTAAGGGGGAGTCAGGGATTTTAGGGGCAGTTGGTGAAGAAAGAAGTCCTGATTTTGTTTTGTTCTTCACAGGTATGAAGAGAAAACCAGGAGGGAGGAATGGGTCACCAATGGAGGGGCCCAAAGCAAGGAGATCAGATGCCTCTGAGTCAGGTGAGAGTTTGGAACTTCTGCCAGCTCTCGTAAACAACAACATCCCTGGAGAACAGGGCCCCAGCCCTGCAGAACTTCAGGGATGCTTTCCTGTAGCCTTGCTGGTGTGGTGGGTGTGTCTGTCTGGGCATATGGGTCTATCTCCTGATCACTGAAAGGGGACTCACTGCTTTGCCTTTCAGAGGAGGATAAAGGTGAGAAGGGGGCTACAGCAGATTCTGTCCAGCAGCGACGTCAATACCGTAGACAGAATCGCCAGTCGTCTTCAGGTTATATATGTTTTTGAGTCCACCACCACCACTTCCTCCTCTGCCATCTCTAACCCGGTTCATGCCCGTGTCGCGCCCCCGGCCGCTTGGATCCTGAAGCTGTGATCCCCCTCCTCTAACCCATCTTTCATCTTGGTCTGTTATCTTTATGAGAGACGTCCCTTTTTAAAGCTCCCGTGTTTCTGCTGGGTTACAGATACAGGGTCGTCCTCCTCCTCCGAGGACGAGCGGGCCAAGAGGCCAGGCGGGGGGCCGGTGGCCAAAAACGGAGAGGTGCGGAGGAGACGCAGCCTCTCCCCCTCCTCCCCCAGGAGACGCCACAGAGACGGATCCCCCAGGTCTGTCAGCCAGCAGGGGCCCTTAGCTCCCACCCTCTGTCTGTACGCAGCGCTCTTTGGCTTACACTCTGGTGAGGAGGGTCGTTTAACATGTGGCTGTGCTGTCCTCCCCCCAGGAAACGCCGGAGCCCCTCCCCTGGAGGACGCAGGCCCTCTCCTCCACGCCGTCGCAGATCCCCCTCTCCACCCAGACGCAGGTAACTGTCCCCTTTAAGGGTCGCATTAAAACGGGATGACGTTTCAGTTGAGTTCAATTTGATTAGCGCTGGATTGTCGTTAGTCCCTCTTCCTCTGGCTGTTTTGGAGACTATTTTCAGCTGATTTGGCTTCTTCCGCCTTTCTCCCCCAGGTCTCCCTCCCCTCCTGCCCGTAGACGCTCTCCCTCCCCCAGGCGCTTCTCCCCCCCCATCCAGCGGCGCTACAGCCCCACCCCTTTGCTCCCTCCAAAGAGGCGTCCCTCCGGGTCCCCCCCTCCCAAGCGCCTGTCTCCAGGAGCTAAGCGTCGCCCCTCCAGGTCCCCCAAGCGCAGAAGCTCCCCGCCCCAGAAGAGGCGCACGCCTCCCCCCTCCTCCACTTCTCCCCCCAGGCACAGGAGGAGCCCCATGCTCCCCACCAACCGGCCAGGCAGGGAAGCTCGCTCCCCTCCGCCTGCCCACGGCGGCCACCGCTCCCCCTCCCCTGCCACCCGTGGCCGCGCCCTACGGGGGTCCGCCAGCCCCCAAGGACGCTACGAAACGTCCGGGAACTCTCCAGCCAACCAGAGGCGTCAGCCGTCGCCCACGCACGGCAGCGGGGGCCGGCCCATTCGCAGGGTGTCCAGGACCCCAGAGCCTCGCAAGAACCAGGGGTGAGCAGAACATCACCCACCCTTCTGATGGGCTGACATTGGGATACTGTAAACACACACTCAGTTGTGTTGTACCTGTCTGTGTTTAACCTGACGTCTCCCCCCTCAGAGCCTCTCAGAGCCCCCGGGCCGTGAGGAGAGCATCTTCAAAGTCCAGATCCAGGTCCCCGAGACCTGCAGGCATGAAGCTCCCGGCCGCTGCCTCTGCCTCTCCCTCCCCATCCCGCTCTGCCAGCGGCTCTCCTGCCCCACCGGCCAAGAAGCCCAGCAGTGGCTCTGGAAGTCCATCTCCAAACAAGGTGAGCTTGACTGCTGCAGACACACCAGGAGTCCCCGTTACATGAATACATGATGTGGGGTGTGAGTCAGACGAGGTTGGCTTCTCCCAGCATTACTTCCATTCTTCCGTGGGGACGGTCAATGAATGTTGCTGGTCTGTGTGCCGTTTACTCCCAGAACTCTGATCCTGAAGCTGCGGGGAAGAAGAAAAAGAAGAAGAAGGAGAAGAAACACAAGAAGGAGAAGAAACACAAGAAGCACAAGAAACACAAGAAGGAGAAGAGCGGAGCTGCTGTGGGGGAGGCGGGAGACCACGCCCACGCAGATGCTGACTCCAAAAAGGTGAAGTCTAACTTTTCCATTCTGCCAAGTCACTCTCTGGCCTTTCAACACTGATCTGAAGCTCTTTAGCGCAGCGTGGCTGTCAACCTGGAAGCTCAGCCGAATGAGATATAATTAATGCTACCTTTCTTTAAGGAATCAGACAGTGAAGTAGAGGACACTCTGGACGACCTGGAGAAGCATCTACGAGAGAAGGCCCTGCGCTCCATGAGGAAGGCACAGATGTCTCCTCCTCTGTCCTGAGACCCTGTTCCCTCTGTCCCCCTGTCTCCCACCCCTTCTGTCCTTAGACCCTGTCCCCCCCCCCCACCCCTTCTGAATCTTCCATTTTCAGTTTGTTTTTTTACTTTGTCATTAAACCTGGTTCAGCTTTAGAATGTACAAATGAATTCTTTAGTTTTTTTTTTTCAGTTGGAAGGGTGGGTCTTATCAGGGGCTGGTTTGTCACAGCCAAGATCTCCCCTATTTTTATTTTGTTAGCCAGTTGTGTATTATGAATGCTAAATGTAAAAAAAAAAAAACTAAACAAAAAAATATTATTTTGGGTTGTCCCCTTATTTTAAAGAGCAGGTTGGGGGACTGTTCAATTATTTGGGTTTGCCTTGTGCAAGATCGTCAAGTGTCACACAGGACACACAAAAGATTCCAACTTTGGGAATTACCGGTAATGATTGCATGTTCAGTGTGTGAGGGAACTACGAAACAAAAACAAGCGATCGACACACCCTTTCTGTCATTGAGCGTCAGACCTTGTCATGCTGTGGATGCAGTCATGTGGAGCTAGGAGCAGTCTGTTTACTTTACCTTTTGTAAAATATCAAAGGTGTTTGGATATTGTTGAACCTTGCGGTCATTTTTGGCTCCGTAATATTCACTGAAATTCCCATGAAGATATGGTCTCTGATCCCAGCCTGAAAAAAGTAGGCTTTCATTCCCCAAATTGATTTATCTGCAGTTCTTTTAGTTTAACGCTGTACTGGTCTTGTATTAAGTCACTTATTTGGTGGGAGTGCTTTTCGACTGTATTTAAAACTCCTGCTCTTGTCATTCTTTCAAAATAAAAGATTTTTTAAAATATATCTCGGTGTGATGTTATAAGATGGTTTGTGTGGAGGCTGATGGATGTTCTTCTGGATGTTCTTGTTGGGGTTCATAACATTTATTAGGTGACGGGCTCAGTGTTTGGGGGCATCTGCTCTCCAGATGTGGAGGTCATTAGTGATGGTGCATTCTGGGAGGCAAAGCTGCTTTACATGGGAGGATGAAGTTATTGAAGTTATTTTCTTAATGCTGGTAAAGATTCATTGAAATGTATGATACCATAAAGAGCTTTTCAGATATTCAGCTTTTCGACAGTCAAACGTTTCCCTCCTTCAGGGATGTTTAGGGGAAATGATTGAACAATGCTCTTCTGCATGAAGAGCAATGAGACAATATACCAGTTGGACAACCCCACCTGATTAAATCCATTTGAGCCAATAAAGCGGATCCTAACATGGGCCTGGTGGGCTGGTGAGAGTATTCTCATGCCACACAGGGAGCGCTGCAGGCAGCCTTCCCCAGAGAAGAGGCTCCCTAACCCGCCTTCCCCAGAGAAGAGGCTCCCTAATCCGCCCACACTGCGGATGACATCACGACTTTAAATATTCCCGTTGCTTTTTCTTCCCTCCCTCCTCTGCTTACCATCACCACCAACACACAAGTGATAAAAACCAGATTCAGAGTTCAACTATGGTTTTGTAACTTTGTGGATCTTTTTGGGTGGAGACTTAAATAGATCTGTGTTCATAGCGGTCCTGGAAGCTTTGTCTCATTTTTTTCTCCAGCAGCACTTCAGTGTGTGAATTACAGCGATCTTCCAGCTGGTATCCGCAGAAAGGAGGGTGGGTGAAGACAAGGCTACTCAGTAATACGGCTTCTTCCCGTGTCGTGTGATAGAAAAAGACCTCTTTCATCTGGAAAAGTTCAAAAACTCCCCTTTATGATGTCTCTGTCGGTGCCCCAGAACGGACTGAAGGGTGAAGATGAGCCCCTTATCGAGCTCTTTGTGAAGGTAAGAAGACATCCACTATTAGGAAGCTGTTAAAGTTGGATCTTTTTCATAAACTCGCCAATATAATGTCTCACAGATCAAATAGACCTGATTCATATCGACCTTTTTCCAACGGCTTAACTGAAACTCATAATTACTGTTCAAATTGCGTGGCGACATTTTGAGGAATATCCACCTTTGCTTTAGGCTGTTTGATCCCATATTGCGATCATTTCTACTGCACCATTTACTGCAAGTCTATCTAGTACGTCATATATGTCACAAATCCACCCATATATGTATATATGTATACATATACATAACAGATCTACTTATTTCTAATGACCAGAGAGCAGATCTTGAAGCCATGTGGCTCCAGGCTGACAGAAGTCACTGTTATCCTACAGGGGACCCTTTACATTTAGTATTTAGAGGGAATACTTGACCCTATAGACTAGCTTTGCAATAAATACTGCATTTGTACAACATTGTAACATTATGCTAAATTAACTTGATAAAACGTTACATGTAAGTATAAGGACCTAATAGCCTAGTGGCCATATGTGGACGATCTCAGGATTTCCGCCCTGGTGAAGGACAACAGACTGATATTTGTGAAAACTGATTACATTTGAGCATATTATACAGTATGTAATTCAAATACACCCAACACATGTAAAAATAAATATGAGATGTATCTACAGTATATTTAAATCTAACGGAATATCTAAGGAATTAATATATTCATAGACAACATGCTGCAGTTCTAAGAGTTTACTAAAATGACTGTATTGCAGCCTATCAGCCTTTCAGTTTGGTCTTTTGCAAGCATTCTTTGATAAGAAACCAAGACTGATCTTTGATTTCTACTAGTATATCAACAATCTACAAACATATGATGTGATCTTCATGTCCTCCTCTGCTTGTGCTTAAGGAACAGTGTTTCCCTTTCTTCAGCCTGTTACCAGAATGCTCTGCAGAGCGGGAAAAGAAGGGCAAACAAGAAGGGGGGGGGGGGGGGCGGGGGGACCAGGGGACCCCAGGGAAGTGGAGGAAGGGGAGGGGGTTATGTGGGCCTGAGTTCAATTAGGAAAAGGGGTTTAAAAAGAGCATTCTGCAACCCCAATCTGAGAGACGTACCATGAAGTCAGTATTTCTCTGGCAGTAGTCATCATCATCTTTATTTGCAGACTCATGGTCCATATACAACACACACAATGAATATATACATAAACACAAGAATATACAAAAAAAAAAAAAAGTGGTGCCATAGGCTACATGTTCACCATCTAGAAACAGGTTTCCACTTTAACACAGCTGTTCTTTTCAGTTTTTTTGTTCTTATTATATTTCTGAAATACATTTAAGACATACAAAGATTATATCATTGCACAACTGTATCTTGTTAATGGCTTGTAATAGATTGTATCCTACAAACTAGATTCAGTGTGGACTTGTGTCTGTTTTGAGATTTCCCATTTGTGTGCATTTGTGTTCTTCTGGACTCATGAGCCGATGTATTGGAAATCTCTTTAGCTTCTCCTCACACTGGTCAGTCCCCCCCCCCCCTCCCCCATCCCATAGAAACATCCATTTGTTTTGCTGAGTGTTAAGCAGTGATAATGCTGGCCAGTTTGCCTCAGGCCATGGGGCCCCTTCGCAGCTGAACAGATGGGGATGTGTGAGAGGCGTTCACCTCCAGGGAAGCAGCTCTGACTGACCGTGCTGCAGGGGCCTCTGGATCAGACCCAGGCCCAGGCTGGCAGCTCTCCACATGTGGCCTCCCCCCTTCCTCCCCCTACACCAGCCCTGCCTCTGTTAGCCTGTGTACATGACCCCAGACTGAGCATGTGCACCTGTGTTGCGTGTCTGTCCGTGTTTACTCCCCCCCCCCCTTTCCCCTCCCTTCCATGTCTCTCTATACCCTCTTGTAGTGGCTGACACATCCACATCCATTATTGATACCCTGGCATGTCCATCATTGTTCCCGCCCCCTCCGCTGCTTTAAACATGGGCTGGGGAGACAATGAGGCAGGCGTGCGTGTTGCCTTGGGAACGCCACGCAACGCAGCCTCTGGCAGCAGCTGATAACACCTGTGCACACACTCTGCATTCAACGCTGCAACAACAGGCGCGGTGTCACAGTACGCGGAGCCCCTCTCCTCGACCCGCCGCAGCCGGGGGGGGGGGGGGGGGGGGGGGGGGTTCCTCTGCCCGTCTTCAGAGAGGACGCACCTCCGATCGACTGACTGTGCACTTATCTTGGTAGCCTTAAACCTACCAACCCATGTTTACTATCAACTCTGCCAGATCCCATGGCAACGGTGTGGATTGTTGTCCTCGCGTGTGTAAATGTGGACGTTGATGAGGTGTTTTATTGCCAGACAGCTAGCTATTGCAGACATCACCTGTAAAGTCATCTGAGGGTGGATTGACCTCCGATCCTGATGCTGTGGAGGTTACCTTTATGAGTTCATGATCAACATTCCTGTTAAGCATTAGTGGATGGCAGGAGTCCTAACGCTGTAACTTCAGTACTGGATGGTGTACCACACCCAGATATGACAGTGTGAGATGACAGATGAAAGATTCATATGACTGGACTTAGACCTGGAATTCAGAATGAGGGACACTACTTTTTTCCTAGAACACACCCTAAAGCGATGGTTAGCCACAATGGCATGTAAACTATCTGTCCCACCTGTATCGATTAAGGGAGATTATAACTCATAATGTTCCCTTGTGCAAGCATCTTATCTGTGGAGTTATGTTTCAGAGCTGTAAAGATACACCTCACCCTCCTCCCAGGGAACAGGACCCAGGCCAGTAACCATCTAAAAGATGTCCCCTGTCCTTGGAATGCTTTGGTTGAAAACCATGGCAACACAAATCCTATAATGTCACCAGCTACCAGGTTTTAAAAAGTTCTCCCGCAAGAATGTTCTATGAGAACATCCTGAGGGTTTAAAAACGCGTAGGTCTCTGTCTTTGAGGTCCGAAATGCAAGGCTGTATGCTCTTTACTGCACTTTGTTAAAAGTTTGAAGGACTTAAGCACATGATGAGGGCTGTTGTTGAAAGATATTTCTTTATGAAAATGATGTTAAGTATTAGGTTGCATTTTTCTTCTCATACTGGTGTGAGTGGGTGGTATTCTGCATTTGCCTGTTGTTTGCATGTTCTTGAATTAATTTCAATGGATAGCATTCAGTTTATTTCCTTGCAACTATTGTATTTATTGGGTAAGCATCATGAGTTACAGGATGAAGATTAATGGCATATTGACTTTGTACTGTGCTTTAGCCATGAGCTGCTGGTGGGAGTATTCTATGAGGCTGGGGCTCTACAATCTGGGCTCAGAAGAACTGATAGCTTGCCTGAACTGGGCTCCGCCAAATAGCTTCATTCTAAACCTCACTGATAGTTAGGGAGAGTTCATGTTAATAAATGGTATAAATTGCATCATGGGTATGTGAAGGGGGGGGGGCAGGGGGCAGGTAGGGTAACCCTATCCACCTCAACACGATCCCCTCTGATTGGGTTTCAGGTACTGCCTCCTGCTTGAAGTGGCCAAGGAGTCGAACGCAGGTGTGTTAATGACCCACATGTTGTTTGAACATGGATGATAGGTTCGCAGGATTCAGACCTGACCCTTCATGTCATCCTTCCATGATAGTGTGTGTAGACACTTCAAAGGTAGTCATTTAGACCCCGGTTCAAAGCAAGGCAGTGATCACAAGGCCTTTGAATTGTTCAACCTGGACTCAGATGTACAAACACCCTGTTTCGAAACCTACATCAGGTGCTCTGCATGCTTTCCTTTACGACAGGCGTGCGACTCCCATAGATTTATTTACATTTACATGTATTCATTTAGCAGACGCTTTTATCCAAAGCGACTTACAAGAGAGAGCTTTTACAAAGAGCATCAGTCATTGAGCATACCTGCACCTGCCTCAGATCCTACACCAGACAAGCTTGGCCTACTGGACAAGCTGCTGGCTTCAAAATGAACAATAAGGGCTCCGTGTTTGCCTGTGTGGCCATGGTTGGCCCAGATTGGCTACCAGCATGTCGATCTCCAAACCAAGCCCACGGTAACGGGTGACCTGAAGCCCCCCACAGCTGCTGAGAGGGGGGTCAGGGTTAGTCTACTTCCTCCTGTCAGCGCCCCGGACGCTTCGCTCCCCTTTTCTCTCCGATCATGTAGGCCAGGTAGAATGTCAAAGACAGCCACGTAACGTTTGGGAGGCTCTCAGCGTGTGTGTGAAGAGGTGGGTTTAGAACAGTGTGTGTGTGTGTGTGTGTCAGTCATCTGTCTGTTATTGTGAAAGGAGGTGGGGAGTCTCAGCCAGACTCAAACGTTGTGTTTGTGTTGGAACACTGACGACAGTAACAGAGGGTGGTCACTCAGTGTCCCATCTTCCCTTCTCTGCACATCTGTGGCTGCCCTGCTTGCTCTCTCTGTGGTCTATAGACGTGGCCTCAATAATTTCTCCTCTTATTTTCAAACTCAGCAGCTCTTACAGCCTCTTGCCTTCGTCCCTAGTAGTTCCTACACCAGCCTCCAGCACAGCCTCCCTCTCTGCCAGCACGCTGTGTGCTCGTCTGGGAGATGCTAGCTTTCCACGCTGTGACGCTCCACATGAGTCAGAGTCACACTCGTCTGTGAAATATTTACAGAAGGAAGCCATAACGTTCATGTGTCTGACCACAGCTGCAGTCATAAGTCCATCCCAGCCCATCCCAGCCCATCCCATCCCATCCCAGCCCAGCCCAGCCCAGAATCAGGTGTGTTGGAAGGGGGAAACATCTAAAACATGCAGGACAGTGGGCCCTGAGGACCAGGGTTGAGAACCCCAGGCCTCCTCGAACCAGCCCTGAATACGAGACCTGGTCTCAAGCCAGAACAGAAGCCCAGATAGCCCAAGCAGAGACTAGCATACGCCGCTCGGAATACCTGACCTTGGACCAGCCCGACCCCCCTCTTCCCCCTTCCAGTTCTAGATGTTCAGCCCAGTCAAAAGCCCAGACCAGTGTTCACTCTGACACATCCTGGAAGGGGAGGGGAGGGGGGTAGTTACCATGACGTTACCGTGACGGCCCTTCCCAGTGGACATTCCTCCAGCGTTGCAGGGTGAGAAAGCAGCACTTGTTCGGAGCCAGCTCCTTATTCGGTAAAAGTGTGGCCCAAACTGACGAAGCCCACCCAATTTAGAACATGAAGTGTGGGGTGTAAGGGAAGGGGGCGGTACAGCCAGCCATGGTGCTATAATTAGACCTCGAACATAAGGACCGGTGAACTGTCTTTAGCTGAAATAATTGCCTAGACGTGCCCCTGGCCAGCCTTGATGGCCCAGCACCCTGTCTGAGTAAAGGGCTTCGGATCAAATAACTAGGACTCTTAAAACCCCCTAATATTCTGACCCGCCTGCCGGATAAACAGGATGTGAGCTCGCAGAACAGGAGGAAGAGGTGTTAGCGGGACAGGTGAATGGCTGGGATGGCGTCCTGGACCTCGTAACGTTAACGAGCCTCAGCGAAGACGACACCGCTCGTCCCTTGTTAAACTTTGTCTCAGCGCTTGTTAGCTGAGAGCTGACGGAGCACGTAACATTCCTCAGGATAACTGTTACACTGGTGACTGCAACTGAAAGTGATATCATGTCGCATGAGCTCATCTCTGGTGGTGTGTGTGTGTGTGTGTGTGTGTGTGTGTGTGTGTGTGTGTGTGTGTGTGTGTGTGTGTGTGTGTGTGTGTGTGTGTGTGTGTGTGTGTGTGTGTGTGTGTGTGTGTGTGTGTGTGTGTGTGTGTGTGTGTGTGTGTGTGTGTGTGTGTGTGTGTGTGTGTGTGTGTGTGTGTGTGTGTGTGTGTGTGTGTGTGTGTGTGTGTGTGTGTGTGTGTGTGTGTGTGTGTGTGTGTGTGTGTGTGTGTGTGTGTGTGTGTGTGTGTGTGTGTGTGTGTGTGTGTGTGTGTGTGTGTGTGTGTGGAGTAGGGCAGTGACTGACTAACTAAGGTCCCATTGTACGCCTATGAGGCCAGCCTAGACCCCCTCTCCACCTTAGCATGAGTCACAGAGCGAGTGTGCGATGGTGTCCCCTAACAGGAAGCTAGTGTTCCCTACTAAGTCAGCTGTTTCTGAAGTGGCTTGAAAGCCTGTTATTTAAAGACACCATTCAAAGCAACATTTACCATCCATGGGTCTGAAAAAGCCTTGTGGGAAGTTGAATGATGCAACAGACGGCAACGTATTCATGAGCAAGGCAGCGCAGGTAGAACAGCGTGCTGGATGTTCTGAATGGGACTCGCTAACAAAGATCTGCTTCCAGTTCTATCATGGCTGAATCCCAGATGACACTTTTTTTTTTTCTTCCTGGAAGCTGAATAGCAAACCTCAGTTGAACTGACCAGCCCTTATAAGGGGCCGTTCCTCAAATAATTTCTTACCTCACACTCGCAATTGTACTGGGTGTTTTTCGGTCCTGTGACGCGAGCAGGAGGAGCAACACAACAAAAAGGGCAGAGGGTCGTCTGCCTGTGTGTGTGTGTGTGTGTTTATGGGTTTATTAGCCTTCTGCCATGCAGACTTCTGAAAGCTCTGGGCACTCGACAGAACTGTTTAAGGGCCTGTTGATGAGCTAAGCTGTTTCACAGCATAAGGGTTGGTGGCAGTACGTTCTGTACACATCAGCCAAGATGGTGGCACTGTAGATAAAGTGAACAGCCTTGCCAGTGAACAAACAGGAAAATGTGTGTCAGCACCCTGAATGTGTGTGTGTGTGTGTGTGTGTGTTAGCGACAGCTGCGGTGGAGGAGACGTTACAGGAAATGCGCCGCTCCAAGCATCCTCGCCCTAAACCAAACAAAGCAGCCTCCATGGCTTGGCTAGCAGGACATTTCTGGAATACTTTCTGCCCCTCCTCCCCTCCCGCCTCTACTGAAGGGGCCCTGGGAGGGAGGGAGGGAGGGAGGGAGGGAGGGAGGGACAGAGAGGCAGGGAGGCAGGGAGGGGAGGGAGGGAGGGAGTAGGAGGGAAGAGGCAGGCAGGGAGGGAGGGACAGAGAGAGAGGGAGGGAGGGAGAGACAGAGAGGGAAGAGGCGAGGGAGGGAGAGGGAGGGAGGGAGATGGGGAGGGAGGGAGGGAGATGGGGAGGGAGGGAGGGACAGTCAGAGAGGGAGAGCCCCAAGCAGACAGCACACTGCTGCAGAAGCTAATAACACAGAGGGAGGGTGTGGCTTGTGTGGCTCTGCTTTTCATCTCCCGCATCCCCTCTTCCACCAACTCTTTCGTCCATTACCCTCCTCTCTCTACAGGCCCTGGCTTATCTGTTGACACCTTCCAATCCCCCACCACCCCTACCCACCACCCATCACCCATCCTATTATCCTTTTTTGTAACCGTTTTCTCCTCACCTCCCCCCTCTCCCTCACAGTTAACCTCCCTCCCTCTGTTTTCTCCCTTTTAGAGTAGTGGCAGAGAGCCAGCAGTCTGAGAAGCAGCTGAACTTGAGAGCTTGGCTCTCACACTCTCTCTCTCTCTCTCTCTCTCTCTCTCTCTTTCTCTCTCTCTCTCTCTCTCTCTCTCTCTCTCTCTCTCTCTCTCTCTCTCTCTCTCTCTCTCTCTCTCTCTCTCCCCCTCTCAGCTCTCTAATTCTCTCTGTTGCTTGCTCTCTCTCTCCCCCTCCCCATGTGTGCACCTTTCTTATCTGAGGGCTGTCTCCCACAGCCAGAGGTGGTCAGGATCTGTGCCAGGTCCTTGAGGCTGGAGAGAGTGAAGGTTAGAGTAACCTGACAGCCAATGTCTGTCTCAGCTGCTATGCTCTGACCAGAAGGGCCAGAAGGCGCTCCGCAGATTTCCTGTGTTAAATTTCTCAACTTTGCTCCTCTTTAAATCCTTTTAATGAAATACAGACGCTCTTCAGAAGGATATTTGTGTCTTTCATGCGACTTGTTGTCGTGTAGAGATGTTTGGCTGTTTGTGCGAACATGTGAAGTCCAGGCTTTCTTCCTCATGTTATCCCCATGTCATGCGTGTGGTCATCTCCATGGGAACGGTGACTCTGTCGCAGTCTCATCTCCACCTCATGACTCAAGATAACCAATCAAAATCAGTTCCTCTCCTGCCAGAAGAGAGCAGCCACACACACACACACACACACACACACACACACACACACACACACACACACACACACTCCTCCCTCCGCCAGGAATGGCAGGAAGGCTGTACAACACCAGCAGGGTGCTACTGGAGAGAAAAAGAGAGAGGGTGGGGGGGCAGAGGGTTCTGGAACAAAGTCTGCTATTCTTCTCAAACATTTTATTTTAGACCAGGCCTGTGCTTGAGAACGAAAGGTCTTGACCGTAAAATGCACATTTGATGTTGATGTTTGGTCTTTTCTTTTTTTTAAGGACAAACGTCCCTGAATGGATTTGCCCTTTACTCTCACTTTACTGTTTACTGTCATTTATTGGATTGAGCGTAGCTCAGCTGCATCCATGTTAGAGCTTCATGGTCCCCGTGTGCAGAACAGGGAGGAGGGCTGTTTGTCAGTCTCTACCTCAACATGGAGGAGGGCTGTTTGTCAGTCTCTACCTCAACATGGAGGAGGGCTGTTTGTCAGTCTCTACCTCAACATGGAGGAGGGCTGTTTGTCAGTCTCTACCTCAACATGGAGGAGGGCTGTTTGTCAGTCTCTACCTCAACATGGAGGAGGGCTGTTTGTCAGTCTCTACCTCAACATGGAGAAGGGCTGTTTGTCAGTCTCTACCTCAACATGGAGGAGGGCTGTTTGTCAGTCTCTACCTCAACATGGAGGAGGCTGTTTGTCAGTCTCTACCTCAACATGGAGGAGGGCTGTTTGTCAGTCTCTACCTCAACATGGAGGAGGGCTGTTTGTCAGTCTCTACCTCAACATGGAGGAGGGCTGTTTGTCGGTCTCTACCTCAACATGGAGGAGGGCTGTTTGTCAGTCTCCCCCTCAACATGGAGGAGGGCTGTTTGTCAGTCTCTACCTCAACATGGAGGAGGGCTGTTTGTCAGTCTCCCCCTCAACATGGAGGAGGGCTGTTTGTCAGTCTCTACCTCAACATGGAGGAGGGCTGTTTGTCAGTCTCTACCTCAACATGGAGGAGCGCTGTTTGTCAGTCTCTACCTCAACATGGAGGAGGGCTGTTTGTCAGTCTCCCCCTCAACATGGAGGAGGGCTGTTTGTCAGTCTCTACCTCAACATGGAGGAGCGCTGTTTGTCAGTCTCTACCTCAACATGGAGGAGGGGCTGTTTGTCAGTCTCTACCTCAACAT
>CM059296.1:2570000-2602500 GCA_030340665.1 Neosalanx taihuensis
GTTTCAACGATGAAAGCCATGTTAGATAAAAGCTATCTTGTGGGTTCGCTTTTCTTTTCCCTCTCCTCCCTCTCGCTCCTTCAGGGATGCGTGCGCTTCCTGTGCTCGTACCGACAGATGAAGTCATTTCCTGTTTTGGTGCCCCTGGTCCCTACAAAGTTTGAATGCTTTTACTCCCAGTGGTGTCGTGGTCGTCAGAGGACAGAGAACTAACACCAGTGTTTTAGTCTATTTAATGTTGTGGTCTTTATGAAAGCTCTAATCTTAAAACTGTCGTGTTTTGGGATTGACCTGTAGGTTAAGTTGCTGTGGATACTGAGTCAGACGTGACTCATCGCACGCTCGTGTGTGAATGCGTCATATCTCTTCTTCCGGAGACATCTGGAACACTTCATGCTGCGACTGAAGGTCTCGTTCGGTTTGTGTATGAGGGTAACTGATGTCTCCTCTGGTGTCCTCAGGAAGCCAGCAGACCTGCAGAATCTGGCCCCGGGCACACACCCTCCATTCATCACCTTCAATGGGGAGGTCAAGACGGACGTCAACAAGATCGAGGAGTTTCTCGAGGACGTCCTCAGCCCACCCAAGTGAGCACCCCACCCATATAAGGACATGCCACACTGCACCCCCAACCCCCCTTAAGCACTGTGAGCTGGTTTGTGTGGATGTATCATCAGTGTGTGTGTGTGTGTGTGTAGGTTCACCAAGCTTGGTGCCAGGCACCCAGAGTCTAACACAGCAGGGATGGACATCTTTGCCAAGTTTTCAGCCTTCATCAAGAACTCCAAACCAGATGCCAACGAGGGTGAGCCTGCTGTCCAGTCGACCGTACTAACACACGCCACACACACACACACGTGTGCAGTGTACACACAGGTTGGATTTTATGGAGGACTGATACCTTTCTGTGTCAAGACTTCTGCTGTTGCCAAGTGACAAAGGGGCGGTTGGCTTGACACAGAAACACAGGGCTGTTGTTCTTCTGGGTGGCCTCTGTCTGTCGCCCATTCCTACTATCCTCCCCCTGCCTCTGTCTCCCTGCTGCTCTGCCTCTGTCTCCCTGCCTCTCTGTCTCCCTGCCTCTGTCCCCCTGCCTCTCTGTCTCCCTGCTGCTCTGCCTCTGTCTCCCTGCCTCTCTGTCTCCCTGCCTCTGTCTCCCTGCCTTTCTGTCCCACTGCCTCTCTGTCTCCCTGCCTCTCTGTCTCCCTGCATCTCTGTCTCCCTGCCTCTCTGTCTCCCTGCCTCTCTGTCTCCCTGCCTCCCTGCCTCTCTGTCTCCCTGCCTCTCTGTCTCCCTGCCTCTCTGTCCCCCTGCCTCCCTGCTCCCTGCCTCTGCCTCTGTCCCTGTGTCACCTGCCTGTGCTTTCTAGTAAACAAACTCCTTGAAACCGGTAGATAATGTTGGAATGGAGAAAGGGAGGAGTTGGATGGAAGCCCAAAGTCTGCTGCCCCTCCTGTGCAGGGATGGGTTTAATAACCCTAACAAGGCCTTCCACAGGATAAACAGCCGTATCCCATCCTGCAGATAAGATGAGGCATGGAAGATATGACAAGCATTCTCAGTTGATACACTTTGCACAAGACAGCAAATGACCAAAGTTGATAGATAGAGGCAGGAAGTCTCACATTATCTCTGAATGGCATGTCTATTGTGTTGAACTTTAACTGCAAATTGGTATTGAGGTGTATGATGTGACTGGGGGTGTTTTATGGCTGCTCTGCTCCCTGGGGCAATATTGACCCAGTGTGACAGGATAGTTACTGAATACCTCATGGGTCTGTGTCAATATGCTTCTTATGCGGAGCCTCATGTGAGAATGATAAGCATGTCTGAGCGTATTCTCATAACGTAAATTATATCTTTATCAGTCCCAGGCTTGAGTAACATGCCACAACATGACAACATGTAGGTTGGCAAAGTTGTCTCTAGACCTCTCTGGTTTGGTCACAGAATGAACGTTCTGCCCCCATGTGGCAGGCAGAAGAACAGCAGCTTGAAGGGCGTTTTCATCATGTGGTCCCGCCTTTTATTCAGTACCTCACTGCGTTTGGTTGTCTCAAATGTGCTTCACACAAGCTCCCCAAGACCCAGAGTGACATACCACAAGAGTTTTTTTAATGCCAAAATTAAGGAAATTGCACATTTAAATGCATATTTCTGAGCACCCTCTCCTTTTGTGAGTGTGTGTGTGCAGGTTTGGAACGAGGCCTCTTAAAGACACTCCAGAAGCTCGATGAGTACCTGCGTTCCCCGTTACCTGACGAGATCGACCACAACAGCATCGAAGACATCAAGGTGTCCTCACGCAACTTCCTGGACGGGGACGAGATGACGCTGGCCGACTGCAACCTGCTGCCCAAGCTCCACATCGTCAAGGTCGGCAACAACTGACACTGAAATCAAACGCGCCCTTTCTAAACAGGGGCGGAGCTAGTTCCCTCACCACAGAGGGGGTGGAGCCTTCTCAATAAGCCCTCTTATAAGGGTTAAGGGTCATTTTCCTTTCTGGGGGGGTTACTATGAAGTGAGTTTTTTTTTTTTAATGAATGTGTTGATGTAGGTGACTAATGTGACTGTCTCCAGGTGGTGGCCAAGAAGTACAGAGGCTTTGACATCCCCAAAGACATGACGGCCATCTGGAAGTACCTGAACATTGCCTACACGCGTGAGGAGTTCACCAACACCTGCCCCAGCGACAAGGAGATTGAGATCGCCTACGCAGATGTGGCCAAGAGGCTGGTCAAATAAGCCCCTGTTTCACTGCTAGGCCCCCTCTACCCCTACTGACCCCGCCCCCTCCTGACTCCACCCCCACTGACCCTGCCCCCTCCTGACTCCACCCCCACTGACCCCGCCCCCTCCTGACTCCACCCCCACTGACCCTGACCCCGCCCCCTCCTGACTCTACCCCTACTGACCCCTACCACTCCTGACTCCATCCCTTCTGACTCCACCCCCTCCTGACCCCACCCACTCCTGACTCCACCCCCTCATGACTCCACCCCTCCTGACTTCGCCCCCTCCTGACCCCGCCTCCTCCTGACTCCATCCCTTCTGACTCCACCCCCTCTTGACTCCACCCCCTCCTGACTCCATCCCTTCTGACTCCACCCCCTCTTGACTCCACCACCTCCTGACCCTTCCCACTCCTGACTCCACACCCTCTTGACTCCACCCCTCCGGACCCCGCCCCCTCCTGACCCCGCCCCCTCTTGACCCCGCCAACACAGAACCAGGACTGGTCCGACACGAGAAAGAAAACTATGGACTCCTTCTCTTCATGTAGCGATAAAGCTTATCTTTTTTTTTCTCCGTTTTTATGAAGAAGCTACTTGATGAAGGTCGCCGACGATCCATTTGTTAACTGTTTTTTTTTGTTTGTTTTGTTTTTGTGTTTATGGCGTCAGGGCAGCACTCGACTGGTGTGCCTCAGACAGGGCTGCCAGACACCAGAGTACTTATCAGTGTTGTGAGGGGCCGTTAACACAGTCCTAATGAAGTGACCTTCAATTTGACCAGTTTCCTGACGTATTTATGGTCACAAGCTGTTTTGTCTTTTTTTTCTTTTTTGGTCTGTTTAATATTGTCTCACTTGTTCTAAGCTTGCTCTGAAGGTTACTCTTTCCCCTTGGCTGAAGAAGTGTCTCAGACAGTGTTGAAAGGTTCAGTGTTCCTGGCGATCATCTCTGGAGGAAAAAAATAGTTCCTTCAAGTAGTTCAAACCCCGAGAGGCAGACAGTTGGCAATGTTATAGTTTCCTGTTGCTTTGTCCTAGAACATTGGAAAAACAAAGATGGCAGGCAAGGGAGTATTGAAGCCCTGAGTCCAGAATCTTGTCTATGATGAAGTACATGTAGCAAACGTGCTCCAGTTCAAAGTGAGCTTTAAGAACCAGACCTGGTGCATGATTTCAACTCAGGAAACTCAATGCAACCTGAGTTCTGTTCAATATTGGACCATACTGTGGCTTAGCGAATCAGGGAAACTGATATGAAAGATCCTGTATCCCTACATGACTCGTACTGTTTCATCACGATGCGATTGAAAAAGTCTCCACATGATCAGAAGAGAGTCTGAGACTTTTCCTTCGCCCGTAAATCATGAAGGAAGGTTGTCTTAGCTTAGCTCACCTGGTTCTGGTAGCAGTTTTAGCTTCTATAACGCCGCACTGACCAAAAAGGGCACATTAATCTGGTTTCACTGTGGATAGGAGGACTTTTCCTCCTATTTAAGAATGGAGACTAAACCACACACCTTCTTTCTGCCATAGAAGACAATGTGCACCAAGAAAGGTGAAACTAAAGATATTTATGACAACAACAAAAAAAGTGGAGGCATCAAATAGAATTTTGATTTCTGTCAGTATGTGAAAAGATTATAAAGGTAGCGAATGTACACTTATCGTAGTTCCATAAGTGCTTTAGCGTGGGTGAAGCTAAACCCATGCATGTTTTGTCCCAGAAAGGCCATCTTTTTCTGACATTTGTTTTGAAACAAATTTGATAAAAAGGAATTGTAAATATTTTGTTGGGATTGTTCAACGTGTACATTTTATACATCCATTAGTTTGATTTTATGGGGAAGACGGTCCTTTTCTAACCTGCTCCGGGTTTAATTCTTGAAGAAGATCCTCCTCTGGCCTTACCTAGTTTTCTTTTTGCTCAGATGGTTTTCAAATATTAGCATCTATGTCAAAATACAAAAAAATAATAAAGATTCTGGCGTTGACATGTTTTTTTCCGATTTTTTTTTTTACATATTAAATATTGAAAGCTGAAATGAAGCTCCTTCAGGCAGTTTGACTCTAGGCTCTAATTCTTGTGATATAAATGTCACGATCGTTGGTTATTGATGGAAAACAGAAGACTAGTTTGTTTGCAGTCTGACAACGCCCTGGAGTTTTCACCTGATGAGGCTGGTTAGCCTGGTCCTGATTCCCTTCTGTTCCCCTGCCTGCTCCCCTGGATGACGGCCTCCAATGCTGGACGCGTGGGTGGGTGATGTACAGCTTTGGGTGACCTCCAGATCGTTAAAGTATCGCCTTTCACTCCCAAACATTCTCCTCTCTCGGTGAAATAACATGGCTGCATATCTTCTCCTCGTTACTCTGAGAGGAAATCCACTCAGACGTAAACAGGTGTGCGATCGTGCGTGTGTGCAATGGTGCGTGTGTGTGTGTGTGTGAAGGACAAAGAAAACAATGTTGGCTATGGTTCAGACCACACACTCATTACAGACCAGGCGAGTGTATTAGTGTAATTGGGTAATGAGGGTGAAACTAGGAGAGGTGCTGTGTCTGACATAGTTTGGAGTCTTGCACAGCAACATACCAGCTGCACTGCATCAAAGTGACCAGCAGAGGGAGTCTTTCTGCATGGCCCCTCTACACGACAGTGGGTAGCTTTGCTACAAGGGACTCGAAAATATTGCATTATAAAAAATAGATATGTTTTTACAGTGTTTACATTGAAAGATTAATAGATTGATGATTCTACATTTGGACAGTTTGGACATTGTGTCTCAATTGAACCTTTTTCTTTTCAAATTCGATACAATAACAAAGATAATAAAAAAAAATTATATTTGATAATAACAGCTCTGTATCACCTGTATGATAAATGTTTTCTCAGCATGAGAACTTAATGTAAGTTGCCTATTTCATTTCACCTGTGTTGACTTGGGTATGAACTGAAGATACCCTTATTAATGTGCTAGGCATGAGCCCTTAACCTGGGCAGTACCAGTGCAGCAAGCACATTTTACAACACCCTTTTATACAGCTGGATAAATATTGATTCCATGAAAGTGCCTTGCTCTGAGGTACAGAGTGACGTCCCAACTGGGATTTAAACTTACAACCCTCAATTCGTGGGAGAAATTGTAACCTCACGTAAACCCTGGATGGTGATTGGTCACCGTGTGGTCATTACCCATATCTATTTGATTTATTTCTGTTGATAAACATGATTGTGATGTGCCTTTGTCAGATATATACGCACATAAATATTAGTCTCATAAACAATCGAGGTTGCATAAACAGAATTGAGTTAGTTCAGATTGAGAACACGCCAATTGTACACGCCTACGGTAAATTAATTGGAAGGCCCATGTAATTCATCTCAGGCTGTATCTTTGCAGGAGCACAGCCTGAAGGGGACCATTGCATTGAGTTAAAGGGAGACGGAATTAGTAACATTAACTTTTATGGATAAATATTATTTTCACCGTCGGCCTAGTTGCCAAGAGCTGTTCACAGTTTAGTGTTTGTGTTCCACTGTCTACCGTGCAAAGCAGGCTTCATAATTCACTACAGCCTGTATAATGGGTAAGTTTGCCCCACTGAAATAAACCAGTAACCTGCACTTCACACGCACCGACTCACCTGAGACCCAGACTGACGCTCCTGGCAGGAAGGTAAGAGGTGCATTGTTGTTTTTGGAACTTGACGGGGTTTAAACATTCCAGTCTGACTACAGAACTGTACATGTCAGTCTCCTAAGGCTTTCCTTGAAGTTCCTCTGCGCTTCAGAAGCATCGGGCTTTATTCAGAAAGTATGTTGGTATCCGACACGTCCCTTATATATAAAAAAAGAAACTAGCGTTTGCGACTCCGAGAAAGCGCCTGGGGTTTGACATGTTGATCCTTCAACAAAGTATGTTTTTCTTGCCAGCTTTATGATCATAAGAACCATGAATAGCTCTCTTATCTGTGAAGGGCACTTCTGCCTGCCGGTCTGGTATAATCTATTTAGCGGCCTTCTTCCCCGAACAGAACAGTGAAGCCTCCTGTCATAGAACCCCGTGAGGAAATGTCAATATTCTTCGTTAGAACCGACACGTACAATCACCAAATAGACCTACTGCATCTGGATGGTATAATAGTAAACCTATTTGACCTGTATAAATATATTTACATAATCTGCAGTCTGTTTAGTAAGCAAACATGTTTTCTGTCTTTTTGACAGTGAGTGAGATTTCTTTCCTTCCTTCCTTCCTTCCTGGCAGAATATCACTGCAAATGAGATGACACTAGTGAAGGGTACCATGCACATATGTTTACCAGTCACACAGTCTGTGGCATTGGAGCCTTCAGTGTAAACCAGCCTCCTCAGTCCTGTTCACAGAAGCAGCCCTCAGTGTAAACCAGCCTCCTCAGTCCATGTTCACAGGAGCATCAGAGCATTTGAAACGAGCCACAGTGGGTTCCTGTTTGTTTTAGCTCTCATTAAGATGTGGCAACAGTTGGATTGGTCTCCGGGGCTTGAGGGGTTTTGTGGTAGGGTGATAGGGGAGTGTGGTAGGGTGGTAGGGGAGTGTGGTAGGGTGATAGGGGAGTGTGGTAGGGTGGTAGGGGAGTGTGGTAGGGTGATAGGGGAGTGTGGTGGCCCCCTTAGGCTGCCCAGTGATCCGGAATCACCCCACCAGACCCTCCCCCCCCTCCCACCGAGCTCTACACCCCTCCACCCCAACCTCTTTACTCCCAAACTGCGGCAGGGCTGCGGTGACTGCGGCTCCTGGGTAGCAGGGAGGGAGCCCCCTGACTGGGGCAGGGAGACAGCCTGGGTGACCAACATGTTGTATGGTAGAACAGCCACTAGAGGGCGCTCGGTCACTGAAAGCAGAGGAGCAAGCCCTATCCAGCTGCTAGGGAGTATTCCACCAGGAGATCAGACGGTGTTCTTATCTCCTTAATATGGTCAGCACTTAGGCAGAAAGTGTGTGTGTGTGTGTGAGTGAACAACAGAGAATGGAGAAGAAAATGAGGAGCTTTAATATAGACATACATCGATGGTGAATCAAAGATTCAGTTTAGCCTTAAAGTCTTCATCCACTCTGGTTGACTGTTAACAAATAGTAAATATCTTCAACAACAAACAAAAAAAACCTGAATGTTTTCCATCCAATTCTGTGACATACCTGACTGTCTTCTTTTAATACAGTACATCTGTGGAGCCATTTGTCTGGTTTTGTTTTCTCTCTTTTTTTCCTCCCAGAGTACAATAGAAGTCTGTTTTATTTTGTCTGTGACGAAAAACTATTAGACATAAAAGACTTTCTCTGTCAGCACGCTTCCCCCTCCCCCCCCCCCCCCCCCCAACCCCCACACTCACTAGAAGATTTACCTTGCAGTTTATGTGTGGTGTTAGTTTGTCAAAGCCTTTGGGGCATATCTGTCTGGTATGTGGCAAATGATTGTGTGTGTGTGCGCACATGTTAGTGCGTGGGGTGTTTGTGTGTATCCATTTACCCCGGTAGACAGTCATGTTGTTCTTTGGACAAAAGAATCCGGAAATGCATGTCTGTAGGGCCAACTGATAATTTTGTGTGTGTGCCGTGCGCTCATTCGTACGTGTGTGTCTTTGTACTAAAGTGAACTAGCAGGTTCCCCTTCCAGACCCGTGGCACATTCGGAGGGGGAACAGAGGACTTTGAAGTTTGGGGTCTGCCATCCATCTCCAGCTCACTGGCTTTCATTTCACGCCAGCTTCTGCAGAGGCCAGGGTCTATTAAAGACAAACGCACGGCTCGGGGCCCCTCCCCGGCATCGCCTCCACGGTGAAACTGCAACCGCGGTGCTGCCACACGCCACTGTCTCCGGGAGACGACACCAAACAGGCAGAGCAGGAGGGGTAGCACGAGGAGAGGAAGTGGCTCGCAGCGTAGGGCAGGAGGAGAGATGAGAGAACATCCATCCTCAGTACGGTTCAGTCGAGCGGTCGTATTGTTCAGCCTTCTCCAGTGATGGAGGAGCAGACTTTAACCACAGCCAGCCTGTGATGTTCTAAAAGGAGAAGCTGTGATCTTGTTTCTCTGGAGGGCAGGTGCTCCTCCTCCCACCGGCCTCTCTGTTCTCTGATCTGAGGTGTCTCCTTTACTCGCCAGGAGCCATAATGGACGCCTTCGCGTTCAGAATTAACACTGAAGCACAAAGGAGCACTAGAAGGAGGAAACTCCTATCGATTAGCGTCTGCTGTCTCTCCCTATATAGCCGATGTACAGGACCCGCTTGTGTCTGAGACAAGGCCCCTCTGGCCTAATGGCTCCTCCATTAGCCCTGAGCACATGGTTTAAGTAAGTAACAGACTAGCCGTGTCGGAATGCTTTAAGCATTAATAAGACGCCATGTTACTCTTTACAGTATTACGTCAGGATGTCGACTCTCCAGGAATTAGCCAGCATCCCAAATGCCAGACCTTCCACAAAGCCCTGGATTAGCTCCTGTCTTTGTACCCAGGGAGCTGCCTTGGGTTGTGGCTGGGCTCAGCGCGTCTACGGGGTAATCTCCTTGGACGTGTCGCCGTAAATGTTCTGCAACAGCAAGAGTAGGAGGATCGAACAATGGTGCGGTTCAGTTCCGTTTACGACAAGGGCGTTGAGGGGCCTGCTGCACAGAGAGAGAGAGGGGCTCATCTGGAACTGGGGGTCTTTAGTACATTGTTGGGTGGATGTTAGACGGTACCAGAACCCCCGAACAGAACCGCAGGTCTGGCTGGGCTTGAAAGGCAAAAGGCAGGGTGGGTTTTAGAGGAGTCAGGTTGAGGTTTTTGTTGTCCGCTTCCAGTCTGGTTCTCCTTGCACAGGCCAGAGAGAAGAGGAGGACATCTTGTTTTTATAAAAGTTGTTTATCAGGAGTGAGGGCTCCCTCTCGGTTGAGGCACTAGGCACTGTGGCCTACACTGTTTCGAATCACCGCGATTACTGGGTAAATCTGGCTTTGATGGTACGTTCTGCCAATAGGTTGAGGGCAGACACACACACACACACACAAGACACCTGAACCACTGTCCTAATGTGACTATATGGAGGCCCTTCCTTCATGGTCCATCAGTCAGCGTTGAGTGAAGGTGTGAGTGGAGGCGTCCAGACCTCCTGTTAGGCTTTGCTTGTCCTGTGTGACGGTATTTTTCCATGAAGACCTCTGTCGCTTGCTGGGAAAGTGTGTGTGTGTGTGTGTGTGTGTACACGTGCACGCAATTAATACTTGTTTGTGTGTGTGTGCCTGCACAAATGCATGCGTGTGGGTGTGAACTGATGTTTGTGTGTGTGAGTGTGTGTCTTTTTTGGAAGATGTCCTGTGTTCTCTCCATCCCAGCGCTCAGGAGACCCACTGAGCTACGGAAGCCTCTTGGGTCCATTTCCCCTGTAGCTGGACCACACGCTCCATTCCCCAGCGACAAGTTGGAAACCATTCTGTTTTTTTCCAGCGTTCATAAAAAGCAGAGCCTCCACGCCTCCGTTCTGCTCTATCCATCCCATAATAAATGGCTCTGCTGGCCTTGGCCCCGGCCCTCTCCACAATGGTCCTCTCTGGGTTGCTGCTGGTTACAGTAAAAATCAGCACCTCCTCTCCCCCAGACCGAGGAGGCGTCAGCGTGCGGATCGAGTTTCCCCCGCACGCTCCACGGTGTCTGCTCACTCATCAGGAAGGACACACACGGGTGTGTGTGTGTGTGTGTATCAATCTCTGTCTGTCTCTCTCTCGCTCTCTCTGTCTCTTTTTCTCCCTCTCTTTCTCTCTCACTGTCTGTCTCTCTCTGTCGGTCTCTGTCTCTGTCTCCTTCTCTCAGTCTCCCTCTCTCTCTCCCTCTTTCTCTGTCTGTCTCTCTCTCTCTTCCTCTCTCTCTGTCTGTCTGCATGTTTGTTGACATGTGCATGCAGGAGCTGTGTGAGGCTGGCTGAGGGGAGTGTCTGAGGGCTGCACTGACAGAGGCTGAGCAGACGGCCTCTTCAGCCCCTCTGACTGGCTGACTGGGGGACGTGTGTATGTGGACAGGGTGTGTTCTGCTGCTAGCCACACACTCCACACACAGCACTACACTTCAGCAGCCAGCTCTCCATTCACCCAGCATTCCCCTTTATCATGGAGTTTCTACATCCCATCAAACTGCAGCCAGTCCACCCACCTGTGTCCCACCCTCCCCTCCCTCACCACTACAGGCAGCACCGCCCCCCCCCCCCACCCCCTCCTGATGCGCCTGGCTCGCCTCGGCACATTTACCATTCTGACTGCTGATTGGCTAACAGGCCCCAGTCTGACAGCAACAGAAAACAATAGCAGGCCCAAACAATGAGCTGGCTGATGATCACTAGATCTGCCTGCTCAACCTTCCCCAGACGCTACGTCTTATTTCCTGTTTGATTACTCATGCCTGCCTGCCTCACGAGCTGAAACTCATACTACTCTCCCTGACTGTCTTTCAGAGAACTGACAAAGAATAGACTTTTTGTCAGTGGCTGGTTTTGATTTAGGAGGACTGGAAGGCTTTTGTGATAATGTCGCAAGACATGGGCTTAGAGGGTGTGATTTGTGTGTGTCTGTGTGTACGTGTGTGTGTTTGTGTGTGTGTGTGTGTCGGATAAGTAGGGACAGAGCAGTCTTCAGTCACTGACATAAACTTGGCCAGACATGTTAGTGTAGGTGTGTATTCATGCGTGTGTCTGTTTGTGTGGGAGTCGGTTGCTGTGTGACTTTATTTCCGTTCTCACCGATGACCTTCCAGGCTTTACCCATAAACAGCCTTTAAACGGGGGACTGGTAGCCCTGGCATGGAGGACCAGGCTGCCCTGCCACTCAAGCATGCCCCTCGCCTGCAGCAGGGCGCCTCTGCGCCCCCTCAGATCTCTGCCTCCAGGCCGGAGGTAGGAAATCAAACCAATTAACGTTGTATTTAAAGAAAATTGAAGCGCGCCCGGAAAATCGTTTTTTTCTCTCTCTCTCCAAAACCCACTAAATCCAGAACTGCAGAGCCAGTCCTGAGCAAAATATGGAGGTGCAGAGGGGGTCTTTTTAGGGGCGAACAGAGGTGGATAAAGATGTCTGGTGTATGCTGTAGGCAATGTGGCACTTAGAAATGTAGATGTGTTGTTCAAACCTTTTTAGATCAAAATAAAAATGTCTCTCTCTAGTTTTATTGTTGAAAAGCATTATGGTTTATGACAGTTTTTTTTAACTGGCTAAACTTGACTAAATGTGTGCTGATCGTGGTTTTATACTCAGGTTCTGGTTCAGGTCCAGGTCCTGAGAGCCTGTGTCCTGCTGGGAGGTTTGGCTCAGTGTTCAGCAGAGCCAGACAAGCAGCAGCACCTCATAATATGTGTGTGTGTGTGTGTGGGTTAGCCAACACACTGGGGCCAAGTCTTCTCATGGTCTGCTGTGTAAGCCCATGGTAATACAGAGGGCCTCTGAAAGCCCAGACACCTGTGTGTGTGTGTGTGTGTGTTTGTGTGTGTGTGTGTGTGTTTGTGTGTGTGTGTGTGTGTGTGTGTGTGTGTGTGTGTGGATGGTAATACAGCACTTTGAGAAAGTGACTTGTTGGCCTGAGAAGTTTCATTTTGACCAAGATCTAGAATCCGACATAATTGCCCCCCCACTCAGTCCAAGATTTTCTTACCTCTCTCTCTCTCTTTACCTATCTCTTTCTCTCCTCCTCTTTTCTTTCTCTCTTGTTCTTTTTTTCCTCTCTCTCTTTCTCTTTCCTCCACTCTCTGATCTTCTTCCTCACTGTCATCTTTTAGGAAAATCCCCTCATTATCCGTCCCTGAGTGTAAATGCTTCATTTTTTCCGTCCCCCCACAAGCACTCTTTGTTCCCTGTCCTGTCTGTTTGATCTCAACACTTAAAAGTAATTATTCCTAAATATGAATGCTTTCTAGCAGACGTCGCAGCGCTAACGCCATTTCATCTTTTCTTCATTTGCCTCATGGGCAAAAACAAAGGGGGGAAAGGTGTCTGGTGTCTGAAGATCACACACACACACACACACACACACACACACACACACACACAGTCACACACACACACAGATATATGCAGGAACACATTCACCTTCAGAAAGGAAAAAAGGTGTGTTGTAATCTGACCTTCCATTAAGCATGAAAATACAACAGTGTGTGGGCGGCGCCCCCTGAGGATGAGCACCGTCATCCTAGCCCGACCGTGGAACCATGGGAACTAAGTAAGGAGGCCGCAGGCTGCCAGACACGGGGGAGTGGTTTTTGCACGACGCACTACAGGCACAAGATCACAAGGCTACCTCCACACCACAAGAGGGGGGTGTGAGGCCCTACCCGTACCTGGAAAGAACACATTCGAGAACTGCTACGATGCGACGAAGGGCCGCCAACTGCAGGCGTCATTGTTCCGGAGAGCGACGAGGCGCCAACTGCAAACTGCAGTGTCTTCTGGAGGAGGACAAACACAGTGATGTTGTTGCTAACACTGAGGCTATAGGCCTTCATGTTTGGCTTTGTGGTTTGCCACTGTTTATACCAGCGTCTCTGTTGAAGCCTGTTTTATCTGTGGTGGACGATGGGTTTGGAATGAGTTATCTATGATGAATGAGGATCAGGGTCATTAGCCTGACAGGCCAGCCTCTAGCGGCATTCACAGTAGAGGAGAAGCTTATCCAATACATACGAACGACAGACTTGGCTCCAGACAGGATAGTCAGTAAGGTCTGAGCAGAATCAGGCTCTTCTGTAGATAACTGGCTTGTTGTTGCTCCCCCCCCACCCCCAGCGAACCTCCAGCGGGGGAAAAAGAAGGGGGACACGACTTTAACAAGGGCCACAATTTTCCCACGTGACCCAAAACAGACTTAAGCCATCATCATTTTCACTCTTGGCTTGTGCAAAAAAATACAATAAAAAAAGAAGCGATGGCGAGATAGTGCTGGATGGAACCAGAGAGAGAGAGAGAGAGAGAGAGAGGTTGGTGTATGTGAACTGCAAAGTGAGCGGGTTCCCTGATCCAACAGGAAGTGAACAGAGACCTGGGTCCACAGGGAACCTCATTTCCCCTTCTCGGCTCAATCCCCCCCCCCCCACCCTCCCCCCTTCCTCCTCTTCCCCCTCTTTTCTCCACTCTGGCATTGGGTGAGGAAGGCCCCCCAAAAGAGCTGCCTGGCACAGGCCCTTGTGTGTGTGAGAGAGGGGGAGAGAGAGGGTGAGAGAGGGTAAGAGAGGGTAAGAGAGGGGGAGTGTGTCTTAATTTCCTGTCGAATGATGCAAACTCTTGGTGTTCGTGGAGTCACGACATGTTATTGAGTTTTGCTCTGTGAGAAAAAGCGTCGAGCCTGTATTGATTCTCAAGGACGACCTTGTGGGAAACCTTACAGAGTATTAATGTTTTATGTGACCTTTCTGGGAAACATGTTTACGGCTTATCTTTTTCTGTGCATGTGTTGAGGTTTGTTCTGGCCAATACGCTGAACTGCATCAGCTGAAATGCTACATTTTGAGAGAAAAAAATTCCAAGTTTGAGAATTAAAAAATATGACCTCATTTTGTGACCTTTGTGATTTGATTTTCTCTCCGTGTCGAGACATTTTGCTTGTGTAGTTCATGAAGCCTAATGAAACGAAAAGCTTTTTATTCTGAATCTACGAAGCTGAGAGTAACAAGGATGGAGGGCAAATAACATCCACAGCGAAGTGTCCCAAACCAGTCTTGATGATTGGAGTCTAGATGTGGTTTTGGTCCTGCAAGTCCCCACAGCCATGACTGTTCTCTTGGTCTGAGGTAATTAAGGTCAGATTTCTCATCATGCATGGTAACATTGAAACAATTCTGCCTCATTCAGATTATTTCCACTAGTCATATTTTGTTTCCTTTTTCAAAGTGTGTCAACTCAAGAACCTAAAACTAGTTTTGTCGTTCAATCCTCAGTCGATTATCCTCCGTAATTCTGAGTGTGATAGAAACACAGTAAATAGTGCGTACAGATAGTGGGACTGTGCTTCTACCTGAATTCACAAATGCTGCTCTGTGTGGAAGAAGTTTGAAGGCTTATTTGGACATGAACTCCCAGACTTCCTCCACAGCTTTAATGGGGCCTTGTAGATCTTGTCTGATAATGGGACCATGGCTCTGTGAGTATATTCAGAGTGCTCCTGTGGGTAGAAGTTGAGGTTTGGCTCCTCTGAGAGGTGGTCCGCTGTGGGAACGGGCTGATTGAGAGGACCAGGGAGAGGAGAGGTCTCGGTAGAGTTCCCCCTCTCTGAGAAACTACCTTCACTTGGGTCCTCTCATCACCCCCTCTGTTCCTCTCGGTCTTTCTCACCCTCCGTGGTCTCTTTCATCTCTCCTTTCCTCATCTCTGTCTCCATCCCTTCTCCTTTCTCACTGTCCTTCCACTCTCTTTTTTTTCTCTCTTCCTCTTCCACTCCTTTCTTCTCTCTGTCTCCTTATCATTGTGACAGCATTGGGTCCTCGGAGTGAGAATGGTTGCATCACAACTTCCTACCCCCTGGCCTCTTCCCCCCCCCCCCCCCCCCCCCCCCCCCCCCCCCCCCTTGATCCATCCATCTGTGGGAACCCTGATTTTGGACGTCAGCATTTCCCACCACCACTAACAGCTCAGTTAGAAAATAGACCATCTTGTACACAAAAGCCAGGAACCCAGATCAGCCCGCTCTGAGGCCGCCCCTTCTCACGGGGTTCTGGGAGGCCGGGTCAGGGACTCCGGAGCCCGGCCTAATGGGTTTCGTATGCAGGTACTGCTCCAGCCGGCCCGGCTGAGGCAACACGGGATATCGTGTCCATGAGAAATAAGAGGGTTTTAATGATCCTGCACTTTCACCAACATGCCCCCCCCCCCCTTTTTTCTACATTTTTATTGCTCTCAGTTCATTTCTCTCCAGTTTGAATTACTTGAGATGGGTGTCCCCATCTGGAAAATAAGCTATGTTTCATGGTTTATTGTTGTTGTCTTTTAAAACTATAAATAAGGGTGGACAGGGAGAAGTACAGTGACCAGATAGATATGTAATACTTAAATGCGGTGGGATTATTCAAGGACACTTAAGAAGTAGTTATCACAGGTGTGGTTACCTTGGGAAACACCTGCCTACAGTTGTACCTTATGATTGATTGTGTAAAAACCGAGCACACACTGTACATCCTGTCAACCTGGAAAAGCATAAATCAAGCTTTGCACTCTAATCCAAGTCATCAGAGCTGCGTGGGTGTGTGTACATACATTAGCGTGAAGCCATGGTTTTTCTTATAGTGTGTGTGATTTTCAGCTACAAGAAGTTTACAAGAAGTTTTTTTTGGAAGAGCAACAACAGGAAATGTGGGGAGAGTCTCCATATAAAAAAGCTTTTCTGCTTTCCGCATGTGAAGCACACGGACACAGTGTCACCGAGCGTGTGGAGACGGACGTAAAGTTCCCCAGAGCTGGGCCTAATTGAACGCTTCTTATCTTCTCATTGTGTTTCCTGAGTTGTGGGGTGGGAGGGTGGGGGGGGGGGACCTTGTTGCGTTTGGGAAGCGACGAAAGGAAAGGGGAGGGGATCGTTTGAGAGGGATCTGTCATACAGGGCGCTGAGGCCTGGCTTGCTCTCTCAGAGGATCCCGCCCTGTGAGAGATCTGTCAGCAGGAATTCTGTCTCTGCGCGTGTGGGGTTTTCTTTGTATCTGAATGCCTGGTGGGTGTGTGCTTGTTTGTTGGAGTTGATCTGTGTCTTGTCTGTTGCTGCGTGCGTGTGTGTGTGTGTTGGGGGGGGTGGGAGGCGGGGCAGGGATGCTTTGAGTGTTCATAGTTAATTGAATGCAGTGAGTATGTAGCCAGTCTGCTTTGTAGTCCTGCCAACACTGTCCCCACAGAAGTCTCGACAGAGACTCCCAGCTAGACCCATACTGTGAAAAGAAAGAAGAGAAGGAGGAAGAGAAGAAAAGAGGGAATGGAAGAGATAGGGAAGGGAGAGAAGGGCTTCTTAAAAAATGAGAATGTGACTTGGTAGCAGAGCAGGAGAGGAACGCCAGCCTGGTAGAAGTGAGAGACTTTTTTTTGGTGGAATTGGAACAGGTGGGATTAGTTGAAGAGTGAGGGATTGTGAGTATTGTATTTCAGGTTAACCACATGAGTCATCTGAAATCAGACCACCCTACGAGGGAGTCTCTCTCAAGTGTTTAATCCTGTGGCCGGGCCTCAAATGTGCCAATTAGGTGCCATCAGCGCAGCATAAATTAATGCACAGACCTCAGAGTGTAAATGAACCCCATGACATTCCTAACTTTATTCCTTCCCCCCCCTCGTCTATTGTTTTTTAACAAGTGACGACTTGCCAGTGTGGTTTTTGCTCGCTGCCAGGGCGGTGTTGGATTCCTGAGCCCGACTGTATTCAGGCCCTGAGTACCTGCATGTTGACAGGTTTGGCATTTGCGAGGAGTTGAGTATTGTGGGTAATTTGCTAGCGAGAGGCGTTCTGATGGGAGACCGGGGGGCTAATTAAGAGAGAGGATTATGGGTAAGGAACCGCCGATGAGGTGACGAGACAAGACTCACAGCAGCTCACGGTATCCATGGTATTTACGAGGTAGGATTCCTTACATGGCACCAGAGGAGAATATCATTAACTGGATCGGAATAAACCGGAACAGGATTCTTGAATGAGTTGTTTCAGTCATTTCTGTACCGATCAGCTGAGGTTGTAGAGTTTGTCTGCAGAGGAGAAGCGTGTGCACATGGAGACTTCACACTTTCTACACCCTCCTCACCTAACCATTAAACATCTTTACAGTCCAGACTTCAGAGTATTGAATATCCAATTAGAGAGTTCTATTCAAATGGATTTGTTATTGTAGAGAAGCCCATTTTGTTGTGGAATTCGTCATCAATGCTTTGGAATGTCTCTAAGGCATTTCTTAGATTCTGTATGTGCCTGTAAGGGCAGGTGTGGCTGGGAGGATGGCCATGCTTTGACGGCTTATTAATGAAATTAATTATGTTGCTGACTTTAGTTAAATCGTGTCACTTCACACTCATAATTAGATCTCGTTTACAATGTGACAATGAAACAGCAGTGTTATAAATAATAAACACAGCGATTGTGAGAGAAAAGTGTCTTTTTTAATTAAAACGATTAAAAACTACATTATCCGCACACTTTACAAGCACTTAATGGAGAGTTTTGAAGAATATTAAGTGGATGAAATTCTTAAATTAACATATCAGGTGTAGACATACATGCTTTGAGCATAAAGAAAAGAAAGCAAAATCATTTGACATTATGGTATAACAAAATGAACAGGAGCTTCTTTTAAAAGAAATGTTAAGAAAAAAAAAAAGAATAAAACTTAAGCCTTGTGCTTTTGCATCTGACATACAATAAAAAATACACAACCATTTTTTTCACAAGTTGCACAAGTTTTGTTTGACAGCCCATGACAATTTAGCTACCACAAAACATATCTTGTCACATAACAGAATCTAAACGTGATACTACAGGCGAGGTGAAAGTCTTTGGTTGTGATAAAGCCACATGTGCTTAAGGTACACATACGCTTCTTCTAGCTGCATGATTGTTACCCATAATAAATTGTTGTTCTCCCCAATAGACACAGTTGGGAAAATGAAAAGCATCCTTCTGCAGGAGATTAACAGTAACGTTTGATTGTCACAAATCAAATAAGGCGTAGGGGTCTACTTTAGCGCAACCTCCTTTTTTCCTGAGCGAAGATTCTTTCGAATATGTCAATTGTGTGACATTGTGGGGGGGGGGGGTTAATTGGCAAGGATCATTATGATTAAAACTTAAACCGTGTAACATATATGAGATCATCAACAGTGATATCCATCTTCTATTGTTAAACTATACATCCTTAAAGGCCCCATCCTCCATCCAATCTCTCGATAAAAGCTCTCAGTCCCGACATCTGACACCATGACAGCAGAGCTGGTGTACAGCTAGTCAGACGTATCAATCTTAGGTCAGGCCCGGAGCCACTGGCACTAATGACCAGTAAATTACAACAGAAAAGACAGAAATAATGACCATAAAGGCTTCAAAGATATCCACACAAAGAGTCTTGTGCACAACAAGGGCTCGTTTTTTTTTTTTTTTTTTGCTGTTGTTGCAAAGATAGCCCTTGGTGTTGGTAAGATAATCCTACTTTTTTGGGTGACCCCGCCTCCTCTCCCATCTCTTCATCCCTACCCTTGTCTTCCTCCAGGGGTGGAGGGATCAAGCGGGGGACAGCATGGGAAAGACCCTCAGGACAGTGGGAATGTGCACACTCACACCTGTGGCACAGGAATGTGTGTAGCTGATGCACGCCTGGATGAATTGTGTGTGTGTGTGTGTGTGTGGGGGGGGGGGGTTGTATTTGTTGCATAAATACACAATTGCCCATGAGAAATGTCTAAGCATAGTGCAAAAAGTTATAGACTTTGAATGCTGCTCAATAAGGTCATGGGAGGAGATGAAACTCCCCATCTAATTGGTGGAATCAATGTTGGGTGTGGTTCATAAGGAATAATGTAAAGGTTTTTTAGTGCATCAAAGCTACATTGGAATACAAAATAATAACATTACAAGTTTCTGTTTTTTTCATAATTTAGAAGCAATATATTACACAAATTCCAATTTATATTAGACAAACAAAATAGCTATCAAAAAAATAAAAGAGAAAAATTGTAAATGTTTTGGGCATAAGTGAACGTTTCCTCGAATTTGGCTCAAATAAATACAAAAAGTAAACCATATCATCCAGTTCAAACATACTATACTAAAACAATTTTGCAGAAGAAAATGTTCAAAATAACTGCAGTATATACCCAAGAAAACAGTCAAAATAACAATAACAAGAACAACAGGAGTCCAGAAAATGTTCCTGTTGAAAAACACCTCTACTTTAGTCTCTGACACTCTTCAAAATGTCCACCATTTTTCTACTGCATAGATACTAAATACATCAACGACAACCAGAGAGAGAAGCCTTTTCTTTTATACATCTGGGTTGAGTCAGATTTACAAGGTTCCTCACACGAAGGCGACATGTTGTTACTTTAAAATACGCGTCGCTCCTTGGGTTGTAACTCGGCAAAATCATACATTTGATTTAAGGCGATGCATTCGTGCTGCGAGAACCTCGATCTCCCTTCTGTATGGAGCAACGCTCTTGACACCCCCCCTCTCCCCCCCTTCCCCTCCCCCCACTCCCATGGTCACTGGTCAATCACAGGCAGTTCAGGTTACACAGTCAGTGGCTGTCGTCCAGGTAACACCCACAAACGTCTGTGTCACTTTGTCGCGAGGACGATGACGAGGCTAGTTTTGGTCTTGTCGGCTGATTGGTCAGGAATATCAACTGCATTTTCTGTTAATCAGCTGTACAAAAATCTGTTACATCGGGTTTTCCTTCCTCAAACGTCAGGTGTCTTTGGTGAAACGTTGTGTTCCTGCTTTTCAAACTATCCTGATATATTACTATGGCTTTGTAATTGTACCATAACTTCTATTTACAGATTGTACTCAGGTCTCTTGGGTTATTTCTGAAGAAGAATGCTATAGTCTATCAGTATGGCTTTCAGAGTCTCTAGAAGAGTATATTCCCTGCCACAGGCAGTGCAGGAGATACCCAAGGCTTACAAAAGAAATGGCAGACAGTAAACGTCTTTTGGTAGGAGGCTATAAAGCAAATTGCCGGACGTAAAAAGACAAACATGCAGCATTTTTGTTTCTATTTTCATGAATCTTTTTGTTAATTCCTTCTTTCCTGGTACGCTCTCTCTCTCTCTCCCTCTCCTCTCTGCGTTTCCCCGTGGTCTAGCTGCCAGACAGTCAGTAGGGCCTCCAGACAGACTCGTCCATGCGGCCAGATGCGCTCATGGCCGTTGGGGAGTTGCTGTGGCTGCCGTCCGCCTCCACACCCTCGCTCTGGTTGCCGAGGCCTGGGTTCATCAGGCTGTTGCCTCCGGCCGTGGCCACTGGCCCCGAACACGAGAGCAGGCGGGTGGGGGAACGCTCGCCCCCGGTCCCCCCCGGAGCCACCATACTGAACTGGTAAGAGCCGGAGCCAGTGCCGTAGTACAGGTGGTAGGGCGAAGTGTTGGACTGGAAGTGGCTGCTCTGGTTCTGGTTCCCAGGGTACGGCGGGGGCAAGTAGGTGTGGTAGCGGGAGGAGGCCGACATGCCTGTCACGCTCAGACCACCGATGCCGGTGGTGGACGGGTTGGCAGAGTAGGTGAAGGCCCCGGGGTAGTGCATGCGGGGGTCTGAGAAGCGGGGGTCCGTCAGCGGGGACAGGGAGGGGAAGGTGCTCCTCTGGGGAAACAGATCGGGGGTTCCTACACAGAACGAGAGAAACAGATTGATTAAGAGTGCAGTTGGTCACACTGAACCCACCAATGAACACTCTGATTCCAGGAGTCTAAGTAAGGCTTTAAATTGGGGTCCGAAAGTCCTTTAATTCCCCTGTAACGAAACAAGCAGCGACACCTACTCCTCCCTGAGGCTCTGTGCTGACCTCAGGTGTCTTGAGATGTCCCTAGCCTTGGTCAAACTCCCTCCAAGTAATGAACTGAGACATTTTTTGGTCAGTAACAGTCATCAAGCACTGACAGTACATCAGCCCACAGCTCTGCTCAACTAGAGTGGAGTTATACGAACTCCCTGTTGGCCCAAGCCTTCCAGCCACCTCTGCAGAAAGAGCCCCAACGTACAATATTCAGGGATTTTTTTCCCCTCATTGGAATGAAAGGGAGGCATTGTCATAGTCTAGGGATGCTTTGTGTACACAGTGACAGCTTGTTTGGCTGTTGTATAACTGCCTATAAATCCCACCAAGAGGGTAGGAGCAGGAAGTGATAGAGCACAGTGTCACAATCAGGAGAGAGAGAGGGAGCGATGAAAAGAATGTGAGCGACCAAGGAAACAGAGCTTGAGAGACGATAAAAAGAATAATAAAGAATGAAGAGGAAAACGAATGGAGTGTGTCTTATATATGTGATATGTGCATGAGTGAAAGGCACATTGTCCGAATGTTCCAAGCCTGTCAGTATTAACCTGTCTGGAAGGGTAATCTCACAGGTAATGCACTAAACCCAGCTGTTTTGACTTAGATTTCACTGCACACATTCCCTAATTTATTCGAACAAAGAGGAAATGGGAATGTCGCTCCGGGGTTTGACTCTGACTCCGTTTCCTTCTTGGAGACGTTGGGCCGGTCGTTACTGTCACTAACGTATTTCCTTGAACCGAGCAACACACCTCCCAGCAGGTTCAGAACCACGGCATACTAGCATGCAGACAAGGCTGCTGTTGACTGCTAGCATGCAGACAAGGCTGCTGCTGACTGCTAGCATGCAGACAAGGCTGCAGCTGACTGCTAGCATGCAGACAAGGCTGCTGTTGACTGCTAGCATGCAGACAAGGCTGCTGCTGACTGCTAGCATGCAGACAAGGCTGCAGCTGACTGCTAGCATGCAGACAGGGCTGCTGTTGACTGCTAGCATGCACACAGGGCTGCTGCTGACTGCTAGCATGCAGACAATGCTGCTGTTGACTGCTAGCATGCAGACAATGCTGCTGTTGACTGCTAGCATGCAGACATGGCTGCTGCTGACTGCTAGCATGCACACAGGGCTGCTGCTGACTGCTAGCATGCAGACAAGGCTGCTGTTGACTGCTAGCATGCACACAGGGCTGCTGCTGACTGCTAGCATGCAGACAAGGCTGCTGTTGACTGCTAGCATGCAGACAAGGCTGCTGCTGACTGCTAGCATGCAGACAAGGCTGCTGCTGACTGCTAGCATGCAGACAATGCTGCTGTTGACTGCTAGCATGCAGACAATGCTGCTGTTGACTGCTAGCATGCAGACAATGCTGCTGTTGACTGCTAGCATGCAGACAATGCTGCTGTTGACTGCTAGCATGCAGACATGGCTGCTGCTGACTGCTAGCATGCAGACAAGGCTGCTGTTGACTGCTAGCATGCACACAGGGCTGCTGCTGACTGCTAGCATGCACACAGGGCTGCTGCTGACTGCTAGCATGCAGACAAGGCTGCTGCTGACTGCTAGCATGCAGACATGGCTGCTGCTGACTGCTAGCATGCAGACAATGCTGCTGTTGACTGCTAGCATGCAGACAAGGCTGCTGCTGACTGCTAGCATGCAGACAAGGCTGCAGCTGACTGCTAGCATGCAGACAAGGCTGCTGCTGACTGCTAGCATGCAGAAAAGGCTGCTGCTGACTGCTAGCATGCAGACATGGCTGCTGTTAACTGCTAGCATGCAGACATGGCTGCTGCTGACATGCTAGCAGACCCACCAGGGCAATAGGAGTGTGTTTCTTCCCCCCTGTGTTCCTCAGCTGAGGGGCTGGTCTGGCCAGCTGCTGCATGCTGCCACCTACTGTAGGACTCAGCTGCTACAAAGAGACAAACAAGGACACGGATGGAGCCGCTGAACCAGGAAGTCTGTCTGACAAGGCCTTAGGTGTCCAATCAAGTCTGTACGAAAATAAACCAAGCTGTAAGCAGTCTGAACAAGTCGTAAAACGTATCATTATTTCTAATGTTTCAGGCCTGCGTTAATAGTTGTTTCATTAGGCCTATCCTGCTACACCAACAGGAGTTGCTCCTTGGCAGATGTCCAGGTTGCTAAGTTAGCTCCAGGGTGCTGCACTCTCAGGTATTTCACTTTACAGCAGATGTTGACTGTTTCCTGTCATCTTCAATAATTGGCAATCAGCCCTGTCTGACATTGCATGCAAGTCTTATGCTTTACTTTTATAAAATGGTTAAAAAATTCAGGCCTGTTAGACGTAACGCTGCTTTCGCTGTCGGCCTCCATGTTGTCTTTAAAGTGAATCAGTGTGTGACTGTACAGAACGTGCTCACATGAGGTTTCCAGAGCAGGGCTGAGCACTATCTTACAGGCCCACATCAGCTTTCCTTTAATATCTGTTTCCTTATGGTGGTTCATCACTACTAATAGAGCCTCTTCTTTGTTGGGGCTGCTAGCACAGCCTTATCTGTGGTCCTGCCTCTGGTTTGAACATGTACTGGTTGTCTTTGTCGGTCTGAGGCAGCAGGGTGTGCTCACTCAGGGGCAGGAGAGGTGCAGGAGAGAGGCAGAAGAGGGGCAGGAGAGGGGCAGGAGAGGGGCAGGAGAGGGGCAGGAGAGAGGCAGAAGAGGGGCAGGAGAGGGGCAGGAGAGAGGCAGGAGAGAGGCAGAAGAGGGGCAGGAGAGGGGCAGGAGAGGTGCAGGAGAGAGGCAGAAGAGGGGCAGGAGAGGGGCAGGAGAGGTGCAGGAGAGAGGCAGAAGAGGGGCAGGACAGGGGCAGGAGAGGGGCAGGACAGGGGCAGGAGAGGGGCAGGACAGGGGCAGGAGAGGGGCAGGAGAGGGGCAATAGACAGGCAGGAGAGGGGCAGGAGAGGGGCAGGACAGGGGCAGGAGAGGGGCAGGAGAGGGGCAGGAGAGGGGCAGGAGAGAGGCAGGGCAGGGGCAGGAGAGGGGCAGGAGAGGGGCAGGAGAGAGGCAGGAGAGAGGCAGAAGAGGGGCAGGACAGGGGCAGGAGAGGGGCAGGACAGGGGCAGGAGAGGGGCAGGAGAGGGGCAGGACAGGGGCAGGAGAGGGGCAGGAGAGGGGCAATAGACAGGCAGGAGATGGGCAGGAGAGGGGCAGGACAGGGGCAGGACAGGGGCAGGAGAGGGGCAGGGCAGGGGCAGGAGAGGGGCAGGAGAGAGGCAGGAGAGAGGCAGGAGAGGGGCAGGACAGGGGCAGGAGAGGGGCAGGAGAGGGGCAGGAGAGGGGCAGATGAGGGGCAGGAGAGGGGCAGGAGAGGGGCAGGACAGGGGCAGGAGAGGGGCAGATGAGGGGCAGGACAGGGGCAGGAGAGGGGCAGGGCAGCGGCAGGAGAGGGGCAGGAGAGGGGCAGGAGAGGGGCAGGAGAGGGGCAGGACAGGGGCAGGAGAGGGGCAGATGAGGGGCAGGACAGGGGCAGGAGAGGGGCAGGGCAGGGGCAGGAGAGGGGCAGGAGAGGGGCAGGGCAGGGGCAGGAGAGGGGCAAGGTGGCCTGTAGTATGGGTAGTATGTTTGCTGTGGTATTTGTCGTATTTGTATGTCCTGGTCTGTGCATCAGGAGCTTAAATTAATACAGAGATCCACAGATGTGACGACGCCTCGGCACCTGCTGCTTGTAAACACACACACACACACACCTGTCCAGGGTCCAGATTGTTGCAGATCTGACTTCTCTGCATTTGCCTAAAATGTGGATTTGGATGGCAGAGAAAAGGCAGCCTGTATTGGGGAAACGGCAAGCACTTGCACGCCACTGAACCCTGAGGGGGGGGGGGGGGGGGGGCGGATGGTGAACTAGCGTGCCACAGTCTTGTTGAAAATGTATTTCCCCTACGTCTGGAGAACTCGGTCCATTTTCAGATGTAAAAAAAAAAAAGGAAAGTAAGGAATCAGTTCCTTTGCAATTTCCATGGCCCCTGCTATGCACCCCCCCACCCCCCTCCCTTTTCAAGAACATATTTCTGTAGTTTGAATTCTCTTCTTTTTCGGATAAGATGGGAGGGGGTTAGAAGGGGGTTTGGGGGGGTTAGAAGGGGTTTGGGGAGGGGGGGGGGGGGTTAGAAGGGGGTGCTGTTTCTTTTTCCAGTCTACCAGGCATCCGAGTCAGGCGGCATATCTGATTTCACGCAAAGAAAATCCAAGCCTTCAGCTGCTGTTGATTCGGGAGAAGTGGAGTCGGCCCACTAATTCCTACCGCACTCCCAAAAAGCCTTTGCTCTCTCCACCCTTCCCTCCCTCGCCTTCTCTTTCTCTCTCTCTTTACTAAACATAGGCTGCAGGGTGGAGCAGGGAGGGGAGGTGAGGGGGTGGGGGGTGGGGGGGGGGGAGGGCTGGGCTTGGGGTGGGGTGGGGTGGGGGGGCGCCTGATGATTCTGGCGGCTGCCGCCAGTGGCCCTCCGAGCGCGCACACACACACACACACACACTCCATTTAATTGTGGCGGGTTGGAAACGCGTTTGCTTAACTGTGGCGGGAGGACAGACTCCTGCGTTCCGTCAGAGCAAAGCGAACTGGACACTTATCACAGCGCTGTAATGAGGCTTATACTGCGTCGCCACCTTGGCCACGCGCCAGAGGGCCCCTCCCCCACCGCTACCACCCCCCCCACCACCCACTGCTAACCCTCCGACGCTCTGCAGCCCCCTCTGGAGGACAGGGCTAGACGAGCCAACTGCTCCCTCACGTGACCGCACTGCTGGAATCCCTATTTCCCCCCTCAAGCATACTCTCCCTCCCTGTCAGGTTACCAGCTTGTGGCCTGCCTGGTACTCATGGCTTGCAGTAGCCCCCTGTGCCCAGTCACCACACATGATCTCCATTAGGCTCTGCTGAAGTGTGCTGGGTAAACAGCAGGGACAGGAGAAGCCCCCCCCCCCACCTCCCCCCCCCCCCCTCCCCCCCGAGGGGGCGAGCTGGCACCGGCCGCCCTCTGTGATGTTCCTCGCTGTGAAGGGTGGCAAGGAATCAGGGCTTTTATTGAGAACACAGTGTTCTAGCTCTTTCCTCTCCTCCGTCTTCCCCTCCCTTCCCCCCCCCCTGCTCTCTCACTCTCTCACTCTCTCACTTTAGCTGTGTCGCACTGCAGGGTAAAAAGCGTCCTCTTTTCCTCTCTGTCTTTCTCTCTGTCTGTCTGTCTGTGTGTCTCTCTCTCTGTCTCTCTCTCCCTCTGTCTCTGTCTGTCTCTCTCTCCCTCTCTCCGTCTGTCTCTCTCTCCCTCTCTCTCTCTCTCTCTCTCTCTGGTCCACTAGTCCACAGTGAAGCGTGTAACCCAGATAGATCTGGAGGTTTTCCTCATTTGGTTAAGGGTGAAACTGATTTTGGTTGTAAACATGAGGGGCGCGCCGTGGCCATGTGTGTGTGCGGAGGATTAGGCGGAGGAGGGGGGGTTTGGGGGGGGGGGCGGGGGCGTTGGAGGGGATGCAAATGCAGGCGCTCACCTGTTAAATGTTTACTCTGGCTGGATGCAAACTGATATGGAATGGTGTTCCATGCAAATGACTGGAGGGGACTTGGGGGGGCAGGGGGGTGAGGGGGGGTGGGGGGGTGTCCTGCTCCGAGCGAGGCCTGGTGAGGGAGGGCCACACACCTCATCTCACATATCGAACACCTCAGACCTCAGCATGAAAATAAAAGGCAATGTTCCACCGCTCTGTTTTTGAAGACAAAAACTAGATACTTCATTTCACCAATAAAAGTCTCTATGAATGAGAACTTTGGAAGACTTTTATTTTGAAGAGGAGGGTCAGGACTCAGGAGTGAGATTGGTCACCATGTGGATGATCCCCCTCGTCCCACCAGCTGATGAATCAAAGACCCAAATCAACACGGATGGTGTTTGTGTAAGCAGCTTGGCTTTGGCCAGTCCTGAGTCGTATCTCATGCAAATAACCGTGACCTGACCGTGGTTTCTAAGACATTGTAAACCTGCGCGGTCACCATGCACACAGCTCCCCACTATCAGCACCGCCCAGAGGGACTTTGCATGGGCCCTGTCTTTCCCTGGCAAACACAAGCATAGGCAACGCGTTAGTGATGACAAAGATGGGATTTTCCTAATGCGCCAACGAACTTTGGGATGAATCTATTTTTATTTGTTAACTAAATAGTTATTTGTTAATTAAGTGTGACTATGAAACCCAGAGAGATTTTACACACTGTGAAGCTAGGAGGTACCTTGTGTAACTCGTGGTGTGCTCACAGATAGGACTGTACATATTCACCTTTGAGGTAATTTGGAGGTATTCTGGCCATTCTCTCTTTCTGTGTGGAAAATAGTTAAAAAAAATGTCCCCCTACTTGAAATTTCACCCCTCCCACTGATACCAATCAAATGTCAATCTAGCATTTTTCACACTGTGGTGAATATCTTGCTCTTCAGTGAATATCTGGCTGGCGGACATTTTGTCTGAGCAGTGTCATGAGTAAACATGTCAGACGGGTGTATTCTGCCTCCGCCCTCTCCTCAGAGCGCTGGGAGATGCAGTTTTTGGGAAACTGCCGTGATGTTTATGGAAATATTTAACACCCTGCTTATTGGCCGGAGGCAAACCGTTTTTCAAACACATGGGTGGAGAATGAGAATTCTTAGCAAGCCCAATAAATAAATCATCATTCTGTGTGTGTGTTTGTGTGTGTGTGTGTGTGTGTGTGTGTGTGTGTGTGTGTGTGTGTGTGTGTGTGTGTGTGTGTGTGTGTGTGTGTGTGTGTGTGTGTGTGTGTGTGTGTGAAAGACAGAGAGCAACGAGGGTGAGAACAAGTGAGTCAGTAGGTCTTCCGTATTGTGGGGGATTATGGGAAATGCGACAGCACGGCTGACTGGATTGCTAAATCATCAGGGATGGAAAAGAGAGAGGGAGAGGAAGGGTTTTCTCAGTATGATTGTCCAGCATGCAGAAGCCTGAAGGTCAAAGTACATTTTAAAAAGCGTGCTCTTGACGATGTCCCAATGTCGGGAACGCCCATTTGCACCTGAAATACCCGCTTCACCGCTCTACATTTAATCATTTAGCAGACGCTCTTATCTAGAGCGACTTACAGCAGGCACAGGGCCATTCCCCCTGAGGCAGGTGGGGTGAAGTGCCTTGCCCAAGGACACAATGTCATGTTGGAACGACCTGGGTGCAAACGAGGAAAATTCAGATTACTAGTCCGACACCTGACTCTCTGAGCACTCGGGTTCATTAGCGTCGTTGCTCTAGAGTCTAGACAGTTGCGCAGATGCACACATTGCTGTTTACCTAGCGTGAACTTGGCTGGGCTGGTGTGATGAACACTGGCCAAGTCTCTTCAATCTTCTCCTCTACACTTTTCATGTCTACTTTCTCAGTCTAGTAATTATGGCCGTATCTTCTGGTCGTCCCCACCCTCAGCAAGCTTGGGGTTATGATTAAGCCTGAGAAACTCAAAAACACTGCTTGGAAACCCCTTTTCCCATGCGCGCACACACACACACACACACAAGTTCACACATGTTGATGGTAACTCACACTCACATTTCAGGGTCATGTAAGTACAGATTGCGTTTAAGTTTCATTCCTGATTTTTCCGAGCCGAAGAGAGAGAAGCCAGGAAAGTTCGGCACAGAGTGAGGGAGGGGGGAGAGACACCAGCGAAGAGCTGGACGGGGTTCTGTGGGTGTGGGGGTGGGTGACCTACCTGACCAGGGTCGGAGGTCGTCCTCCACCTTGCAGGTCTTCAGAGTTGGGGTGTCCATCTGCTCCGACCACAGAGCTGCAACACACAGACACGCCCACTTGAGCCGCTTCTCTCACTGCAGAAATTGGCGCGTGTTCGTACACGTGTCCCAGCAAGTTTAGCAAACTATGTAACTGACTGGTAGGTAAATCGATGTTTGAAAAATACCAAGAAAAAGACGATTCTGGTGGTGGTGGTGGTGGGGGGGGGGGGGGGGGGGGGAGGGGGGATGATCAGTCAAGACCCAAGCTCTGTGTAAGTTGCGCTGCGGACGGTTTCCACAAGCCCTTCACCATTTCAGCACATGACAAACAGAAGCCAAGCGCCTTGTCAAAGGCATCGGCCATCTGGCTGGTCTGGAGTCCTGTCTAGCTGTGACAGCTCTGCCTCCACTGACCTGACAGGGAGGGGGGAGAGAGAGGGGGGGGGGGGTTCTCACAGGAGTGAGAGAGGTCTTGGGAAAACATGTCTGATGGGCAGAGAGGATATTTTGGGTCTTTTCAGGTGGGGCCTGGGGGCGGAGGGAGAGATGGAGGAGAGGAGGGGCTGGGGCAGAGGAGGCCAGGTGGGAGGGAGGGAGGGAGGGAGGGAGGGAGGGAGGGAGGGAGGGAGGGAGGGAGGGAGGGAGGGAGGGAGGGAGGGAGGGAGGGAGGGAGGGAGGGAGGGGGCAGGAGTACTGGCCCACCTTGTGAGACCCAGGTTCACACTCCACGGCCACACCACAGCAGGCTGACAATTTGACATGCAAATAGTGGCTGTTTGCTCCTGGTCTGAGACGCTGCACTTGTTACAAGCCAACCTGCATGAACCACTGTGAGCAGTGATGGCCTCATCACACATGCAAGCACATACACACACATACACACACTCAAACTGAAACCTTCCTTCCTGAAACGTGCTTTGGCTTGAGCCTAGTATTTTTTACTGACGGAATGTGATCCAGGGTGCCATGTTGCCCAGACACCAACCTCGTAGTGGGACTTCACCCTAAGCTTCGACTGCTGGGGTGGAGCCTGGTGGTGGAGGGAGGTGAGGGGGTTTGGAGCCTGGTGGTGGAGGGAGGTGAGGGGGTTTGGAACCTGGTGGAGCTCAGGGGGTCTGCTGGCGGAGGGAGGTGAGGAGGTTTGGAGCCTGGTGGTGAAGGGAGCTGAGGAGGTTTGGAGCCTGGTGGTGAAGGGAGGTGAGGGGGTAGGGTGGAGGAGGGTATGGGGGAGGTGCTCACCTCTAGCCACGCCGGGGGCTGAGCAGAGAGGCTGTGGTAGCCCCCAGAGCTCCTCTAACTTCCTCTCCAAAGGCTCGCATCAGCACTGTTGCTGAGAGAGTCCTTGCCTCGCCTTTACAATGGCAAATTCTTACACATAAATGGCTTCATTCAGAAAGGGGGCTTGCAAGCAGCTGGTGCGATCGGCACAAGAAAATAAACATTTCCTTCAAATATTTTGATTGGCCAACGGACAAGCTCAATACCGGCGGCACAGATTACTCCTGTTAACAGGAAGGCCGGCCCCTGGGTGGGGCTAGAGATATTGGGGAAATAGAGCTGAAGGGAGCCGAAGAGAGGGGGACGGGCAAACGGCCGCGTCACCGTGTCGGGTTTTTTTCGGGCGGCGCCCCGCGTGTTCCAGGAGGACGCAAATAAACAGGACGCAAGCGGTCAGAGTGCATCATGGGAAGATGAAAGGGCCCGCCGACGGGATGGCATTTTTGCGTCAAGATGGCGTCAGCCCTCGTGAGGGGTGGGGGGCGGCAGGGGTGCGGGGGGGGGGGTGAGGGGGAGGGTGGGGAGGCGTTTTCGACAGCGCCTGCCTGCGAGACATGTAACGCGCCGGGCAAAAATGAAGCGTGTCATTGAGACACAGTGAATGCCGGGCCTTGTGCCGGCTTCCCGTTCTCGCTTAGGCCCTAGGCGTCGCGACGGAGAGAATGTGAGGGAGAGAGAGAGAAAGACGCCAGGCGAGAGGAAGGGGAGAGAGAGAGAGAGAGAGAGAGAGAGAGAGAGAGAGAGAGAGAGAGAGCGAGCGTGTGTGAGAGCGGAGGAGCGCAGCCTTGGAGCAGCTATGTGGGATATTCGATACGTCTTTTGAGCCCTCACTTATAACATGAGCGAAAACAAACACGACGGCTGAAAAATCCTATGTTCTATTTGAACACTCTCCCCCCCCCCCCATCCCTCCCCCTCCCTCCCCCCAGACTCAATAGGGACTGTTCATGGCACACATGTAGTTGCAGTAATTGCTGAAATGTAAAACTCGACCAGACTCTGATGTGAAATTATAACTAACACAAACAGTCGAGTCTGGTGGTGGGGGGGGGGTTTTTATGAAGAAGAAGAAGAAAAAAAGAAAGAAGCAGAAACTCACTTGTGTTTTTCTTTGGCCCCCCTAAAGAAGGTAGCTTCAAAAGAGAATAGATGTACACTGAAGAACGAAAACATTTTCAGTTTGAATTATTCATCGGAGGGTTACTAGAAGGGACTAACCACAAGGGAAGCTTTTCGGCACCATAACAGATAAACTTCATTGGCATATTATGTCAATAAAAGCCTGAAAGAAGTAAAACAATCTTTTAACTCTAGCTCTGGAGTCCTGGTCTGATAGGTTGCCTTTGGCACTAGACTAACTTTCCTGTGTAGCTTTGGCATGGACCAGCATGCATTGCTGCCCATCTGGACATTGGGGGTAGCAAGGGGGTACCAAGACTTAACGTCTTCCACAGAAATTAACTCGATGATCTACCAACTGTGTGTGTGTGTGTGTGTGTGTGTGTGGGTGTGTGTGGAACACGGGCTCTCTTCTGTACTGCCAGTAGCCTTATGTGAGGTAAACAGTGTGGTCACTGTGGACATGGATGAAAGGGGAGGGGCGGAGGGGGAGGGGCGGTGTATTTGTCTCTAGGTCTGTCTGACTAGACTCTACCTACAGTCCCACTGTGCCATTGTTACTGGGCCAGCTGTTCACACATGCAACACTGCACGGCAACACAGCGTGTTTGGAGCGTGTGCGGCGTAACCGCACGCATCTGGGTGGGTTCGGTACCGCGAACCCCAGAACTGCAGCCTCCAGGCAGGCAGACAGGCCTCGCTGAGCCCCAGACAGGAGATCCAGAGAGAGGTGGAGCGTTGGGATTGAATGTTAGGATCTCCTCCACTAGCGTGGCCTTGAATGGATCCTATCAGGACTTGAGTGTTACTGACACCACAGTGTGTTTGATTGCAGGTACTTCACCAGTAGAGTAGTTTAGCGCGCGCACACACGCCCAGTCAGAGGAGAAAGACAGTTTTTTGGGGGGGCCTCTCATCAAAGCAGGGAGCGTCTGGCTGGATGGCAGCAAGTTATGCCACGATCTGATATTGGTCGTTGCCGAGGAACACAGGTGTTGGAACAAATAGCATGATAAATGATACCTCCTCAAAAGGCCCCGGATTTCTTTTTTTTTTTTTTGGGGGGGGGGGGGGGGATGATTAAATTGCTGCTGTCATCTCTCCCTTTCAT